>CM077440.1:26593958-26783958 GCA_039654765.1 Mylopharyngodon piceus
CGAGGGGAGTGTTAAGCAAGCTTGTCAAGATTCAACGATGGATAAAGAATAGATTACAGTTGCTGAGTCACTTATTCTGAAGGAATATCACATGAACATTCTGACATGCATAACAAAATATAGAGAAGTTATGAAATGGGGGTGGTCACACTCCAGGTTTCTATGTTTGCAGAAAACTAATCAGATTGTGGATCTTCTATTGAGAAATGATTTCAAGCAGATCATGGCGAGTCACATGCAGTTGCATCACTTAATGTATGCTCATGAGTAGTGCCACTTCCTCTTAACCCTCTATTGCATGATGTTGCCTCAGGGTAACACAGATTTTCTTCACTCTGTAAACACATGATGCATACAGGATGCTTGTAAAATGGTTAATAATGAAGGGATGGCTTTGAATAAACCAATACAATTTTTGTTGGTCACACATCTTGGCAGTCATTTTAAATTATTTTTCTGGCATGGTACACTGTGGAGAAGCACATTTGTGCGCTGGAGAACTGCCCTCATATTGCCCTTTTTCAATTAATTTTTTCAGCTATAAAAATATTACTCACATTTGTTAGTGAGTGAATGTCATTTTATAATAGTTACAGTCATAGACATGATTTATATGGTATAACAACTTGCAAAAGTGTTTGTCGCCTAGAAACAACGTGTTGCAGTAGAATCAGTAAAGATGGATACAATTAATGTTTTTTTTTTTTTTATATATATATATATATATATATATATATATATAATGTGTGTGTGTGTGTGTGGACAAAAGTATTGGGACACCTGACCCCATTACACCAACTGGGACTGTATTGGCATCATATTCTAAATACATAGACATTTATATGAAGTAGGTCCCCCTTTGCAGCTATAATAGCTTCCACTCTTCTGGAGAGGCTTTCCACAAGATTTCGGACTGTTTCTGTACGAATTTTTGCCCATTTATCCAATAGAGCATGTGTGAGGTCAGGAACTGATGTTGGACGAGGAGGCCTGGCTCGAAATCTCTATTCCTGTTCATTCCAAAGGTGTTCGATGGAGTTGAGGTTAGGGCTCTCTGCAGGCCAGTCAAGTTCTTCCACACCAAACTCATCCAGTCTGGTCTTTATGGACCTTGCTTTGTACACTGGGACACAGTCATGCTGGAATAGAAAAGATCCTTCTCCAAACTGTTCCCACAAAGTTGGAAACATAGCATTGTCTAAAATGTCTTGGTATGCTTAAGCATTAAGTCTTCCCTTCACTGGAAGTATAAAGGACCTAGCCCAGCCACTGAAAAACACCATCTCTCCTCCACCAAACTTTACAGTTGGAAAAGGGGAACGTGATTCATCACTCCAAAAAAAAATAAAAAAATAACACGTTTCTACAGCTCCAGAGTCCAGTGGCGGCATTCTTTACACCACTCCATCTGACTCTTGCCATTGTACTTGGTGACGTGATGTTTGCATGCAGCTGCTCGGCCATAGAAACCCATTCCATGAAGCTCCCGCCGCACAGTTTTTGTGCTGATATCAATGCCAGTGAATGTTGTAACGACCTAATGTTAAATACTGTCCATGAATTTTGATGTGCCCTAAGATGAGTTCTTCTACAGTATACTAATGTGTCCATTTCACTTTGCTTGTGCGAACCATTCTATAAAGACTTGTGGGACTACCAGTTTATTTGCCTTGGGTTTTCCTTCTCGACTCCTGTTTCCTATTTTATCTGGGCAGACTTCAAACCCTCTGACAGACGTTACAAAGTGTGGGACTTTTCAGCTATGGAATCAGCTGAGCGTTGGCGACTTTTACGCACCCTGAGCCTCAGCCTCGGTGACCCTGCTATGTGACTTTACGTGGTCTTCTGCTTCATGACTGGGTTGCTGCTGTTCCTAAACTCTTCCCCTTTACAATAATACCATCTACAATTGACTGTGGAATTTCTAGTGTAACGGAGGCAATTTAGCTGTGCAGGTAAACCTTACTCCCCTGATCTCAAGAGGCGCACTAGTGACTGACGCTAGAGACTGCGGTCTTTACCGTCCTTGTTAGTGTGCCCGCCTCCCTTGCCAGAGATGCTGGTTCGAGTCCCGCAGGGTGAGCAGGACTGGAAGGGTTACACTTGCATGGATGAAATTTCACAAACTGTCTTATTGCAAAGGTGGCATCCTATCACCAGTGCTTGAAGTGGAAAAATAAAAGTGCTGGAAGAAGGGAGGGGGTGGTGGGCTTCCGTATGTGCAACATGCCGGAAGTGCCAGTACACAAGGAAAACTGGCAGTACGCTAAAGGTAAAAATAGAGAAGTGCCGGTACTGGCGCGTACCGGCCCATTTCAAGCACTGCCTATCACAGTACCACGCTTGAATTCACTGAGCTCTTTTATGCACTGGATTTTATGCACTGGCAATGAGTCTGAATGTAAACAATTCAATAATCAATTCAGTTTTTACAATATTGACATCAGCTAGATCATTATTATTATTATTATATATTCCAGCGTTGCACAGTGCTTCCAGGAAATATATTAAAAGGTAAAAGGGCCCACCAAATAGTATGTTTATTGATGTACTTTTTTTTTTTTGCAAAAAAATGTAATTAAATATTTTGTAACATTGCTTTCATAATGTGTGCAATAGAGCTCAGAGCTCAGTTCGCTCTGGGGATTCCTCTCCCTACAGTTATGCTGTGCACGTGGCTGTGCCTCATTCAAAAGCGCTTGCTGATGTTTTACATTGATCGTGACTTATGAAGGCGATTCAGCATGACAGTTAACAGGGCAGTGAGTTACAGGAGGGTTGATGTCCAATTAGCGCCGTCTCCTCGGCTTTAATGAGTGGTGGTAAATTTCAACTCCATCTCCCTGGCACAGTTTAATTAGCTGTAATTACATGTGGCCTGACCTTTGCAGAGCCCTGTCCTGTTGATTTACAGGGCTGCAGGTCTCTTGATTTATCCCCCTGGGAGGCTGAAGGAAGGCCAGAGAACGTGACGGACAAGAGAGTTCAGTTAAGTTCTTCAGGTATCTTGGCTCAGGCTTTCTGTTGATCTTGGATGAGCTGGTTTTTCGTATTTGGGAGTATTTTCCACTGATTAAACGGTTGCTACTAGTTGCCATAAATTTACTTTAATTTTTAAAGATTTCATATTTTGAATTCACAGGAATTAACAGGACCAAGAAATTATTTATTTACATATCAATTGTAGTAGCGTGATGTTCACAGTAATGTACTGGCACTTGTGGCGCTGCATTGTGGCATGAATAATTATTTTTTTTCTTCAGATATTGTTATCAGTCTTGTAATGTTTAGGGTTTTTTTTATCTAAAAGTAGGGCTGCACAATATTGAAGAAAGTTGCGATACGTGATATGATGATGCTTTAAGTGTGAAAAATACATGTAAATTATATTTAAAAACTGAAAATGATATAACCAACATACATGTTTCACATTCTTTTTGTGAGAAGAAAGCATCCCACAACTGAAAGTAAACAGCAGTGTTTTACTGTAGCATTACATAAAAAGTGTCATTTTAACATCATTGTAAACCAGGGGGTTTAGGGTTTCAGGTAGGTCTAAATTAGATTTATTTACCAACAGAAATTGAATAATCAAACATAAAAATAAAACACTGCTTAGTCTTCACTTTATGAATTATATATACACTAATTCTTTTCAAAGCTACAAAAGTTATTCAGTCAAGAGCAGTGAGTGTTTTTCTCTTTGTCTTTTATTGTTTGATTAACATTAGGCACACAGACAGAAGCAGGTTTATTAGACTGCTGTCACTTTATATTGATCCAATATATTGTTACACGCACGCTTTCTTTCTCAACTGTTTATTCCATTTAAGAGATAACTGTTTATGTTTACATGAATACTGACCGAGACAGGCATTTTGACATAATGTTGTGTGTATTTGGCCATATAAGCTGCGGAAGAGAACTGAATTCCACCGAGAGGTGGCTTTCTGTATGCTTGAGTACTTGACTTATTGCATTTAATAACGTTAAGCATGTCACACGTATGTAACAATCCTGTGTCTAGTTTACTCTCTGCTGTCTACTTCGACCTAAAACTTTAAAATCATGCAGTTGCATATTGCAATATGTACATTTTTGCAATATTTAAATATCATGCAGCCCTATCTAAAAGTTTGTTTGTTGATTCTCAACAGCCATGTGAGTTTTGTATGTTGAGTGTATGATTGTTCATTGTTGTATGTGGTTGAGAAGTTCAACAGAGAGAAGAACCATTAATCTTCTTACATCATCACTGCAAACACACAACCCCTTTAATTCTTTATAAAAGAATAGGCCTATATTATTTCTGTATTCTAACATAGCCTACAGCTACAGCATTGCCAGCTATAGTGTAAATTGCCAGTTAAGATCAGATTTAGAGTCAGGCATTAAGCTTACAGTAGCTTATTTTCTCCATATAACATGAAACCAGTTGTGTTTTGTAACATTATTAATATTGGCTGGGGGAATATAAATAAGGTATAATGTACAGTCTTCCAATTATTGTTGCAATATAAACCCTGACAGAGTGATCTGACCCGCAGTAGAAAACAGGAATGGTGGCAAGATGGTGCCAATGCGCCACAGTGGGCTCTACAAATTTTGGCACCCTTGGGAAATATGAGAAAAACTGACTGTGAAAATTAGTTTTTGCAATTTATCAACCTAGTCTTTCATTCAAAATGTTCAAAAAAAATCTATCCTTTAATTAAAGTCAAATAGTTGAAAGAAAAAAAATTCTTATAGAACGTTATTCCACAATTATTGGCACCCCTACAAATTCTATTGAGTAAAAATCTAACTGAAGTATATTCCCATTCATATATGTTTTTAAGTTCGCCTTAGTGATCAGGAACACTTAAAGGATTAGTTCACTTTCATATAAAATTTTCCTGATAATTTACTCACCCCCATGTCATCCAAGATGTCCATGTCTTTCTTTCTTCAGTCGAAAAGAAATTAAGGTTTTTGATGAAAACATTCCAGGATTATTCTCCTTATAGTGGACTTCAATGGCCTCCAAACGGTTGAAGGTCAAAATTATAGTTTCAGTGCAGCTTCAAAGGGCTTTAAACGATACCAGACGAGGAATAAGGGTCTTATCTAGTGAAACGATCAGTCATTTTCGAAAAAAATGTAAATGTATTTGCTTTATATAAACAAATGATCGCCTTCCAAGTGCTTCCGCCAAAACCATACTTTCGTATTCTTCAAAAAGCTTACGCTGTATGTCCTACGCATTCCCTATTCAACTTACGGAACGAACGCAGCGCCAGTTACATTTTTTCCGTAAGTCGAATAGGGAAGGCGTAGGACATACAGCATAAGCTTTTTGAAGAATACGAAAGTACGGTTTTGGCAAAATATACTTTTGTTTCATGTAGTTACAGGGTAAGTAAGTAATAAAAAAAAAAAAAAAAACCCGCAAACAATCTGATATCACTGACTCAGAAACCTTTATTTGAAAAACAACTTAATTAAAAACAGGTCTACAACACTTATTATTCATATATTCATTTTTTAAAATCAACTTTTCATTTCAAATTCTAATTCTGTTTTGTCCCTTTTTTTGTTGTTGATGTTTCTTTTGCTTGGCTTCCCCCTCCTCTTGTTTCTCAACTGATGAATCTTAAGAAGGAATCCCATTAAAAGAAAATACAGTACACCCAGAAATTTTCTCATGGTTTAGGCTATTCATCTTTTCGCTTCCGACCAACTATCACCAGCGCCTGCATGAGAGTCGACTTTGCGTTCGACGAAGCATATTGTAATGAGCAACGCGAAGCTTTCATGATGTTCTCGCAGGAGATTCATGTGAAACTCGTGCGAGAACTGCCGTCTCTGTTCTTCTGTCTTGTTTGTTTCTCATTATCATTATCTGTTATTCTGTGTATTTTGTTGTGAGCATTAATTAAAAAAAAAAAAAAAAACTGATGGCATCCGACATCTGCGTGACTTTTTCGAGTTTCTCGGCACGCTTACGTCATGCTTCAAGTTACGTCAAGCATGAACTCTCAACCCTCTCATGCACGCGCAGGAGACACTTGGTCGAAAGTTTAAAATTTTAAAGTATTTTTCTTACAAATACATATCGTTTCACTTCAGAAGACATTGATTCATCCATTGGGGTCGTATGGATTACTGTAGTTATTGCTGTATGTGCTGTTTGATGCTTCGACTTTTAGGAACACATGAGCTTGCATTATAAAGCGTTCCCAGAGATTATTTATTTTTCTAAAAACTTTTGTTCATCTTGAGAAGGAAAGTCGTATACATCTCAGATGGCATGAGGGTAAAAGATGAGTAAACGGTGAGCACATTTCGGGTGTACTGTATTTTCTTTTAATACAGAATAGCAAATGACATGGGATTCCCTCTTAAGATTCATCAGTGGAAAGAAAGAAAAAGAAGAGGAACAAGAGGAGGAGGAAGCTAAGCAAGAGAAACGAATAAGAAGTGTTGTAACTTTAAATCAGTTTTGAAATAAGTTGTTTTTCAAATAAAGGTTTCCAAGTGATATCAGATTGTTTGCATTTTTTTTTTTATTACTAACCCTGTAACTACATGAAACAAGAGTGTAACAAGCACCACTTTAATTTACAGCCCGCAATGTCATACTTACCCTGTAACTACATGAAACAAAAGTATATTTCCCCATGTATTAAACAAGATTGCAATAGTTCTTTCTACTTACCTTGAAACAACTTAATCAGTGCACTTTCTCGCTAAATTGCTCCCAAACGTAAGATTGTTGTCTACCTCTTAGTTCTAAAATACTTACAGTATAAATAATTTGTTATTTTCCTGGTTGTTACCCCTTTATTCCCAAGACTTTATTGTTCCCCT
Source organism: Mylopharyngodon piceus (assembly GCA_039654765.1). Classification (NCBI taxonomy): domain Eukaryota; kingdom Metazoa; phylum Chordata; class Actinopteri; order Cypriniformes; family Xenocyprididae; genus Mylopharyngodon; species Mylopharyngodon piceus. The sequence continues at coordinate 26,600,808 of CM077440.1, forward strand.
ATACTTACTTTATAGGTACACTATAATTATCGAAAGTTACGCTGTAAATTCGTTGTAATTACGCAGTACTTTCTGGGCTGTAATCTAAAGCGTTACCAAAACATTTAATAAAGTATTGATCCTTTTCTATTGATATTTGTCCCTTCATTTACAGCTGGAGCAATAATGCGAACATGAGTTTCATCAATGGCTCTAACAACTCCAGGGAAGCTTGCAATCCTCATAAAAGCAGCTTGCATTTGCCACATGGTTTGAACATCAGATGGGAAGTCAATGAACTGCCATACAGTAGTGATGCCAGAATAGACAGGACTATAGCCATGTAGAACCTCATCTCCACTGTGAAGTTTGGTGGTGGATCTTTAATGCTGCAAGGCTAATTTTCTTCCTAAGACCCTAGACAATTTGTTAGGATCATAAACTCCATCAAGTACCAGCAGATGTTAAATCAACATCTGACTGACCCTGTCAATAAGCTTAAACTGGGCCGTGGTTGGATCTTCCAGCATGACAATGATCCAAAACACGTCTTAAAATAAACAACAGAATAGTTCATTGACCACAGAATGAAGGTTTTGCCATGGAGCAGTCCTCTGACCCAAACCCCATTAAAAAAAAACCCTGTGGGATGAGCTGAAGAAAAGAGTGCTCAAGCATGGACATCTGAATCTGAAGGATCTGGAGAGGTCATGTATGGAGGAACCCTAACCCATCCATACACTTTATAGGAGAAGATCCAGAGCTATTATCTCGGAAAAAAGGGTGGTTGCACAATGTATTAAATGAAGGGGTGCCAATAATTGAGGAATACATATATTTCAGAAAAAAACTTTTTTTTTCTTTCAACTATTTGACTTTAATTAAAGGTTACTTTTTTCCTGAATATTTTGAATAAAAGACTATAAGGAGAAATTGCAAAAAACACATTTTCAGTCAGTTTTGGTCATATTTACAAAGGGTGCCAATATTTGTGGAGCCCACTGTATTGTATTGAATGAAAACAGACTATGGAGTTGAAGTTCAATTGAAGTTAAGCTCAGTCAGCAGCATTTGTGGCATAATGTTGATAACAACAAAAATGATTTGGAATTAACCTTGTATTCTTTAAAAAAAAAAAAATCAAGGCTAAAATGAGGCATTTACAATCAAAGTAAAAGAGATCAATTTATGGAGGATTTTAAAGCAGAAATGTGAAACTGATATTTTTCCAAAACACTTAACAAAAGAGATCGAGAGAGTGAGTGTGTGTATGTGTTTGAGTTGTCAAAATCTTTCTTTTTTTAAGGAGTGACAAGTGGAAATTATTTTATTGTGGTAATCAATTTTGCCACAAATGCTGTCCTGTTAAGCTCAACTTGTTCTAAACCATAATTTTCCATAATTACAGTTAAAATCCTGTCAATTCTTTACAATGCAGGAAAAAAAATCTGACGTCTCAAACGCATGACCAAACATTTGTGTACAGTCACAGATTCACATTCAAATTGGTGTATCACTACCATTATTTGCTAATTAGCATTAATTACAGCTTCCTAAATAGATCAGTACTCTAGTGTGATTGACATCTGATTGCACTGGATTTATGAATGTGCTTGATGCCAAGACTAAACTAAATGTTGCATTCCGTAGCTTTGCCAGTTTTGCTTGTAACATCTGCTTGCAATCAGCTCTCTCCGGTCTCCTCAGGTTCTCCGGCACTAATTTAAAGTCAAAGTGCAGAACTCCTGAGTGGGAGGTGAATGATTATGTCTCATTGGCTCAACTGAGACAAACGACTCCAGTGCGCTAGGCGCCATGAGACGTAAAGAGAAGCTTCGCAGACAGGAATGTCAAATAACCACTGAGACTTAAAGGGCCTCGGGGCCTGAGGAAAGAATGGACAGCACACTGTGGAGCACAGAGAGATGCAGAGGGAAATGACGTCTGTGACCCCTGAACACAGAGTCTGTGATGGGCTCATTATCACACTGAGAGCAGGAAAGCTATGGAAGGAATAAAATGCAGCGCTCCCCTGATCACGTCACAGAGTCCCACTGAGGGATGAAGTCCAGACTAATGAAGAGTAATGAACAAGGCCAAGCTTCACACCTGGACCACCGTTCCATCCCGTGAGTATCGGGGTGGCGAGATAAAACCGACACCACTAGTGGACAATATCACACCTGTTCAAAGGGTGGTAATTCAACCTACTAATGGGTCAGTGGTCAAATGGCGCTAATTTAATTTCCCTCATAAAAAAAGCATGCACACATGCATCAAACATTTTTTTGTGTGTCTATCTACAATTTATCCCAACACGTGCCAACTGGCCGTTACCTAATGGCCTTTCTTTGTAATATGATGTAAGCAAAAGGAAGTTGCTCTCGCCCTTACGTGGTCTCCCAGAGCCTGATATAGATATCACTTTATTCTAGTGATGTGCCTGTGTCAAATATTCTGCCTCAGGGGTATTCTTTCCCACAGAAGAAGAAATTGAAATTCAATAGATTTCCCACCTCCAAAAGGTTGAAGAGAGCATGTAAGAGAGAGAGAGAGAGAGAGAGAGAGAGAGGGAGATGCCCAGCGGGAGAGCTGTCATGCAGAGAAAGATGGTGCCCGACATTTAGTTATTCATTCCTATCTATTTTCACCCACAAAATTAGAGCTATTTGCCAGCCGCCGTCCATCTCATGTTACTGCAAGGGACATTTTTTCCACCTTTAGCTTCTGCCCCGTAAATTCAGCCTGTATTATCTGCATGCGGTGTTGGTGGAAAGTGTCTTTATGGAAAATACCATCTCGTGCAATCTAGTTTATGTTTATTATGCTCAGCAAATAGTATTTTGGGTTCAGCAGAAGTCAGCACTGTTGTTTTTACGCTTTATTTGTGTCTCCATAAACACGGATGGATAATACAAAAAGGAATAGTCTAGTTAATGTGCATTTTGATGTACACAATTGAGCATTTAGTTTGCATGTTTGATGGATTTTATGTTAGACATTTTTCATTCTATGAAGACGTTTCAGAAGCCAATATGTGACAATGCCAACAGCTCATTTACGTTGGTGTTCCATAATGGTGCACACTGGACAGTCTAATTTGTCATTTCAGACATGTTCAGGATAATATAATAGAGTACACTTCCCTTGGGACAAACTTCACCAATGAAAAACACAGATGAGTGCAGTTAAATCTCTTTTTCATGAAGTCGTAATGAATCACATTGCATTACAGCCCTATATAAGAGTATTTATACAGCCATTTTGTTTTGAAGGACCAGTCATGGTCGTGTTTTGACGGCTCTTTAGCACTTCGGTTTTTATTGAGTCATTAAAACAAAACTGCATAAACTAGCTTCTCACATAATGGTGCCATTCTCTGTTATAGAGGTACCTAAGAGATGCGTAATTATGTCAGTTAAAAAAGTCAACAATATTGATCAAAATCACATTAATAAATAAACTGGATTATTTTGAACTGAATCACTTTGAAATGAACAGCCTTTATTTTGTTAGTGCTTACAATCAATAGGCAGCTAACATTTGCACAGGGCCTTTCACCATCAGGGTGAAACGGATGACTATACAGACTGTGCTTTTCAATTGCACACTCCAGTTTTCTCACTAGGGACCCTCTAAAACCTAACCTCTTGATTTTGGCAGACTGGATCAGAAGGTTGCCTGTGTCCTCAGGCTAAGCCTGGAGCCAGAGACTCGCTTAAATGGAAACACACTCTCCTTGCTTAAAAAAAAAACCTTCATCAGCTAAATGAATGTTAATACGGCACTTCAAAGCACTTTTGGGGACAATGTTCAAGGCCTTAGATCACCACATGTCTGTGTTTGTGATCGCAAAATCGACACTATTGCAATCCAAATTCAAGTAGTTTGGTCATCAAAGTGTAGCATTATTGAATGTTTTTTTTTGTGTCAGTATTAAATGGCCCATTTTTAAAAATAATTTATTATTATTATTATTAACTTTAACAGCATGAGATTAAGTGTCTCTAAAATCAAAAATTTTAAATAATTTTGAACGATTTACTGTGTAGGTTGGTACCAGAGTGTAGGTTACTTTTATCCTTCACTATCCTATAATTCTAGAACTAGGGCCCATGTCTTGCAAAGTCAGCACATAACACAAGCAGCCTAAACGACTGATCTGACCTTCACAAAAACAGAACTTGAATTGTTTCCAACAGAGATAAAAAAGAAAAGTCTGCATTTTTGATGTTATCAATACAAAGCCCTATGTTTTTTCTTTGATGGGCAGCTATGTTTAAATCCCACCAGACATTTCCGATTGTACTCAAGTCTGCTCTTTGACAGCGAAGGACATACGATCTCTTTTGAAGCTGTCTAATGTATCTTTTTCCTGTATATCTGGTAGTTTCCCTGCTGAGTGGTGGATGTTTATCAAAGTTATAAATCTTTTGAGAACTGAGGTGGACTTTGGCTGAATTAGACCATCTTTCCCCCTCCATTTTCAGGATTGACGTTTCTGGCTGATTGAAAGTTCCACAGTTCCACTATGTAATTTATAGACCTGGTGTTAAATTGATTCACCACAATAAATGTAATAAATCTGATACACGAAAAGTTTTGCTAATTTCAGGCACAAAACTTTTTGTACCACAGATTTTAGAAAGATTTCCTTCTCTTGGCAATTAAAGTGAATAGAAAGAAAACCAATGTGTCTGTCTGTCTATCTATCTATCTATCTATCTATCTATCTGAATATTTATTTATTTTAAAATAATTTTAAATAAATAAAAAATAAATTGTTTAGTTTTCAAGCAAAACATCCAAATTAGTCAAATATGCATTTTAAAATAGCTAGTTTGCAAAGAATCATTGTCATACAAATGATTTATAATTTCAATTATAGTTCATAATTGAAATTGAAGACTCTGTAATCTGAAGTAAACATTCATTCATTCATTCTTTCATTTGCATGCATACATACATACATATCTGCATACATTCATTCATACAAACATACATACATACCTGCATACACACACACACACACACAAACACCTCTGCATGCATACATAAATACATACATACATAAATACATACCTGCATACATACATACAGGCATACGTACATACATACATACAACCCCTGGCAAAAATTATGGAATCACCACACTTAGAGGATGTTCACCCAGATTTTTTATTTTATAGCAAACAAACAAATATGACACAAACAGATATGACACAAAAAAGATTTTGTTCAATAGCTTAACATTCTGGCTTTAGGAAACATACCTCAAACAAATCCACTTACATTTTTTTTTATTTTTTTTATTAATGGCATGTCTTTTTCCAGAGCAAGTAGAGGAATCAAAAAAAGTAAAAAAGTATGGAATCACTCAGTGTTGAGGAAAAAAATATGGAATCATCTGTTAATTTCCATTTTAAACAAATACTGGGACAAGTCTAAAAATGCTAATTAGTCAGTAGTTAAAAAGTAGTGCTTGCACCTTAATGGGTTGTTTGACTTGGCTAATTGAAATGAAATATGGCCCCAAGAAGAGAGTTCTCAGTTGAAACAATGGAAAGGATTATAAAACTCCATCAAGGAATTTCAATACGGAGTATGGCCAAAGAAGTTGGTTGCTCCCAGTCAGCTGTGTCTAAAATTTAATGCAAGTATAAACTAAATGGGACGGTTATAAAGCAAGACATACGGGCAGACCAAGGAGGACGTCAAAGCGTCAAGATAGAAATCTTAAAGCAGTATGCCTTTACAATAGAAAACGCACAACAAAACAAAAGAAAAACAGACAGAATCAGGAGCCAATTTTTGGGACAGAACTGTAAAAAACCAGCTTGAACTTACATATAGAGCTTACTGAGCTTACATATAGAAAAGCCAAATGAAAATGAGTACTAACACTTAAACAAAAGAAAACAAGATTACAGTGGGCTAAAGAGAAGCAATCATGGATTCTGGATGATTGGATGAAAGTGTTATTCAGTGAAGAATCGCGAATCTGCATTAGCCAAGGAGATTACGCTGGAACTTTTGTCAGGTGCCGTTCTAATGTAACATATAAAGATGACTGCTTGAAGAAAACAATCAAATTTCCCAACTCATTTATGATATGGGGGTGCATGTCAGGTAAAGGACCAGGGGAGATGACAATCATTACCTCAACAGTAAATGCACTGGTGTACATTGAAATTGTGGACACTTTTCTCATTCCATCGATAGAAAATAGGTTTGGTGATGATGAAATAATTTTTCAGGATGATAATGCATCTTGCCACAGAGCAAAGAGTGTTAAAGCTTTTCTTCAGGAAAGGCATATCAACTCAAAGACATGGCCAGCAAACAGTCCAGATCTCAATCCAATTGAAAATGTATGGTGGAAATAATAAACACTGGTCCATGACAAGGCTCCACCCTACAAAGCTGATCTGTCAAACGCTATTTGAGAAAGTTGAAACCAGCTTGATGTGGAATATTGTTTTTCATTAACGAAGTCCATGCCTTAAAGAATTTAGGCTGTCAAAAGCCAGAGGAGGAGCAACAATTGTTTTTCTGTTGATGATTCCATATTTTTTTCCTCAACATTCAGTGATTCCATACTTTTTTCCTCTGCTTGCTCTGGAAAAAGACATGCCATTAATAAAAAAAAAATGTAAGTGGATTTGTTTGAGGTATGTTTCCTGAAGCCAGAATGTTAAGCTATTGAACAAAATCTTTTTTGTGTCATATCTGTGATTTGTTTGTTTGCTATAAAGTAAAAAAATCTGGGTGAACATCCTCTAAGTGTGGCAATTCCATAATTTTTGCCAGGGGTTGTACATACCTGCATGCATACATAAATACATACATACATACATACATACCTGCATACATACATACATACATACATGGATGCATACATACATACATACACACACACTCTGTGAAATACTCTGAGGTCATTTAACTATCTATCTATCCATCTATCCATCTATCTATCTATCTATCTATCTATCTATCTATCTATCATCTATCTGTCTGTCTGTCTGTCTGTCTATCTATCTATCTATCTATCATCTATCTGTCTGTCTGTCTGTCACACACACACACACACACACACACACACACACACACATACATACATACATACATACCTGCATGCATACATACATACAAACATACATACATAGATGCATACATACATACATACATACATACACACACACACACACACACACACACACACACACACATACATACATACATGCATACATACCTGCATACATTTTTTTTTTTTTTTTTCATTAATACAGTTTATTCACTATAGTTTGAAAAAAATGGTAATAAAATATGACAAGATAAAATTAAACTGTGTCAGAAAAAGAAAAAAAAATAATTATGTCAGATAACACTTAAGCAAAACATGGTCAGGTCAAAGTGTCTGAATAATTTTTGGTTCCAAATTTTTATCAGTTTTACTGGTAGTCCACTGTATAAAGAATTTTTTACTTTATGTTGCCATCCTCACTTACATAAATAAACTATAGTGTCCTGCACCCACTAGTAAAAATATATAAAAAATATAAAAAATGTCTGAATAATGTTTGGTTTGACTACCTGCATACATACATACCTGCATGCATACATACATACATATACACATAGACTAAAGTAAACAAATTATCATCTAAAGTTACTCAGAGAAGTATTTGGTCCAGATTATGATCTCTGGTCATGTGATGTGCACTGTCACTCCTCTCTCCCCCTGTTTGAGGACCATTGCTATGCTGTCTAAAACTCAGTCGGGAGATTTATTTTCGATTGAAGCTGAACCTGGGTGTTCTTTTCCAGCGGGCTCTGGAGTGCTCTCACGCTGTCCTTTTCCTTATCACTGCACATGCAGGCGGCTGCAGCATCCATTTGAACGGCAACTGTCTGGTTTATCCTCAGCTTTCATCTCTTGTGTTAGACCTGTGCTCAAAGAACTGCAGCAGCAGCACCGATCCAGCACACTCGCCTCATCTCGGAGGCACAGATGCTCTGCTGTCAGGAAAATCAAATCTTTGTCATATATTGTTAATGACGTGTGCATTTAATCTCGTGTTGCTGATTGACACTTTTTTAATCAGCTTGCCTCAGTGTTCTCCAGTTCTAAGTCAATCCAAAATATCACCAAATCTAGATCCGTGTTCTTGTGAAATGAAGCGAAGCTGTCTAGTCTGCACAGACTAGGCCCGTGAAACATTAGTGTTGTGCCGGCAGTATATTTGGTAGATGGGAATTTTAGATATGTTCCGTGAAGCATTGTGTCGAGCAGTGTCCGGTTAACAAGCGTAAGAGGAAATCCTTGTTCCCAGTCAAGAGGGATTAAGTAGGGCTCCATTCTCTCTGCTCTCGGCAGTCATTTCCTCTGTTCAGCGTGGAGAACATGGTGATGTGAATAGACCTCAGCCATGTACACTGGAACCGTAACACCTGCTAGAAAGGTTGCGCAATAAACGGCTGTGCAGAACAGCCATGGAATCGCTCGCCCCTCCAGATTTTGTGAGTCTGTGTGAGGTCTTGCATCCATTAACATTTCTTTTTTATTGATGTTAACACTTTAGTAACTACACTGGCACATTCCCTATTAAATATGACCTTCATCTACCCAGGCGAATGAATGTTATGAAATCATTCAGCCCTTTGTCGAATGATTTATGAATTCGTACAGTCTGTCAAGGCCTATTTCCACTTCAAAGGGCTGTCTAATGAACAAAGTTTGTGTTTCGCCTTGGGTCCCTGTGATGATTTTCTGATATATGAATCAAAGTGTTACTGAAATTTGCCACAGTTTAACTTATTGTTTATATTAAAGTAGATTTCTTGGAAATTTTAGATGCCTACTCTTGCTTAAACATTCTATGTGCATAGTGCACAGTGTAGCCAATATATCCATAATGCTTGTGATAGTCTAAAACATGATATTTGGTCACTGGACTGTGTGTACTTTATCCCTCTTGTTGCACATCAACAATTTCTGTATATATATATATATATAATTATCTTAAAGCTTCTGATAAGAACAAATCACTCTATTACAATGTACATTTCTATCATGACAACTCTCGGAAGACTGTTAGCATGGTAATGGATATGACAATGTTAATGTATTTGGTCTTAGCGGAATAGATCTGCTACGCTGCTGCTGAATTGCTGCTGCTGTAGATTATTGCTGCTGCCGATTATCGCTGCTGCGGCAAGTAAGATATATTGCTGCTGCACAAATAGCATATCATTAACCCATAGCAGATCTATACAGGTGGAGCTGGGGAAGGTGGAGGGTTTTAGAGGAACTCTGAAACATGCTGCAAACTGCTATAGTGAATGTAACCAGCCATTTAAATGTGTGAGCAACAAACTCATTGGCTGCAGATGTGACATGGACCAATCAGCTTGTGCAAAGTAGTTGATGCTGTAATTATCATCAGTTTTCGTTAAGACCCATCAGCCTACGCCATCTAGAGTTTCATGACAGAACTATATATAATAATTGCCTTAGTAAGACGAATACTACAAAAAAAATACAATGATATTAATATTGAAATACTCTGAGGTCATTTATACTATAGATGGATGATAACACTAGTTGGGTTTGTGTGAAACCAGAAAGAGTCTCTGCGGTGTGATATCCATCTTATTTTTAACATACCTGTAAGCATTGAATGCTGAATTTTAACTTGAACGTGCGAGGCTTCCATTGAAAAACAATCCATAATGCTGATTGATGTTGCAAACTGGTATTTGTAATCATATTATTTTAATGTTATTGTAATCATAGATGTACAGGTTTGTAGCACGTTTTACTATTTTTAACCAATTACTGCACATTGCTCACACATAACAATAGCTTGCACATTCACAGGAAATAGTTTACTCACGCTTTGAAAAAAGATGCTGCATTCACGCCATGTCATAATTACTGTAAATAAAGCTCTGCTTTCGAACCGCTCTCGCGGTACTTTGATGTCATACACCGATCGATCTGCATAGCGTTGCTTGAAGTCGAATACACCTTAAGTCTGCAGTGGTACAAAGTCGTAGCTCTCAGAAAATTATTAGTTTACACGTTGTAATTACAAGCTCAACAAGCATGTGAAGGCTTTTTACAGTTCAGAATCTTTACGGTAATTACGACATGGCGTGAACGCACCTATAAGGTGGATGGAAAGTGCATTCATGGCATGACAGAAATACTGTAATTACGAGATTCCGGCTTGTAAAAAAATATTCACGTATCATGTCCTTGTAGAATTCTTAATTACAACTTGTAAACATGTACCACATGACCACAGCAACGTCATGTGGGAACACTCATAATAACAGCGGCTTCAGCCATAAAATGTAATTAAGCATAGTTTTTTTTTGTAATATGCTTATTCATTCCTATAATTGACTATTATTAATGTGGTAATAATGCAAGAATAATTTGAAAATAAATGAAAGACATACAATACAGTGAAGCACAGAGTCACCTAATGTCCGCTAAATAAAGTTTATTAATAATGCAATTGTGTATTGTGGTTTTGTCTATTGATTACTCAAATTACACCGATTCATTATGCCATTAAAAGTGTTGCAATAGAAAGGCATAATTTCTAGTCCAAAGAAAGTGAACAACTCAGAGTAGAACGTCCGGGTCATCAACAAGTACAGTAATTACGATAAGTAAGAAATTACATGAATGCAGTAAGACGGATTAAGCAGACAAGCAGACAGGGTCCCTTAACAGATGTAAAAGTACGGTTTCATCAAGTGTGATATATCGATGTACACCTTTTCCTTATGCAGTGTCCTTCAAACTTTACATGAACTGTACATTCCCTTCGGATTGGAGACTCACTTAAGATGATGGAATTTCCTGTGAAGTCTCAAGGAATGCACATGTACTGTACAGCTTTGCTATGAATGACACTTTCTCTTATTTTGAGTTATTGCATCCTTTATAGTGATTGTTATCAACAGAAAGATTTCACTGTGTGTTTATTTATATGCACAAAAATCTGTCTGTGTTTTTACTCATAACTTTTTTCCCCCCTAAAATCCTTCAAATGTACGCTCTTCCTCAGGCAAACAATTTGTCTGTTTCTCCTCAGATGAACACTCATTTGTCACATTTCACAATTAGCTGCAGGCATGGCATTTAGCTCATTGCGTTGTGATTAGAATAACTCATTGTGCTTGTCCTCCACAGCATCTGCACACATGACTGCTGAATATTAGCATGCCCATTATTTGTCACTTCATCAGTTTAAACTGATGCTGAATACATTTGATGGAAACTATATTTGTGCTGTGATTTGTGTGTGGCTGTCATCCAATATTCATCCCAACCATTTATTTATGTCACTTGCTTTATGGTGCATTAATTTTGCGTGCACGACAGTTCACTTGGGGATCTTCGGAAGGCTGGTTGATGGCTTGGACTAATTAATAATTTTTTGAAGGGACACACAGTAGACAGTCAAACTCACAGTTACACAGTAGAATAAAAACAAAAGCTCATACCCAGAGGGCTGTAGAGTCAAATCTTGTAAAATGACAGTTACAGTGTAAACCAAATGTAAGACCTTGGCATTTGACCCCAATTTTCTCCAGGGGTAATGTGGTAGCAGACCCTTGGTTTGACCTTAGAGCTAACAACACTCCCTGTGAACATGTAGGCCTATTTGTGGCTTTGAGAGGCTGACTAAACTTACTGTTGCAAATAGTAGCGAGTTGTCACATATCCGGTGTTAGAAATTTCTCATGAGTAAATGATCAAGTCTGATGCATTTTCACACCGTCATATGTTGATCCCCTAACACCTTTCATTTTAGCTTTGATTTAGTCTTGCTTGAGTCACTGTCTAGAGCTGATGGTGTTTTGCAATGGATAAACCATTTAGAATGATAATTAACCCCTTCAGACCCTGCAACCATTGGAATGGACGTCACATGATTTTTGGTTAAAACCAATAATATTTTATGTTCTTTTAACCTGGTCCCTGATCAACCAATCACAATGAAAGTATGACCCATAACATAATCTGATTGAAATTCAGGCATCACATTAGACATGCATGACTAACCAACTAGACAGGAGGTGGAGGAGCTCCTTTTTTAACTTTTATATGCAGATTTATATTCATGGTAGCATCATCAACTTGCACCTATTATAATCTTAATAGTATTAAGAGATAATATTCAAAGTTAATTTGAAGATCTTTCAGAGCTGCAGAACACAGGATTTTTTTATTTATTTTTTTATTTTTTTACAGTTTAATGTCCATCACAATGGACATTTGGTTTTAATAACATTAATTATAAAATGATTATAAATATGATTTTATGTCTTCAGTGTTGTGAATCTATAATTGAGTTTTTCATTAGTTTTAGTGAAAAACAGCAACAGCGAATGAGAAATGAGTGATAACACAGCAACACACACACTGATGCCTTGATGCTATATGCACACATTCATATATTTATAAAAACCAGCAAGTACACACAAACACACCAACAAACACCCACAGAAATATACACACATACTCAGATTCACCCACTGCAACCAACAAAAAGAATCAAACAAGTTTTTGGAGACTTCATCCTATCATCTTACCTTTTTTCTACATTGTTATTGCATTGCTCATTGTTACAGTATGTGTTCTTTTCAAAATCTTCAATGCTTGTTCACATACTGTGTTTAAACTTAAGTTCATAAGTACTGTATGGTTAAAATATGATTATTTTTTGTTGCTTCAGTCGTAGTGGACATGAATAAAATCTAATTTAAAGGGTTAGTTCACCCAAAAATGAAAATTCTGTCATTAATTACTCACCCTCATGTCGTTCCAAACCCGTAAGACCTTCATTCATCTTCGGAACACAAATTAAGATATTTTTCATAAAATCCGTTGGCTCAGTGAGGCCTGCATTGCCAGCAAGACAATTAACACTTTCAGTGCCCAGAAAGCTACTAAAGACATATTTAAAACAGTTCATGTGACTACAGTGGTTCAACCTTAATATTATGAAGCCAGGAGAATTCTTTTTGTGCGCCAAAAAAACAAAATAATGACTTTATTCAACAATATCTAGTGATGGGCGATTTCAAAACACTGCTTCATGAAGCTTCGAAGCTTTACAAATCTTTTGTTTCGAAACAGTGGTTCGGAGCGTGTATCAAACGGGTATCAAACTGCCAAAGTCACATGATTTCAGTAAACGAGACTTCGTTACATCGTAAGATTTGTAAAACTTTGAAGCTTTGTGAAGCAGTGTTCTGAAATCGCCCATCACTAGATTTTGTTGAATAAAGTCGTTATTTGTTTTTTTGGCGGACAAAAAGTATTCGTCGCTTCATAACATTAAGGTTGAACCACTGTAGTCACAAGAACTGTTTTAAATATGTCTTTAATAGCTTTCTGGGCATTGAAAGTGTTAATTGTCTTGCTGGCAATAGAGGCCTCACTGAGCCATCGGATTTTATGAAAAATATCTTAATTTGTGTTCCAAAGATGAACGAAGGTCTTACGGGTGTGGAACGGCATGAGGGTGAGTAATTAATGACAGAATTTTCATTTTTGGGTGAACTAACCCTTTAAAAAATGAGTTTGAGACTTTCAATGCCCAGAAAGCTACTAAAGACATATTTAAAACAGTTCATGTGACTACAGTGGTTCAACCTTAATATTATGAAGCCACGAGAATTCTTTTTGTGCGCCAAAAAAACAAAATAATGACTTTATTCAACAATATCTAGTGATGGGCGATTTCAAAACACTGCTTCATGAAGCTTCGAAGCTTTACAAATCTTTTGTTTCGAATCAGTGGTTCGGAGCGTGTATCAAATGGGTATCAAACTGCCAAAGTCACATGATTTCTGTAAACGAGACTTCGTTACATCATAAGATTGGTAAAGCTTTGAAGCTTTGTGAAGCAGTGTTTTGAAATCGCCCATCTCTAGATATTGTTGAATAAAGTCGTTATTTGTTTTTTTGGTGCACAAAAAGTATTCGTCGCTTCATAACATTAAGGTTGAACCACTGTAGTCACATGAACTGTTTTAAATACGTCTTTAGTAGCTTTCTGGGCATTGAAAGTGTTAATTGTCCTGCTGGCAATGCAGGCCTCACTGAGCCATCGGATTTTATGAAAAATATCTTAATTTGTGTTCCAAAGATGAACAAAGGTCTTACGGGTGTGGAACGACATGAGGGTGAGTAATTAATGACAGAATTTTCATTTTTTGGTGAACTAACCCTTTAAAAAATGAGTTTGAGACTCATTTATAAATTGGAGAAAAAAGGACCCTGTGCATTTTTATACATTTCTGTATTTGTAATGTGTATAAGTCAGTCACATTGTCTCTAGAAGTAGAGGTCTTGTGTATATCACAGTTGATAAAATAACAAATACATTGTTTTGATCACTAAGAATTGTTTATTTCTGAAATGATATGAAAAAGGTAATTGCATTCTTGTTTTCTATCAGAACAACAGTATGGTGCTGATATTACACTTCTCACATTGTGAGCATCATAAAACCGGCTTTCTTTTCCCCTCTCTTTCGAAGCCATAGGCAGAATTTAATCTATGTGGAAGATTGAGATGGCTCATTCTTCTTTGTCACAGTCAATATGCTGCATCAAATGGTTTGACTGATCTGCTGCACCGTAATAATTAAGACAAAGAGGGGACATAGTGAATTTTTGCCTTGAACTAATGATTCTCTCGAGTGTGAGTGCTGCCTGATGCATTGGGAAGATGTGTGCCATTGTGTCTTTTCAGGCAGATTTTAGATTTTATTTACTTGTACCATTTGCTATGTGTTTTAAAAACAAAAGTAAATTAAATTTAAGGTTCTGAGTAGAGAGGCAAAGTCATGTTTTCCTATGAGTCCAGTAGATATTTTCACATTGCCTCTTAGCTTAAAGGGTTAGTTCATCCAAAAATGAAAATTCTGTCATTAATTACTCACCCTCATGTCGTTCCACACAAGTAAGACCTTCGTTCATCTTTGGAACACAAATTAAGATATTTTTGATAAAATCCGATGGCTCAGTGAGACCTGCATTGACAGCAAGATAATTATGCCCAGAAAGCTACTAAAGACATATTTAAAACAGTTCATGTGACTGCAGTGGTTCAACCTTAATGTTATGAAGCGACAAGAATACTTTTTGTGCGCCAAAAAAAACAAAACAAAATAACTTTATTCAACAATATCTAGTGATTTCAAAACAAATTTCTAAACGTTTCAAAACACTTATGATGTAACGAAGCCTCGTTTACTGAAATCACGTGACTTTGGCAGTTTGATACACGCTCCGAACCACTGATTCGAAACAAAAGATTCGTAAAGCTTCGAAACAGTGTTTTGAAATCACTCATCACTAGATATTGTTGAATAAAGTCGATTTTTTTTTTTTTTTTTTTTTTGACGCACAAAAAGTATTCTCGTCGCTTCATAACATTAAGGTTGAACCACTGTAGTCACATGAACTGTTTTAAATACGTCTTTAGTAGCTTTCTGGGCATTTGAAAGTGTTAATTATCTTGCTGTCAATGCAGGTCTCACTGAGCCATCAGATTTTATCAAAAATATCTTAATTTGTGTTCCGAAGATGAACGAAGGTCTTATGGGTGTGGAACGACATGAGGGTGAGTAATAAATGACAGAATTTTCATTTTTTGGTGAACTAACCCTTTAACTTGATTGTTCTACTGTGCTTGGAAATCGCTGTCCATGGTGCTGAAGCAAACAGGCTGAAGCTTTGCTTGAATGGAGTAGTGCAAATGCAGCATCCTATGTATATATATGATACTACTGGAACATTGTAATGTGATTTGTAATTCTGCAGCACATTGCATAGAATATTTTTAGAGCAGGGCCATGCCTAATGGCCCCCTCTGTTGGTGGTGTTAGAAATTCAAACTGTACCAACACAAAGTTTCTTTTTGTATGTTTTATTTACAATAGAAAGGGAAAACAACTTTGTTAGATTGTGTATCAATGCTAAATATTCAGGACCAGATCCAACCTGGTATTGACAAAATTCATGAAGATCTGCAATTCACTTAGAAACATCAGGTGATCCCTTGTGTATGCTGTCTCCATATGCTGTGCTGCAGTTGCCTTTGGCATAAGCGTACCCCCACCCCCATCTGTCTCCCTTCCATTCCCATCAAGTATAGCAGCATTCAATAATAAATAAACAACTTCAAAGAAATATGTGCCTCTTCAATATGAATTTATTCCAATAATAACAATAAAAAATCATAATCATAAGTCTGTCTTTATAAACGTATCCAATATGATGGATTCTTAGAGCACAGCAGTGGAATTAATGATTCTAATTATAAACCTGTTAATGAACATGTATAGACAAAGTACAGCATCACAAAACACAAAAATAATGTAATAAATATTAACTAGATGACCAAAAATGAAATATAAAAGACCATAATGTGCATATATAATAACAAAAAATGATATAAATATAATGTGATGCATCACATGTGATTAAAATGCACTACTTCTGACATGACTTCTTCCTTTCAAATGTAAAACAAATAAAATAAATGAAACAATATTTATTATTATAATAGTAGCCACAGTAATGTCGCCAAAATAGTGAGTTTCACAGAGTTATTTACTTGAACTCACGAACAAAATTGCATTCAAACCACAGCTATAGCTCAACAGTTCAAACCAACCCTAAGAATCCCTCAGCTTTACTCTGTGAGCTCGTCTTCGGTGTAAAGACTGCTGCTAGACTCTGCTGTCCCACACATCGGAAAGCATCGCCCGGCTGCGAGGATGTTTTCATATTAATGCGCAGCACACGTGGTTTATAACCGCAATATCTAAAAGCTGAGGGCAATGAGAAGTCGCCCAAGGAGGAAAGAGAAAGAATTCGTAAACCCTCAGTGGGTGGTACGCGCGCGAAGGTTTTAATGAAGAGCACGAGACGATTTCAAATTGTATCTCGAGCTCATTGCCACAGATAAAAAAAAAAAAAACGCAGCGCTCGTCGTTGTTCAGCAATTATCGTACTCGGAAACGTTCCCCTTGCGTGTCTTCAACAAAGGAGAGGGGATTGCCGAACAACATATATGTCTCAACATGCAAATAACCCTCTACTGTAAGTCGTTTTCACAGTATTGCTTACGCGCGTTACGTCTCGCGGGACTGATAAAAAAACGGACTCGTGCTTATTTTTTGTCTTAGCTATAGTGGCTGTTACAGAATTGGCTCAATTATTGATAATCTATGCATATTCCATAGAGTGCACAGTTAATGTTTGCTTAATTGCGTATGTCAGTTAAGAGACAGTGTTGCTCACGATCCTGAGATTATTTTTGTGCGTAGTAATATAACACTATGTTGCTTCGTTTCATTTTGGAGTGTTTGTTTATATGACGCGGCGACTCTGTATTCCTTGCAGGTGAAAGTTTGTCGTCTTCTGTGAGGGGAGATACGGAGCTTGAGTCCACAAACGGCAGACTCGCGTCTATCTAGCACTGGATTGTGTCTCATTTGCGTCTTCAAAATGAAGAGAAGGCAAAAGCGCGTTCTGCAGATGGCATTTCTATTCATGGTGGCTTTAATTTTTCTGCCAAACGTCGGCCTTTGGTCAATGTACAGAGAGAAGAGCCTTATGAAGTCGCATGAGCCAGGAGAACAGGTGAGCACACACCTTTGATATCTATGTGACTCCAGCATTTATAGGCTAAGTTGCTGTCATTCAGATCTGGTGGATGCAACCTTTGTAAATAACAAGCTTGGATAAGCCATAGCTCACCTGGACTAGTACTGTACTGAAAAATATGCAGATCTTTCTCTTGCATTCCTTATTTAAAGAAACTGGTCCCACTTTATATTAAGTGGCCTTAACTACTATGTACTTACATTTAAATTAATCATTTGATACAATGCACTTATTGTGTACATATATGTTTTTACATTGTACTTATATTTTAAAAACACCCTCATGTAATTACATCTGTAATTAATTTCTGTAATTACATTTATAATTACACTGTTGACCCATCCCTTACACCTTACCCCTACCCTTAAACCTACCCATACCACCAAAGCTTTCCCTAACCTTACCCGTATCCCACCTCAATAGCAGCAAAAGTGTTTTGCAATTCAATATGAACCCAATAAGTACATTGTACTTATTTTTTAAGTAAGTACATAGTAGTTAAGGCTACCTAATATAAAGTGGGACCAAAAAACTTGTACTGAAAGTTCATGTCAGACTAGCTATTTTCTTCTTTCAAAAGATATATCACTGGAAGTGCTGCAAGTCATAGTAGTGCTTTTCTCTCTGTAAATGAATAATATAAACTCTTGTAAAGCATAATATCTGTATTCCACACAGCATCAATGTCTTAAAATGGCTTTTGATATTAATTCTACCTCACCTTTGTTTGTCTGTTTGAAAAATAACTGATTCTACTCATTATTTAAAGAGCTGGAAAGTGGTCAACATTGTTGTTTTTGGCTAATTATATAGTGTTGGAAATGTTTATCATGCCCAGTACCACTTTAATCAAAGTTGTTAATTACCAATCTGAGAGGTATCATGCCCTGGAAAATGTGACTTTTGACATCCCATCGTTTCTAAATAACCCAACAGTACTCTAATTAAACTTTTAGAATACAAAAACGCATCTTTATGCGCCTTGTTCAGTTGTTAATGAATAGTTAACATAACATTATTGTGTGTTTGCCTCCCACAAGATTATTCATTTAGGAGCACTTAGGAAGTCAGCAGTTTTGCCTTGAGGGAAACATAAATCACCAGTCAAAAATGAAAGAACATTTTCTTGCAAGGCGTGCAGAAATGAAAAGGATGAAGCTGTATCTCATGCTAATATTGAATATTTATTGTTGATCTTCTGCTAATGCTCTCAAAGAGACGGAGAGAACAATTCAACCTACTGAATGTTTGATCTTCAAGAGATTCGGGATTATAGCATCATTTTCATAGGTTGAATTCCTTAATCACATTTAGCTCTCAGAGAACAACATAAGCTCATT
Source organism: Mylopharyngodon piceus (assembly GCA_039654765.1). Lineage (NCBI taxonomy): Eukaryota > Metazoa > Chordata > Actinopteri > Cypriniformes > Xenocyprididae > Mylopharyngodon > Mylopharyngodon piceus. Next base: position 26,619,839 of record CM077440.1, read on the forward strand.
TGCTCTGCAACTGGCTGCTGCTTGTGATGAGAGTGCAATCAGTGATTCTCTCAGCCAGATGTCATTGTGGCATATTTAGTCCCCTGAAAGCATCTTGCATGTGGAAAATCACTTGGGCTGGGTTGGCTGCACTCACTTATGTACATGACACATCCTTCTTCTCAACATTACAGGACTAGCGTTCCCATCTTCTGAATTCCCTCTCTCCACGCTTGTGTGCACCCCTCACCAGCTGCCGAGGGGTGCTGTTGGTTCATTTGATTCCGCCCTTGGGTACCTGGTTGCTTTTGGTTTCTGCAACTCTGATATAGTTCTAACGCTCAAGGGAAAATGCTGAGTCTGTTTATTGCGTCTCGTAATTGCTCCATTCTCATTTGTTTTGCCGGGGTTGCATGACTTTAGCCTTGGGCGAGCACAACTGCACAAATCCGGTCTCTTCGTTAAAATTAAATCAGTGAGCAAGCAGCACGATGTTGACAGGGCCAAAAATATCAGAGCACCTAATGCAGGGTGCCGTCCTTTAATTCTCTGCCGACTTCCCCTTTCCAATTTCCTCAAAGAGGCATTCTCTAGGCAAAACGACCTCGCTCGGCTCTGTGGGAACTTCGTAGATGCTTTTATGCAATTAAAGCCAATGTGACAGGTGGGCCTTTGCACAGAAGCTTGGTAAAACATTGGACTGTGCCTCAGATAGAGGTCTCAATATGTAGACTCTGTTGTCTGAATATTTATTGCCATCTAATGAAGTAAATCAGGCGGACTATTGATTCTCCAGCAGTTTGAGAATATGATTAGTGGATTGAGAGCGTGTTCCATAAGAAAAAAGGATGGGGAGGGCAGTCTGGAATCAGACTCAATCCCCTCATGTCACACACTTTCCTGACTCAAAAGAAGCTTGAGTTTACCAGCTCAATAGAAAGATCCCAGCGCCTGTTATTGTGCACCTGTCAGAGCGGGAGAGATAATTGACAGCAGAGATATTGTGTCAATAAGCCCCCAAGAATCCCGGTGAATAAACCCGCCTTGTGTGTCCTCTTTTATTATCCGATAGCAATTACCCATGATTGAATCAGCCCTCGAATCCCAAAAACCCTCCCTCAGTGATGTTAACCGAGGTTTAACAAAATAGCGACGGGAAGCGTAGACTCAACGCACCGGCTCCCTTTCTTCTGGGAAGACGTGTGTTGAGCTCTGTCCCTCCTTCCCCGTCAAAATCTCGGCTTTCTGTCTTTTGGGAGACAATCATGTTGAATTAGCTGTGGCGGCCCACTCCTGGCGCGGGTAAACAGCATCTGTGTACTTCGGTGGGTGGTGCGCGCAGCGCCAGTGCTACGAGATGGATGTGTGCTGATAAGCGTGTGTCAGGACTGATAACCTTCCCTCAGCTCCTAACAAGAGCCCTCCGTTGAGCATGACATTGCCCACGAGCATTATGAAGAGACTGTCTATGCAATCCTATCTCGTCGCGCTACTGCTCTTTGGTGTGTTGACAACAGCGGGCGTGCAACGCTGTCACCGATAGCACAGTGGATAACGAGAGCTTCGCCATTGTTAACTACCTGGGGTGGAAGCACTATGGAGGTGGAGGGCAAGGTGACCTCAGAGTCTTTAAGCTTTCCAGTTTTTAAGCCAACCATGTTTATGTCATTCTAGACGAAGGAATATTGTTGTCGCTTTCCATTTTACAGCAAAGTGACAAGAGGAAGAGAGATGTAGTAATTGCAATTACCCTCAATGTCATACTGGAGAGATACATTATGGTAATGCACACGTCAAGCTGACAGTGAGAGCATAGGTGAAGAGTGCACAAGATGATTTGAACTGAATTGTGGTCTGGGAACACTGAGGATCAAACAAATAGTATTGTAGAGAGTCTTGAATATCCAAAGGACAGAAATTGTATAGTTCCTGGATAGTTCTAAGTTCTTGTCTGGAAGCAATAAAAGCAATCCGCAATGAGCAGCACCATTCGGCGCGATGCGAGGGCAAGGTTCAATTTGAAATGGAATGGATTTGATGATATACAAGTGAATGCTGACCATGTTGGCCCGAAAAGGACGAGTGTTTTTCTCCTCATAATTTCCATTGCACAGAATATAAATTAAATTGTGCTGTCATGAGGGAGGGGGTCTTAGTCAGCCAAGTGATCAGTCCCTGGAGAGATGATGTAATTGAATATTCCACCTTGCAGTGATAGTGTCCGGTCCTCAAATCTCATAGACCATATATCCTTTCTCCACGATCCCATGGCATTCTGTTATCGAAAGTCATCAGCGTCACATTGTCTTCCTGTAATTGCGTTCTTCCCAGAAAAAGGGTAAAGATAATTGGATTTCTTTGTGTACGAAGAAGAAAAATCTTTGATGCCGGACTATTTTTTTCTTTCATTTATGTAGAACAGCATCACAACCAGGGCTTGACATTAAGTTATTTTGTTCACCAGCCACTGTGGCTAGTGGTTTTCCAAAATTACTAGCCACCCATTTTGACATCGATAACATGGGGAAAAAAACTGCCATATAGATTTTTTTTAATATTATCTCATAATTTGGCAGCAGATATTTTAGGCTGCTGTCACTTTAAGACCTGATGTACAGATCCATTATACTGTTACACATGCGTTTTCTTTCTCAACTGTTCACTTAAAACATAACTGACTGTGTTTACATAAATACTCACCAAGACCGGCATTTTGACATTATTTTGTGTGTATTTGACTGTTTAAGTGCAATAAGCAGCAAAAAGAACTCAATTTAGTACTGAGAGGCAGCTTTATGCTTGCAAACTTTGGGTGTGAGCACAAAATCTGTGGGAATGAGTAAAATTATGCACAATACTTACAATCCCACGCCGAAATTCAAGCCCTGTAACACCAACAATATTCATCCGCAGCAAATGAAATGAGTGAGTGAGGGGAGGCGAGTTTGTGTGTCAACTCGCTGTTGGAGAGATGAGAGATTGAGAAAGCACAGCTGGTATTATGTATCTATTCTGCGGAAAATGAGTATTGGAAGCGTTTCAGATATTTCAGTATCTATGTATCGAAAAATCTATATTTTTGACAACACTACATTGCACAGTGTTGTAGTTCTCGAGTCCAGACAAGACCGGGCTCGGACTCAAGTCTGAGGCAAGACCACATTTTCAGGAGCATTTGGACTCAAGACTCGAAAAAGCTGGTCTCGACTATTCATAGAAAGTATGGTCTTGGACTCAGACTTGAGACAGAGTCTGGCTTGTCCTTGTACATCACTAATGCACAAATCCACCTTCCTTCATGCACTCACTTTGGTTTCATGTTAAACATTCTGCTCTCCATCATTACCACCTGCAGTCGCACTTGATGGCCCATGCCCCTAATATGAACAGCAGCGTGACCCTCTCGAGAAAGAGACAATTTAAACTTGATTACTCTGATGTGCCTCATGAGGTGAGGATGGAGCAATGTCTCGGGCTGTTCGCCGTGGCTCCCAAGAGTAATGCGCATTTCATATTGAGCGGCGGCCATATAGCAGAGCAGGGTAATATAAAACCACTTACTCTCAGGCTCACAAAACAAAGGGACACGGACCTTTCCAGTCTTGTGTGTTTGGCACCTCCATTAAGATAATAACACTATTACAAGAGATTGAAAGCCTCTGAAGGGCTCTTACTTTCTCTCTTGGTCTTTAGCCATGAGAGTGACACACACACACACACACACACAAACACATGCTTATAATGGCTATGCACATGATTGTTCAGGATATACTGATTAGAATGAATTGAATTAATGTACATTTCCATAGTTTATGGCAAAGTGTTTATCTGCTCTTAAATAGCCCGTGTTTGTCCTTGATAGTGAATGGTTTTGAAAAAAAAAATACATAATTATTTAGCATTATCTAATTGACATTGTATTCAGGACTATGCTGTACAATTTGTCCAAGCATAGCTATGGAAAATTGTCATTGTATTGGGTGCTTACAGTATGATTTCTTAAAATGCTACCTCTGTAGACATCTCAGACTTTAAATGAGAACCTATAGCTCATACCGATCAGACCAACAAGGTCTTTGTATGTGAGATTCACTGAATGTAAAATGTTTAAAAATAAGATTGTAATAAATAATGAAAACATTAAATCTACCTTTCATGCAGACTAAGTAGCTGAATAAGCATGCATACTAAACATAAGCATCTGGATGGTAGTAAGTGAGATTACAGGTAAACATAATAGCTGTAAAAAGTATTATGTATGTCAATGCTGTTATACATTATGTAAGCGTCTGTATGCAGCAGTGTGTTAATCTTCTCTTTATTTGTCCCGAGGTGATCTGAGAGCTCTTTGCGTTGAATTATGGCCGTTTGAACTGGCAGATTTCACTGACTCCTCCACCCGAGTGATTGTTATCTAAGGAAAGTGAGGTCTGTTATATTTTATGGCTCCTCTTTGAGCGTGTAGAGATTTATGGCATTAAAATCCGCAGTGTAAGGTGATATTTGTCATTGGGAAAAAAATACAGTAAAATTGGGAGGCCGGTTTAATGGTGTAGCCCAGTAAAGGATGTTATCATCAGACCTGGGGGATAGTGGGTGGTTATGCGAAATGTGTGGCTAATGCACAATTTAGAATCAGCTTTTGATGATTTTTCTACCATCATTTGAACCTTATATTGGCTGACCAGAGAATTAATGTCTAAGACCTGCTGGCATGCATTGTAATCAATTACCCTAATTATGGGAAACTATGGAGAACAAGACTATTGAAGAAGATTTGATGAGTTACAGAAATTCAGAGCATTGTTTTTCGTTCATGCTTTGGCAGGAAAATGTGCCATTTGGCTGCAGATCTTGTTTAAAACAGAAAGCAGTCAGTTATATGTACAGATAGAAAATTATAAAAGCTTTTCATAACCTCAATGTGGAAGCTAGACTCAAGGTTATGTCATTTTTTAAATGATTTGTGTGCTTGCTGTTTATTCATCATCTAAGCCCCGGCCCCTCTCTCAAGGTTAAGGTGGAAAAGGTCATGTGAAGCAATCCAGTTCTTCTATTGTTAGAAGTGATGATTTACAATCAATCTCATCTTGTGTATTTAATCGACTTACGTGCTCTCTTGAGCTTTCATTTTTGTGGAGTAATCATATCACTCCTATGTTTTCTCACCTTTTAATCACATTGAGTTCAATTGATTCTCAACCTCAGTGGCTCGCACTGTCTCAGTAATTTTTTTTAATGATTTGCTAACTAAACCTGACTTTTATAACTGTTATTGTATATCTGACAATAGAAATGCATTTTGCATATGCTAACTGTGAATAAATGTTGAGTAAGTTTAGAACAGAATACATATGGTCATAATATAATATAATAGTCACAGAACCGGCGGTGTAGATAACACGATGAAGACGATTTAAGTTCATATAGACTCTTTACTTGATATTTCACAAGATACAATGAAGAAGGGAGGAACAAGTACACCACGCGTAACATAGACTAGAACGAACCAAGAAACACAAACAGAACTGAACTTAAGTACACATGTTAATGAGGGAGATAATGAGTGCACAGCTGAAAATAATGAGTAACCAAGAAAACAAACGACTAATTCAGGCAGAAGGTGGATAATATAATAAAATATAATTGATTGCAAGTAACTGTTAAAATATCTTATGAAAATGTTCACAAAGTTAAGTTCAATAAAATGGAACTGAGAAGAATTTAATCCACAGTGGACCTGTGGGAAACGGTTCAGTTTTTAGTATTTCCAGATCTTATTTCAACAGCGAGAGACTATTTAAAAGTCATTTCATGAACTCCAGTGAATATTTTACCTTCTTACCATTTCAAATGAACTTGATTGGTATCTTTTAATATTGCGAGAAATCCTCCAGGCTTGTTAGAGGGTCTCAAAAATACATTTTCAAATTAATTTATTCTCCTTTAAAAATGAACTCCTTTTTCCTCTCTCTGCCTTTGTCTCTCTCTCCCTCTCCCTCTAATTTATTGGCACAGACTGAAAAAAAGTAAGCTGGGCCCACTAACAAGAAAGACCTTGATGCTTATTAGGATATTTTTGAGTCATTTTGAAACATTATCCAATTTAATTAACGCCCCACAGAACATCTTTGATCTCTTAATGGGGAAAATAGGCACTGACTGTGATGAATGTTTGCTAGGTGATGTCAATGAATCCTTATTAGGGGCTGGATGTGTCTTTCCAATGTGCTCGATGTTGAATTCATCAGAAGGACGAGCACAGGTTCAGTAGCCATACTGCACAGCCAGACAGATGATAGAACTAGCAGGGTAACAGCTTGAGACCAATCACTCCACTGTAGGGAAAACTGAGACAGATAATAGTCTATAAAGTTAGGAGCAACTTGCTGCCCACAGCACCAATTTATCTTGAGGTTAGGCCAATGTATGTGCCGTGGAGGAATGGATAGGGTGGATTGAGAGAGAAGAGGTATACAACAAGATGTGTGACAACAGAAAGAAAGAGCAAACAGCTATTTGTGGCATCACCACCCTCTGAGAGTTGTAGTGACATGAAGTCTTGTATATTTGTGCTCGCTCTAGTTTTTTGTCCACTCTTAAAGGAGTAGTTCACCCAAAAAAAATTTTGCCATTGTTTATTCACCCTCATGCCATTACAAATTACTTTCTCATTTCTTTCTTTCTCCTTTCAAAACAGTTTTTGAATCTTTACCAGTGGCGATCTGTCAATGGAGGCAAAGGAAACTGAGTTAATTATCATTTTTTATTTCTTTATGTATTACATTCTTAATATTATTATTTATTAAAAAAAAAATGTTTTTCTTTCATATGTGGTAGCCCAGGTGAGTTAATTTCTAATCAATGAATCAATGTGTGAATATTATATTGAACAACAGGTTGTTGAAAGGAAGGAGAGGATATGTTCCTCTACACATTAATTATCAAGATTATTTCAAGATATCAGGGGAATAATTACCATAATTATGGGCTATATATACTGTATATGGGTCATTGATGAATAAGGATTTTAAAAGGGAAAAAAAAACAATGGAGATATAATTAATTTTGAGTGTTAACAATGAGATTATGTGGTTTTTATAATCAATTAACACTGCTTTTGTCATTTTTTTACAAGAAGGACAAAATTTGTCACCAAAAAAGTCATTCGGTTTACCCAAAATTTCAGTTTTACCGAATGACACTTTTGGTTATACCGAATGATGATATTTTCAAACAATGCTAACAGGCTGATATCTAGCTAGCTAGCTAGTTAGCTTGTTAGCTAGCTAGCAAAAGCGCATTCAAACATATGATGTTTTATTAACAAAATTCGGAAGGAGAAGGTGCAGATAATTAGACTAATTAGCACAAGTGGAAAGCATTCAGCTAATCAACCAACAACAAGAGGTATATATACTGCAGACTTACCTCTGTTCATTGACAGTTTATCAGCATCCCTCCACCACCCCATCTCCTCACTTCTAGTTCTATCTCTCATTACCACATCTGGGGGAGTATTCTGGGTTCGGGACAAAATTCCGAGCTTGGAGCCCTCCCCCAGGACAGCACGCCAAATACGCATTACTTTACTCTATCTAATTATATGTATATGTGAACTCGTGAATTTATATTTAGTACAAGTTTTTAAAATATTACAACATTTTAAATGTTTTACAGCGGTTGTACCGAATGACCTGATGTTTTGGGACATTCGTATGAGCAAGTTAAACATGAATTTTTCCAATAGTTAAGAGAGAGTTAGTTACTTTGCTTCACAACCATGTGGTCCTGCAGGTGTCTGAATAATGTAACATCCTGTCATATGATATTGACCGCATGACTTGATCCAGAATGATCCCTTTATATTGGTTACTCTGAATGACATCAATGAAATTCATTTTTCCGGACATTCTTTCTCATAACAAAGCAACGACTTCTACAAATAATTTTAATACCATTTTGCACTATGTTGATATATGATGTTATAAAATCATGCCAGAATAAAAAATATATACATTTATTACATTTTAAGATATTTTAATCACAAATGAAATGGCTGTATTGGCCTTTGGACAGTTAAACCGAATGACCTTTTTTGATGACCTTTTTTGATGACATTTCAAAATCTAGTTGTGCTACCTTACATACTTGGGATGTCATATCTTTGTTTTTTATTATTATTAAGGCTTTTGGACCAAAAAAAAAAAGACCCATCACGTCATTGACCCATATACAGTATATATATATATATATATATATATATATATATATATTGGATAGAGGTCATATGGACTACTTTTATGGTATTTGTTGTCCTTTTTTTGGAGCGTGACAGAAATGGTCGCTAGAAATGTAATGGTCAAATAACAGCATATGTGTTTGGAATGGCATGAGGGTGAGGAAATAATGGCAGAATTTAAAAAATGTGCTTTGTTTTATAATAAATGACCCTGGTGCATCAGTAGCATGATAAGTTCTTAACATTTTTTTTGGCCCCTGAAATGATTGATGACATCACCCAATATATCAAATGCATTGCTGATGACATTTTAAGTCACACTTGTTTAATCTTAGTTTACTGTTGACTATCTGGTATCAGTGTTGGGTGTGCTGGTGTTGTGACTGCATAACTGCCTTGAAGCCGCATGCAGCACCAGCAATTGATCCTTTAGAGAATGTGGCTTTGTGTTACTCAAATTACACTTCAGCTCTCTATTGATCGGAATGCTGGCTGCAGCCTTTGCATCGCGTAGTGTTGTTATTAAGCTAATTTATCCTTGGAATCACTGAGTAGAAAGTTGAATTAAGTGTGCCGTACAGTTAAATTACCTTTCTTGTACTCAATAGCATATCCATAAATATTTAGCCACAGAAGCCCTCCGCAGGTCTACATCTGCCGTGTTGCCAACTGTTCATTATGTAGAAATAAAGCACAGCAGACACATGCATCAAAGCCCTCGTTGACACCTGGCTGTTCTCACAAGCTCTCCGGGTCATTAGAAGACAAGCTTCTCTCTCCTCAGGCTGCTGCTCCTCTGCTTTCCTTTTATTTATGACATCACGTGAACTCATAAAGTCCATCCTAATTACACTTCACTCTTAAGATTAATGGGCGATCTCAGCCACATGCATCTGCCAAGCTTACCTTTTTCCCACCCGACTGATGGATGTTTCTGTGGCTCCTCGAGATTCCCTTTTGCCACTGGACGCTAGTTTATTAGTCAAAGAATTGGAAAGGGCGCAAACACCCTCATTCGGCCTGCACGACACGGCTGGACCTACTTGAAAACAATTTCTTGGCTGAAGTCGAAATGATTTGTCTCACCTTTTGTCCCAAATTAATTTCCTTTCACTCGGTTCTCCCACGATGATCGTTGTCTGTTCCTGTGTCTGTTAAAAGTAGTAGTTGCCTTTCTTTTAACTCTGCATTCAGAGGACATTTCTCATGCCTTTCATGCCATTGCTAATGTAGGATCATTATTTTAAAGAGAGATTTCAATGGCCCTCACCTTAAAGGTTATGTCTGAAGGGGATTGTTAAACCGTGCATGGGTGAAAAACTTGATGATGCTTTGAGTGAGTCCCATCTTTCAATCTTACAGGGCTCTTTTAGCACTAATGGTGACATGAGCTGATAATTACTTAATGAAAGTCTTTAATGTTCTCCTGAAGTAACCTCTCGGCCCATGTATTGCTATTAAGATCGCAGATCTCTTCTTTTCCCCCTTCACTTCCAAACCTTGGTTGATGCTTTGATGTTGCAGCTTATTGATATAAATCTTTGTTGTTGCTCTCAGTTCTGCTCCAAGCTAATACTGAATACAACTTTTTTGCCCTCATGTTTTATCCTTGTCTGTAAAATCACTGAATTGTGACCTAACGAATAGAGACCATGAATAATAAATAAAAGACAATAAAAAACACATTTACAACGCTGTTCACTACTCTTGAGCGAGGAAGAAAATGTTAGATGTTTATCATGTTTGTTATTGTTTTAGACAGACATTTTTTTTTTTTTTAAATCTCAATGGCAGTTATCGGCTGGCGCAGGACCACTCTGAAGTCAGTGGCGTGCAGGGGTGTTCTGAAATGAGGAGGCAAATTACTCACATTTTTTTTGTTTACTTAAAAAATTTGTATTTTTGTATTCTATTTTGTATTTTTACATTAACAATGTTATCAATGTTTTATTCATTAAAACCAAGTGCCCGCCATGGCGATAATGAAAATATTTTAATTAAAACACTGTTACGAAAATTAATGTTGACAATTAAAAAGGGGTAGTTCACCCAAAAATAAAAATTCTGTCATTAGTTACTCACCCTCATGTCGTTCCACACCCGCAAGACTTTCGTTCATCTTCAGAAAACAAATGAAGATCTTTTTGATGAAATCTGAGAGCTTTCTGTCCCTTCATAGACAACTACACAACTGACACTTTGACGCTTCAAAAATTTCATAAAGAGGTTGTAAAACTAATCCACATGAATTGAGTGGTTTAGTTCAAATTTTCTGAAGAGACACGATCGCTTTATATAATGAACAGATTGAATTTAGGTTTTTATTCACATGAGGAGCACTGCTCCCTTGCCTCCTCGGAGGAAACATCCATCTTCACAAAAGGACGTTACAACACGCTGAAACACGGGCAACTAAAGCAAAAAGAATTCACATGTTCTCATTATAATGTACTGTATATGGCAGATTGGCGCTGCATCTTGCACTTAACTGTATTTTCATGATCATAGTGATTCCAGGCTTAACTGTGCACTTTTAAATCCATAATTTCACTTTATTTCGCAGTCTGGATGGCATGCTAATGCTAACCAATCAGACCTCAAGTACCGCCCAAAAATGCAGCAATAACCAATCAGAATAAATAAATATATTTTTTAAAGTCACAGCAATCATTGTTTTCATGATAGATTGTCATTGTCACATCTGAGTACTCGAGTGCTTGCGCACATCCCTAATAGTCAACTTGTTTTCGGATCATCAGTCGTCAAGCTTGGTAAACACTGGTCACAGACATGGAGATGTACCTTTAATTTCACCAAGCAAATTGCTCACTAAAAAAAACAGTACATAAAGTTAGTGGATGAGTTATTTACTTACTTTTTAATTAGTATTCCTATTAACGGCATCATTTTGTTAATTCAGACCAATTCGCGAACGGGGAACACGCACGAACCAATCATATCCAATCATAGCATGATGGAGGCATTGCTTCCTCTTACGTGACTTTCCCCATTCATTCACAATTATCCCCCACCAAACCCATTGCATGCTTTTTTGGAGGTCTGTTAAAACTCAGTGGGCTCAAGGGAGGCAAGAGAGACCTGACCTCCCGCTGTAAATTTACAGTGTTACTTTAGAAAAACAAGTGATTTATACACTTTTTATTGTCACATTTTGTAATATTTGCATTGTTTTATTTTTGTAATTTGGATTATTTTCTCATCCAGTTTTTTGAGGAGCACTGTTCCCTTGCCTCCTCAGAGGAAACTCCCGTCTGAAGTATGCAAATTGCTATTTGCCAACTTTGTTTGTGAGCTCTCTGGTCACAGTTGTTTTGAGTCAGTAACTTGAGCTCCATCCATCCATCCATCCATCCACTGTTAAGTTTTTTTTTTTTTTTTTTTCGTGGTTACTTTTGGGGTAGGGGTGGGTTTAGTGGCTCAAAAATATCTATATAATAGTTAAATATAACCATGAAAAGTTTTAAATATACAGTAAATGCCTTTATAAATGCAGTATAAAGGATTCATAGTTTTTTTTTTCCCTAAAGCATACTGTACATACTGTATTTTGTCAATATGTCCATATAGTACATTTCAGCATATATCCAGGCATATAAAAATGTATGTATATTTCTGATGTAATTGCATTAAATACTGTATAGACTATATAACAATTCTGTATAAAACAATAGTGAATCGAACACCAAATTTAATGTCTAATGTTAAAATGTATGTTTTTAATGTAACCTTTTCCCTTTAAATACTTTGGTCAGTTCAAGAAAAATGTATGCAATTTTATTATTATTTTTTTATTTAAAAGAAATAAAAAAAGCAGTTTTATGTCTATCCTTGTATTTGTTTACTGAGGTTGATATGGGATTTAGAAAGTAAGTAATGCAATACTTTTTAGAGAGATTAGTTAGTACAGCAATCTAATTACAACGTTGAAGATGTAATTAGTAGCTAGTAATGCATTACTCTTTTTAGAGCAACTTACCCAACACTGGTTGCAGGTTCCATCGTGGCTAACATAGTTCAACAATTTTGTCTTTTCTAAACTATACTACCAATAAACATTTACAAACAGTGTTGCAAACAACTCTCAACCTGTGGTTAACATAGTTTCTTTTTATTATGATATATGGAATAGATTATACTCTTCAGAAATAAGGAGAAAAAAAGGTAACATGCAGTACATTCATTCCATATATACAAATTTCATTCTACATTTTGATGATTGAATCAAACATGGTAATAAAGCAAAACAAATGGAGAACAAAAATAGTGGAGAAGTTGCATTATGGAGAAATTATTGACCAAACTGGATGCATGCGAAAGTAAAATTCACACCAATTACATAGTGCATATAAACGTGTTAAACATAAAACTTTCTGTTGTCCATGTAAATGAGCCATAATAATCTGACATTAATTTGATCTTGAATAAAGAATCAGATAATACAGTATAAAGAAATTTTAGCTATATATTTATTGGCGAAAAATGCTTTTTTGTCCAGATGGTGTACTGTAGTGGGACCATGCTAACAGCCAAAACTTTCCCCCTAGTCACCCTACAAATCCTCCTTGTTTTTCTTGTCAGATTTATTCAGATAAACTTTTGCCCCATAGGAATAAAATTTGGTTAGCCTATATGCATTTTGCCCACAGTATCAGGTTACTGTGCATCGTAGGAGTTGACAGCAGGGTAAAGTGCAGTTTGCCAGTGATGGGCACTAATGGAGGTGGACAACATCCCCTCAGCGGTTTTCTTCTTGATACTTTACAACATTGTTTCTACCTACAACGATCAAACCGTGTCATTGATGTAAAGCTTTTGATGCCTGATGGTTCCTTGTTTAATTGTACGAAACGTTCCTGTCCATGAGATCTTGAATCTAAAAACATAATAAAGTCAAACCATGACAGCCTTATCATCATCATCCTTCCAAAAAATCAGTACAAATACAGCAGTGATGCGTTCCTGTCATCCTTTCCTCAAATCAGCATGACACCACCAGCACTTGATGCAATCCTCTCTGCCGAGTCTGACAGCCACTTTGTGACTGATTTGTTTACATGTGTTATTGTTTCTCTTCCTCTCTGTGATGTTATTTGCATTGCATTGTTTTCTCCAAATTTCCAGGCAGTCTCTGTAAGTGACACCACGGCAAACACAAGCAAGTCTCCAGTACCTTGAACGCCTCGTTCAAGACCGCTGTCATCTCCCTGATGTCTCATGTCAGATGACAGATGATCAGTGACGGCAAGCATGTGTGGGCTTAAACACAGTAACTTTTGTGGTTGGTTAAGAGACGTTGGACCCCTAATGAGTTCCACTGCTGTTTGTGTTCTTTTCCGCTTCACTAACCTGTGCTGCACATCTCAAGCATACAGTCAGCTTGATGTTACACCAAGCGTGAATGCTTTTATTGAATTCTCGCCTGAATAAGATGTTTTAGGTAAGATACTTTCCTTATTTTCGTCTTTGAGAAGTTTTGTGCCCTGAATATGGCGTTTACAGGAGAAGTTGTTCAAAACTTAAGCTTTGCCGCCTCTCGTCACATGTCTCTTGTTCTTTTGCTCAAATTCACAAAGCAAGAAAACGAAATTGTGTGGCACGAGGCTGACAATCAGAGACCCAGAGCAGCGTACCTCCTTAGAAGCGCACATCACTGGGAATGACAATCGAGGTAGATTTTGCAGAAAAGCCTCATTTGGCTGCTCCTTTTGTGAGCCTCGAGATTCCAATCACTGACATTCAAAGATGAGATTGGCACAGCTGTCTCTTTGTGGTGACACGGCCCTCTGTGTGTCGCGGGTTGATTGACAGCTCCCTTGCTCTGTTGTCTCCACTCTCCAGGTCTGCAGAGAATCGCCCAGCACCAGAAGTCAAACTTGGAAACTGTATGCACTTTTTAGGCTTTTAAATTATACAACAAGTCCATGCTGAACATCAAGGCACTGTTGTGTTTTTAATAATTAATTCTTTTTCTCAGGAAAACTAAACAAAATGCACTCTCTTTTTGTTTCGTAATTCTACCAGCTCTCACTGGCATTTCAAAGCAGTGTTAATTTTGACAGCAAATTTTTATTTCGTTTTAGTCATAGACTTCTGACTAAAATGCCATTTAGTTTTAGTCATATTTTAGTCATCTGAATTGTTTTAGTTTTAGTCTAGTTTTAGGCAACTATAATCTAATGGATTTGCTTAAATAATGCATCAATTAAGCATTTATCTAAAATTTCCAAACTCATTATAGGCTGTACTCCTGGAGAAAACATCTACTAGCCTGTTAATATGAATGATATTAAGGTTTGAACATGCAATACAGACACAGATTTAACTGCTGAGACATAAGATGTCTTTATCTTAAGATTAAATAAAAACACTTCTCATGAAGAAACCAGAACATGGTCTTCTTTTCAATTAATGATCTATGCATTCTTTAAAACAACCTGCATAGGCCTACGACATTCTTCATTCTTTCAAGCAGACATATTTGTATAGATTAAATATAGATTAATACTTAATAAAGCTACAGTATTATTCAGTCAAGAGCATTAAGTGATTTTCTATTTTTCTTTTGTGGTTTGAGCAGGTTTATTAGACTGCTGTCACTTTAATGTGGGGTTCAGACTACACAATATTTTTGTCGGTTACGATAGTCACTGTGTCAGATTATACGATTTTGACTCCTAAAATCTTGTCATGTCGTGGACAAGAAACATGTCAGACTACACGTTGCTAACCAACCATTCATCGCTTGCCGTCTTTAATGACGTGCGTGCTGTCATCGAGAAGGCGGGACTATCAACTGACAGAAGGTGCCGTGAATGTAAACAAACAATGGCTAGCAGCGTGATTTGCTCTGTCTTGTCGTCAGAAAAGCCCAAACATGGAAACACATCTGGATTGCATGGATTTTTGGATTTCCTCCAAAGAGAACTGAGGGAACATATGTTTTATTTACCTTTTTTCACTCTGCCGTGGTAGTCCCTCGAGGAAACATCATAAACGCAGGAGTATTATTGCCATAGCTCCACAAACATTTCCTCCATTGTAAAATTCCACCTAGCAGGAACAATACCATTTAGGAAGGCGCTTCTGTGCTCCTATTGGCCAGTGTCACACATGTGACACATGTGACATGTAACTCGTCGTGGACGACCGAAAAAAAGACAAGCTAGTCTTTCTGTCGTGATGTCGTGAAGCATCCACTATGACAAACTACACAAGCTGAAATGATCGAATCTTGCGTCTTGACACCCATTGTCGTTTTCGAATCCCCACAACACCCTACGTCAAGCAGATCGTGGCAAAATCAGGTTAAAATCATGTAGTCTGAACCAGGCATAAGGCAGAATGCACAGATCCAAGTGATTACTTTTACTTAATGCCGGGTTCAGACTACACAATATTTTTGTCTGTTACGATATTCACTGTCAGATTATGTGATTTTGACTCCTAAATTCTTGTCGTGTCTTAGATAAAAACATGTCAGATTACACGTTGCTTCCCGAAAAATTGTCGCTTGCCGCCTTTAATGGCGTGTGTGATGTCATCAAGAAGGCACTGGATGGCTTGTCAGAAAAGCCTCAAAAAAAAGAAAACCTGACAGTGGACATGTAGATTGCACTAAGAGGACAGTATAGAATCCTCCAAAGAGAACTTGAGGTAAAATATTTTTATTTTATTTTTTTTATCATTATTATTTTTTATTTTTAGCCAGTAGTAAAAATAAATGTAGGCTACTCACTGGGTTGCTGAAGCGCCTCTGCTATCGTTTATATTTTTTTACTATGTCGTGGTAGTCCCTCGAAGAAAACATCATAAAAGCAGGAGTACTGCCATAGCTCCACGAATCTTTCCTCCATTGCACCAGTCTTTCTTTTGTTTCGGCATGTTTGAAAGCTGTGTAGGGAAGAGCTTCTGAGCTCCTATTGGTCAATGTCATAGATGTGATGGTACCCGTCGTGGAAGACTAAAAAAAAATTAAACATGCTAGTCTTTCTGTCGTGACGTCGTGAAGCATTGCAGCCGCGGCGTCGATTATCGTCAACTATACAAGGTAAAACGATCGATTCTTGCGTCCAGACGGCCACTGTCATTCAGTCAAACGAATTGTGTAGTAAAGAACAAAGAAATAAGGAGCAGTTAGTATTTTTTTTCTTTTTCTTGTTAATATTGCTGTTTAATTAAATATTATTGACATAATACAGTGCCAGATATATTAGGCTGCATTTGCACTGCAAGGTCTAATGCACAGATCTGATGCTTTGACGCAAATCAGATTTTTTGTTCTGCCTGTCAGAGTTAATTTAAATGGATAGTTCTCCCAAAAATGAAAATTCTGTCATCATTTACTCACCCTCATGTTGATCCATCTGTATGACTTTCTTTCTTCTGTGGAACAAGAAGAGATGTTTTGATAAATGTCTCAGTGTTGTCTATACAGTGGTAACAAAAATGGGTTGGTAACCAACATTCTTCAGAATATGTTCTTTTGTGTTCCACAGAAGAAAGAAAGTCACACAGGTTTTGAATGACATGAGGTAAAGTAAATGATCACCTTTTTTTTAAACTAAGACATATTACTCAGAAATACATTCACATTACAGCAAAGAACAACTACTCTTCACAGAAAACATATAAGATATGCATGCGAACATTTGAAAGCAGTCACCTGTCAGTCAGACAGTCTTCTAGTACCAAATTAAGTTGGTACTCAATACTGCCGATACTGGAGAAAGATTTTTTTTAAAAGTCTTAATACTGACTTGGTCAGAAAAATAACAATACTTTCACCATGTGTCTGTAAGAAGATGCCTGTTATCAGAGAAGCTGTGCTAAGCAGACCCTCAAATGATGTGCATTTGTTGATGTCACCAAATTATCATTTATTTGCATGTTTGTGCTGCTCTCTTATGGATGACTCCCCCAGTAGCTATATTAATATAGACACAGCACCCGTGTTTATCTTTCCTGCACAGGGTTTAGAAATGTAATTATGGCTCAGGCGGTGACATTTTTGTCATTTCGCCTCTGAGTGGCTGATAGCATAATGAACAAGCTAAGATTATCTCGAGGCTTTTCACCAAATCTGCGGGCCCAGTGTAAACAATGTACATTTTCATATTATATAAACTCAAATATGTCAAGCAAGTGCGCTATAGTTCTAAAATGTGGAGTTTCTTGTTGTATAATATTATGAAAAGTAACAGAACAGCATATGACAGTCACCTCTCCTTGAACCTCATAAAAGGATTGAAATCTTATATAACATTGTGGAAATGATCTGATTATGGTTTATTGAGGAAAAAATGCATCGAAATTACACGCTTAGAGACAATGACTTAATGTGAATCCTTCGAATTGCAGTTGACTACATAACGTAGACAGTAATTGGACAGTAATCTGAAATGATTTTCAGGTGATCAGAAGTGACATCTTAGTTGTTTTACAAAAAAAAAAAAAAGATAACATTTGACCTGTGAATGGTTCACCCAAAAATGAAAATGGTCATACTTTACTTGCATTCATGTCGAAACCAAACATGTATTACTTTCTTTTTGAGAAAGACCCACACATGCTGTTCTATCGTGATATCCAGGTTACTTTTCTTAATACTAACAAGAAACTTCAAATTTTAGAACTTTAGCGCAAAAAAAAAAAAAAAAAAAAACTCTAGCGCACTTGCTCAACATATTTTAGTTTATATAATAAGAAAATGTACATTGTTTACACTGGGCCTGCAGATTTGGTGAAAAGCCTCGAGATAATCTTAGCTTGTTCATTATGCTATCAGCTACTCAGAGGCGAAATGTGCTTGCGTTTTTTTTTTTTTGGTTTGATTACCAACATTACTCAAAATATGTTCTTTTGTGTTCTGCTGAAGAAAGAAAGTCATATATTGTAAAGTCATGAGAGTAAATGATGACAGAATTATAAGACATTTTTACTAAAAAAAAAATACAATCAGTCATTCACGTGTTGCCGCATTTCCACAGGGAGCGAGATTGAAAGATTTAGCTTTAGAAATATTTCTTAGTCTTAGAATCGAAAAAAAGGGACAGTCACCCTCAAATGCTTGAGTTGGCCATGTTACATGTGGACAGCAATTGGAAACAAAACATCTAAAGTGCTTTTCAGAGACTTACATCTCTGTTGTTTTGTAGAAAAAAAAAGACCTTTACACTCAACCCGTTTCAGGTTGTACAGCAGAATCCCTTGTTCACTTTAAAAGTCGTATGATGAAAGCCTATCCCAAGGAATCAGCTTCCATTTCGACCACCGCTAAACCTTTCCCCTTGCAATGCGGTCGAATTTTCTTCCACGCACGTTCTGTTCCAATGTCATTTGAAGAAACATCGAGCCACCCCCCTCTGTTCCCCTCTTTGAACTAGAGCCCTGTTTCCTGAAAGTGTATGACCCAGATTCATCCTCTCATTTCCATTTCTCTGATGTTTTTGTAGCATTCCAAGCCCATGTACAGGCAGTTGTTGTTTCTAATGTTTCAAGGCAACAGAGGAGTCCCTTGAGCATAGAGTCATTTACTTTAAAAATGTATCCTCTAAGCAGAGAGAAACTCAAAGGCAGGGTAATAAATGCGGCGTGCCTCCCTCACCATGCGGCGATATTTAATCAGCATCAACAGGCTGCTGAAAGCACTCCACCGAAGTAAGTGCCCTCGGAATTTATTTGTTTCTTAAATTGGATGGGTCCTAAGTGTCTGTGGTTTAACATCATAACTAATTGGCCCCGGTGGTTTATCGCGTACGCTCCTGTCTCTGATTTAAACGGAGGCCCAGATTAGTGACTCTTACAGAGTGGCTGCAGCCCCATTAGAAAACATCGCTATCCATGATTAGGGTGAAAAATATATGGATTCTAGAACACGTTCGTAAAACCCTGTGCTGTATTTGTGTTTGCTGCTTTTTACCACCCTATCATTTTGCCAGCTTCTCACATGGTATCGGGGGATGTATAATCTCAGAAGTGGGCATTAATGTCCTTAGGTGTCGACCCCTTTCCACCCTTTTAACCCGCTCTCCTCCACCTCTCCGCTGGAAGCTCGCCAACCATTAATTAAAGGCCCTCATTAAAGCTCTGCAGTCCTCTAACTGGTTTTGTGAGTGATCACCCTCAGCCTGGGGTCATTTTTTTTGCCTCTGTGTGGGGGAATATATTTAGAATTGTGCTGAGTCAAAGCCGTCGGGAGGAAGTGGTTTAATATGATCAGGAAATGAGCCCTACAGCATCTAGAAGCGACTCGGCTCTCCTTATTAACGGAGAATCTGTTCAGCGCAGGGCTGTGGAACGCCCGACGGTCACACTCGTGAATGGACATTAGCGTGGGAATCAGCGTGGAATTTCCCGAAAGCAGTCTTCATTTGTTAATATCACTGAAAGCATGGATAATCCATCCTCAAAGAATCCTCTTCTCATACATTTTTTTTTTACGAAAAACTTCTTAGAATCACTCCTGAGGCAAGACACAAAAGAATTGTCATTGCTGCAAACTGTCTGCAGCTGGAAAGTTGTTGAGAAGTCTTAAACTTTGTCATCGTAGATCAGAGACCACAAGGAACATACTTTGTATTCAATTTCTGCTTCAGAGAAGAAGATTTGTGGTTTATAGGCATTGTAAAGCTTTAGGGGAAATTGAATTACATGGAATAACAACAGTAAAACTGGATGGGTTTTTATCTTCAGCACGATTATTATCTTTCTACAGCAGATCTGCCACAAGTACAACACTGCCATTGGCTGTAATTGTTCAATGGCACATGCTCTTGCATTACAACATAAATTCAATCAGTTATAACAATAGCCTTATAAATGATCTTGCTTTTTATAAAAAATGATGACAGAATTATACCTCACCAAGACAATTTTACTAAATACAATCGGTCATTTATGTGTGCATTTCCACAAGGAGCAAGATTGAAAGATTTAGCTGTAGAAATGTTTTTTTAGTCTTAGTATCGGAAAAAGGGATATTGTCAGCAAGTGTAGCAGAAAACACACAAAGATGAAGATGCAGTTCAAATAAAGCTTTTTTTTTTTTTTTAAAGTTTTAAATACACACAGATAATCCAAAATCGGGCAGATGAAAACACACCATACGCAAATGTGACCAGACAAATGAACACTGAGGGTACGTTACGACAACGATGTACTAAAAGCGGAAAAGTTTTTTCTTTGTACAGATGACAACGTTATCAAAACTATCCCCGTTCACACGGATCCGCGCAAACGACTAAAAATGCTGTATTACGCATGCCAGACAAGTAGTTGTCACTCTGTAAAGAAAGACTACGTGCCTGCACATATACACATTCTTTTACAGAGCGCTTGCCTCGCACATGCCTATCCAGCTTATTTTTACAGTTTACTGCACTTTGATATTCTTCTCATCATTTCCCTGTAGCGGCTAATAAATCGGAAGTCTCGCACATTCATAGAAAACACCTTATTTCTGCGTTGAAAATAAGGTGGATAGACTAAACACGTAATACGCATGTGCATGCCGTCACCGTTTTAACAGATTCATGTTTTTTGCAGTTTACACGGAGATGATAACGGTATCGTTTTCAAAAACTTCCACTTTGAAACCCATTTTCAAAAGTTTTCAGGCCACCAAAACGCCGTTGTTGTGTAAATGAACGACCAAAACACATAAAAAGTTTTCTGTTTTTAGTTGAAAATGGTGTCGTGTAAACAGCCCCTGAAAAGGCTGCAACTAAATATAAAGCAAATGAGGGAAATAATGACAAACACCTGTGATGATCAATGAATCTCTATAGTAACTAAGTGGTGGGAAACTAAACAAAGGAACACATGTGACTGAAAATAACAACCTAAAATTCCATTAAAATGAAACTAAGATCAAAATAACTGAATAACAGATATACATGGATATGGTATAACAACAGTAAAACTGGATGGGTTTTTTTTATCTTCAGCACAATTATTATCTTTCTACAGAAGATCTGCCACACTGTAATTGTTCAAGGGCGCATGCTCTTGCATTGCAACAGAAATATAGTCAGTTATAACAATGGCCTTATAAATGTTCTTGCTTTTTATAAAAAGTCAGTTTGAATCTTAATTCACAAATCAGTAAATATGACCTTTTTTTTCAGTATGAAATTGTGAGGCAGGCATTTGAAAAGGGCACTGTTCTGTAACAAGCGCTATTCAGAATAGGAACAATAACCTTGGGAAAGACTTTAAGGCCTAAAGATGGGATGTCGTTATAGTAAGGCCAAGCAAGGTGTCATTAATCACAGGGTCTCGGGCCCTGCGAGCATTGTGCGTTTCTCAGGTTGAGTTATTAAAGAAGATAACAGGGGTGAGTGCTTTCTCTACCTCAGGGTTTTGTCCTATTTCTGGATTTTAAATTCTCACTTTCAGTTTTATGCTGTAATATGGATGACTTACTGTACATTAAATATCAGAGTGAATAGGGCAAGTGTCTCAGATTGCGAAACTGCTTTGTCTTAATAGTAAAATATGAAGGTAACAGTTAATCCAATTATTTTACCTTAAATTGTATTGTCAGTGAAGAACTGGTTTTCTTTATGAAATGACTCCCCCATTTTTTTTTTATTGATTTTAGTTCTAATCTAATGGCTTTACATAAAGTTATTCATATAGTGTTTACAGCATATTTAGAATAAAAGTAATGCGAGTTTTGATCAATACACATTATGATTGTGCCACTAAGCACACTAAAAACCTCTATAAGTAAGTATATTCTGTAATGGTAAGATTCATTTTTGAATAGTATTGATTAATGGAGAAATGTAGTAAATTTCATGAAGATGTATTGTTTCAGAAAAATGTAAGCCTGCAGCGTGAACTGCATAATAAGTACGTGACAGGATTGAATTGGATGCATTTCTTAAAGGCCTTTGGCTTCCGACCTTCAACAAATGGAGGTGATATTGTGTAAACATTAATGCCGACAACCAGGAAAAAGAATCAATCAGTTTTGACATGGAGCTT
The DNA here is from genome assembly GCA_039654765.1 of Mylopharyngodon piceus. Taxonomy (NCBI): domain Eukaryota; kingdom Metazoa; phylum Chordata; class Actinopteri; order Cypriniformes; family Xenocyprididae; genus Mylopharyngodon; species Mylopharyngodon piceus. The sequence goes on from CM077440.1 coordinate 26,642,070, forward strand.
TTGATTAGAAACTGCAGAGGACCTTTTAGAATTGTTAAAAAATAAAAATATTTAAGTAATAAGGTGAAATATGATGTGCAATTATGTGAATGTACTGTAGTCACAGCTCAAGGGTGTTTTGCATCATAGCTATTGCTATATTTTGGATTTTAGCGTGGCTGGAATGCTGAAGGCTGATTATAATCAATATTTAAATTATAACTTTTTTATTAGAAGGCACACAGCACTGTACTTTTACACTTTACAGACAAATTTAAAGATTTATTCTTTACTGTGAGTGGGTTTGTTGATTTTGATGCGGTATCACTTTCGTTGCATTGATTTAAAGCTGGCATAGCTGAGGGTAGACAAGTTCTCATTATAAATCAATTTTTTTTTTCTTATTGTGGCTATATACCACAACTAATAAAAACAGAAAAATTATATCTTTGAAATATTTTAATTTTAACAAAACTAACACTACAGAGCTGCTAGGGATCACTATAAATTTATGGCTGTTTATTGTGATATTGCTTTTTCACACATAGTTTGTGTGTGCTTTTTTGCTAGCTTTTTTGTCCTGGAGTAGGTCAGATAAGGTCAAGGCCTACAGACACTAGTCATTTTCCCAGGTGGATTTGATGGTCCCCTTTGACAGCCTGGGACAGCTGGTGATCCTGAGTCATAAGCAAGGCGTGCTGGGACAGCTATCAACCTGACCTGTATATGCCACTGCTACATCACTCATAGTCTGTCACCTGGGGTGTAAATACCCATTTAGACTGGGTAGGAGGTTTCACACTGACTGATTGTCCTCAGATTCACTCACACAAATGGGTGTCTTCACTAAAAGGATTTCAGACCTGGATGTGTTGATGCTGTAATTACAGCATCACTCGCATTGAAGTCATATCACTAACACATGACAACACTCCGTTCTCCATTAATGAGTTTTTTAATGTATTTTTTATTTTTTTGCAGTTTAAACATGTAAGATGCATTTGCATGTGCAATAAGATTTGTTTTTGCCTTGTTTTTATGATTTTTTAGGTTGTTTTGGTGATTATAATGCTATCATTATGATTAAAGGGGTAGTTGATTATGATTTCACTTTTTTAACTTTAGTTAGTGTGTAATGTTGCTGTTAGAGCATAAACAATGTCTGCAAAGTTGCGATGCTCAAAGTTCAATGCAAAGGGAGATATTTTCTTTTAAAGAATTCTCTGTTTAAGGACTACAACAAATGGACTACAACGAGCTTCTTCCCAGGTTAGTGACATCACTAACCCTAAAATTTACATAAACCCTGCCCCCGAAAACACGCAATAAAGGGGGTGAGGCCATGTTGGGCTGGTTTAGAGAAGTGGAAGAGTTGTTGTAGTAGAGTGTTGTTACTATGCCATCATTTTAAGCCGGACTGCTTCACAAACGAGGCTCAATTCAACGCTAGATTTACACAAAAGATTAACATGAGGGCACATGCTAGTCGATGAGTTGAATCAACTCCACAGCAACTACATAAATATATCCAGTAACCGTTCAGAAACATCCAGATGCATTCTATAAGTTTTATAAGTTCTCTCCATCAGTGTCCGACTCTGGTTTGAACAATGTAAGGCTGAACACCGTTACTGACAATCGTCATTTTGGCTGCGTGAGATTCTCCAGCTTTGTTGTTGAGCTGTTAAAACTATGCCCACTTCTGGAAAGCGGCAGCTCATTTGCATTTAAAGGGACACACACAAAAACAGCATGTTTTTGCCCACACCCAAATAGGGGCAAATTTGACAAGCTATAATAAATTATCTGTGAGGTATTTTGAGCTGAAACTTCACAGACACATTCTGGGGACACCAGAGACTTCTTGTGAAAGGGGCATTATAGGATATTTTTTATTTTAATTTATTTTTGTATTTTGGTTTAGTTTTAGTTGATAGTTTAGTTCATGCAATGGGATTAGATCTAAACAATCAACATTTTTAAGGATCTCGGCAGCTGTAATACTAAAGACGTAGTAAAAGTTTTCAAAAGAGTTCTATGTACAGTAATGCTTGTTTCATATGCAGAGATGTTACCCAATTACAGCAGGGGGCGTTTTTTCAAGTCTTAAAGGGTTAGTTCACCCAAAAATGAAATTTCTGTCATTAATTACATAAATCCGGGTTCTACATCAGAACGCCGGCTCATTATTGGCCAGTTCCTGCGTCAGCATCACAGGCATACGTCATGCTGCTTACGGAAACAGCGTCTGCAAATACTGAGCCAGCGTTCTGACGTAGAATCAGGAAGCGCTGCACTACATGTTTACTACGTCAACAGCATAGGAGTCTGACAGGGAAGAGAAGAAATTTTTCACCATAACATTAAGGTTGAACTACTGAAGTCACATGGACTATTTTAACAATGTCTTTACTACCTTTCTGGGCCTTGGAATTTGTTATGATGTTGTTGTCTATAGGGAGGTCAGAAACCTCTCGGATTTCATCAAAAATATCTTAATTTGTGTTCCGAAGATGAACAAAGGTCTTACGGGTTTGAAATGACATGAGGGTGAGTAATTAATGACAGAATTTTCATTTTTGGGTGAACCCTTTAAATCAGAAGGGGTAAAAATCTGGTCCTTTTATTAATAAATGATGACCATTTTTGATGTAAAAAAAAAAAAAAAAAAAAATATACTAACATTGTGCACTGGTCCTCATTGTGCTTAATCTCCTGCTGAGTTGCTTTATTCAGCCAAGGCCATTATACACATGTCCCTGAGAGCCACACAACTATGCACAAGAAAATCTCTCTCTCCCCCTTTTTAAACAAAAAAGTGTTTGTATGTCTGCCTCTCTATTTATAGATAAACATTCTAAGGCCCCGTTTACACTAGTGCGTTTTTGTTTTAAAACGGCGTTTTAAAATGAAAACGATCCTCCTCTGGCGTTTCCACAGCGTTTCAGAAATGATCTCCGTCTACACTACACGGCCGAAAACACATGTCACATTACCGTTCATGCACACTGGGCATGCGCATACAAGTGTAAACAGTTGCCTCTTGTGCATGTAGACAGCTGCAGTATTAAAAAAATGCTGAGTTTAACTGCACAATGGCTGCTAAAAATGGCAACAAAGCCAGCAAAGACTGCAGTTCAGTCTCCATGTTATTGTTTACACGGTCGTCAAGGATACGCAGAGCGAACGTGGGCAGCCACGCCATCGTTTTCAAAAGTCTCCGTTTTGGTCTGTTTATACTGAAATGGGTCTGGGTCTGCAGCGTTTTGCGAAAGTCTCCGTTTTCGAGGTTCGAAAACACCAGCGTAGTGTAAACGACAGGCGTAACCGTAGCAAAACTTATGCATTTTAAAACGAAAACTCACTAGTGTAAACAGGGTCTAAACCGTGAATGGAAAATTCTTACTGAGTTTTAACCTGTACCATTAGGCTAGGGTTAGTAGAATAAATTAAAATGTACTTGCAAAGTTACTTACGGTAGAATGTCTGTTGGGGGACCATCAAAATAAAGTGTTAGCAGATATTAAACAGTCTACTAATACTCTAATGACTGGTGGTTGACATGTAGTTGCAAAGTTACAGTTAGTACAATGTCTAAAGTGGACTATCAAAATAAAGTGTTACCAAAAACACTTCATTATCCTGACCCCTTAAAAAAATTAAAAATCTGAGCGATCCTAAACCTTTGAATGGTAGTGTAAATAAAAAGTCTATATATGAAGGATGAAAGTGTAGTACTGTAACTAATCCAGCAAAAATGTTTTCCATTCCCTTCTGACTGGCTATAACACCTCTGAAACCATGAGAGAGTGTGTTCCCTCACTATTCATTATGGACACCACTGCTGTAGCCTTGCCAAGAGCATGGAGCTGTGGTACCAGTCGACAAGATGTTAAAGTAAAGCAAGTGTTTTTACTGTGAACTCAGGAACAGAAACTAGCACCTCACACAGATGGTGAAGGTGAGACGTTGTAAGAGAAAAGCTGTAAATTGGGTGATATCCAGCATAAAAATTTCCAAGACAGAGTTGCGTTTGTGTTCTGGGTAAAAACTCTCTCTACTTTTAAACATCTCACAAACTTATCAAAGACTTCTCATACAAATAGCTGGTATCAGAGAGAGGAAGCTGTTCTCATTTGTGGCAAGTTTCCTTCACTCTTGCATGAGATGACCCTATATTCATATTCAATAATAGATAAAAACAAACAGACATACACAAACAAACCTTTTCTGCCTACTGTATGATGCTAGATTGTCAAGTTTTTTTTTCCCCCTTCCACATCCTTTGAAGCATCAAAAGCTGATATGACGTGCTCTTTTTTTCACACGACTGGAGTGTTAGCAAAGTGTCTGAGCAAACAGGAAGCAGCTCAAACTGAGACAAAGTGTCTTGCTGCAAACGCTGCTTTGATCTCCCTTTAATAACCTTCACTTGTCCTCTCAATGTTCCATTGCATAGGAACAAAGGCAAAAAACATATATGTTTATTTACAGTGGGGTCCAAAATTCAGAGATCACATTGACAGTTTGTGATTAGTAATTCAATTTAAACATGCAAATAAATAAATTATTTATTAGTTTATTTATTTACTTACTATACTATACTATTCTACCATTCAAATGTTTGTGGTCAAATAGCTGAATTTAGTTGATCAAAAATTAAATTTCAGCAGCCATTACTCCATTCTGAATTATATGGTGTAACAGTAATATTGTGAAAGTGTAATGTTATTACAATAACTGTTTTCTATTTTAATATATTTTCAAATGTAATTTATTCCTGTGATGGCAAAGCTGAATTGTCAGTATCATTACTCCAGTCTTCAGTGTCACATGATCCTTCAGAAATCATTATAATATGCTGATTTATTGCTCAAGAAACATTTATTTTATTATTAATGTTGAAAACAGTTGCTTGATAGTGCTGCTTAATATTTTTGTGGAAACCATGCTACATTTTCTTTTTTTTCAGAATTCTTTGTTGGATAGAAAATGAACAACATTTATGTAGCAAACCTAAATCATTTGTAAAAATGTATTTACTAGGGCTGCCCCCTAATAGTCGACTAACCATTAGTTGACAAGAAGAGGCTTAGTTGACCAAAATTGTATTAGTTGCTTAGTCGCAGAAAGAAAAAAAAAAATCCACAGGACGTGTCGAAGTCACGCAGTCTGATGGACAGATCATTAACAGCTGGTCTAAATGGTAATTACAGTACATTGGGCAGGACATCCAAACACTCGCCTATTATTCATCGACCTCAAATATGGCTTATTATCTGAAACATGTAAGTAGCAGCAACTTTACATGACTGCTCGCTTTAATGTTAACCTAGAAAAATGTAGACTATTCAAGTGTTTTTGTGGCGTGTGAAAGCTGAATAGTAGCGCGGTTACTGCATGAAAGCTAACATGGAGGTGCCGGTGCGAACTTGCACTTAAAATACACCATCATTTTTGGTCAAACAGATAAGAGTAATACATCTTTTGAACCTGTGAACCTGTGAAGAGTCTACTTTTATTTGTGTGCACTCATAATAACAACAAAATGTTGTGTTTTTGTAAAATAATGAAAGCAAACAGGGTGCGCATTCTGCCATCTCTGTCTGTGAACTTGAGCGCCCAAAACTCCATGTAAACTTGCCTCACAGACATGACAAACATATCTATAGAAAGCGAAATGTCTACTTTTAAATGAACCAAATTCAAATGTAAAACAAATATTCTCAGGTTATGTAATCCATATGAAACGTGCATATAGGCGCGTCCACTACTGCGGAGATGACGAGTCAGCATTGTCAACTTCATCACTGCAGCCGAAAATACAGAAAACACTAATTTATCATTTAATTATTAAAATGTTAAAGCAATCTCCTTGCTGTTTTTCCCCGATGCATTCTTAATCATTACTTCTGCTGGTGTGCTGTGGCAAGCTTTATGCATGCGCTTGAGCGCTGATTAGGCTATGTAGGCATTAAAGGCTCATTATTATGATTTATATGGTTTATTAATAAACGTGTGATTAGTCGACTAATTGGTTAAAATGAACGACTACTACTCGACCAGAAAAATCTTTAGATGAGGGCAGCCCTAGTATTTACTGTATATGTTGACATTGCCAAGTTAAAATGTTGTAATAAATTTGGCTCAAATCTTTATCTCCGTTTGCTTCTATAATGGATTAGAGGCTCTCATTCATGTTGGAAAAGCTTCTGAATTTCTTCAGCATGGGGGAGTTCTGATATTAGAAGAGTTTCACCATAATTTCTATTGATGGTTAGTTTGACCGTAAGTGTGTATGTACTGTAAGATGGTCAATTGAGGTTCTGCAGGTACAGTCCAAAGCCACTACAGAGTGTGCTCATTACTGAGTGTACCCTGAAGTGACCCTCACTGTCTGCTGTGTATGAGGACTTCTCTCTGTGATAGCGGAGATGCACTGGTTCTCATTGTGCTGATCTCCTGCTGAGTTGCTTTATTCAGCCAAGGCCATTATATACATGTCCCTGAGAGCCACACAACTATGCACAAGAAAATCTCTCTGTCTGTATGTTTGTATGTCTGCCTCTCTATTTCAATAATAGATAAACATTCTATACCTTGAATGGCAAATTCTTTTGGAGTTTTAACCTGTAGCCCTCTTAATCAGATTAGTTTAGAATTAATCTCCAGAATTCAGCCTCACTTCTCTAATTTTCACATTATCTCATTCCCTGATTCATGTTGAAGGTTATTCTGCAAGTTAACATTGTCCTAGAAGGGTAGCATATAAAACTTGCCTTTTCATAAGTTTCTGTATTTTTTTTTTCTGTTGTCTAAATAAAATTTAATTAAAAATGCCATTTTCCCCCATTTTTTAACTTTCATTATTACTTTTTCACTTTTTCAGTTTGCACTTCAGAATTTTTGCCTATTTGTTATTACACACAGCCAGTGTTATTTTAGTTTCTAATTTTAGTTTCATTAATACTTTGAATTAGCTTTTATTTTTTATATTTTTAGTTTCCATGTTAATTTTAGTTAAATGTTTTAGTAATTTCGTTATATGCTTTGGTCATTTTATTATTTTTTATTTAAAAAAAAAAAGCGCATTTGTGAGGTCAGGCACTGATGTTGGCGAGAAGGCCTGGCTCGCAGTCTCCGCTCTAATTCATCCCAAAGGTGTTCTTTCGGGTTGTGTTCAGGACTCTGTGCAGGCCAGTCAAGTTCCTCCACACCAAACTCGCTCATCCATGTCTGTATGGACCTTGCTTTGTGCACTGGTGTGTAGTCATGTTGGAACAGGAAGGGGCCATCCCCAAACTGTTCCCACAAAGTTGGGAGCATGAAATTGTCCAAAATGACTTGGTATGCTGAAGCATTAAGAGTTCCTTTCACTGGAACTAAGGGGCCAAGCCCAACCCCTGAAAAACAACCCCACACCATAATCCCCCCTCCACCAAACTTTACACTTGGCACAATGCAGTCAGGCAAGTACCGTTCTCCTGGCAACCACCAAACCCAGACTCGTCCATCGGATTGCCAGACAGAGAAGCGTGATTCGTCGCTCCAGAGAACACGTCTCCACTGCTCTAGAGTCCAGTGGCGGCGTGCTTTACACCACTGCATCTGACGCTTTGCATTGCACTTGGTGATGTAAGGCTTGGATGCAGCTGCTAGGCCATGGAAACCCATTCTCAGCTCTCTACACACTGTTCTTGAGCTAATCTGAAGGCCACACGAAGTTTGGAGGTCTGTAGCTATTGACTCTGCAGAAAGTTGGCGACTTCTGCGCACTGTGCGCCTCAGCATGCGCTGACCCCGCTCTGTGATTTTACGTGGCCTACCACTTCGTGGCTGAGTTGCTGTTGTTCCCAATTGCTTACATTTTGTTATGATACCACTAACAGTTGACCGTGGAGTGTTTAGCAGTGAGGAAATTTCACGAATGGACTTATTGCACAGGTGGCAACCTATCATGGTACCACACTTGAATTCACCGAGCTCCTGAGAGCGACCCATTCTTTCACAAATGTTTGCAGAAGCAGTCTGCATGCTTAGGTGCTTGATTTTATACACCCGTGGCCATGGAAGTGATTGGAACACCTGAATTCATTGATTTGGAGGGGTGTCCCAATACTTTTGGCAATATAGTGTATGTATATATATATATATATATATATATATACCGATCAGACATAACATTATGACCACCTTTCTAATATTGTGTTGGTCCCCCTTTTGCTGCCAAAACAGCCCTGACCCGTCGAGGCATGGACTCCACTAGACCCCTGAAGGTGTGCTGTGGTATCTGGCACCAAGATGTTGGCAGCAGATTCTTTAAGTCCTGTAAGTTGCGAGGTGGGGCCTCCATGGATTGGACTTGTTTGTTCAACATCCCACAGATGCTCGACTGGATTGAGATCTGGGGAATTTGGAGGCCAAGTCATCAGCTAAAAAACTTGTTGTTGTGCTCCTCAAACCATTCCTGAACCATTTTTTGCTTTGTGGCAGGGTGCATTATCCTGCTGAAAGCGGCCATAGCCACCAGGGAATAGCGTTTCCATGAAAGGGTGTACATGGTCTGCAACAATGCTTAGGTGGGTGGTACGTGTCAAAGTAAAATCCACATGGATGGCAGGACCCAAAGTTTCCTAGCAGAACATTGCCCAAAGCATCACACTGCCTCCGCCAGCTTGACTTCTTCCCATAGTTCATCCTGGTACCATGTGTTCCCCAGGTAAGCGACGCACACGCACCCGGCCATCCACGTGATGTAAAAGAAAACGTGATTCATCAGACCAGGCCACCTTCTTCCATTGCTCCGTGGTCCAGTTCTGATGCTCACGTGCCCACTGTTGGCGCTTTCGGTGGTGGACAGGGGTCAGCATGGGTACCCTGACTGGTCTGCGGCTATGCAGCCCCATACTCAACAAACTAAAAAATTAACTTCTTGAGCAATTTGAGCTACAGTAGCTCATCTGTTGGATCGGACCACACGGGCCAGCCTTCGGTTCCCATGTGGATCAATGACCCTTGGCCGCCCATGACCCTGTCGCCGGTTCACCACTGTTCCTTCCTTGGACCACTTTTGATAGATACTGACCACTGCAGACCGGGAACACCCCACAAGAGCTGCAGTTTTGGAGATACTCTGACCCAGTCATCTAACTATTACAATTTGGCCCTTGTCAAACTCACTCAAATCCTTACGCTTGCACATTTTTCCTGCTTCTAACACATCAACTTTGAGGACAAAGGCTGCATTTACACTGCAAGTCTTAATGCACAGATCCGATCTTTTGACCATATCTGATCCAGTGTGTTTACATTCACTTTAGATGCGACTGGTATCGGATATCTGTGTTTACATTATTTCCCGCCCAAAATGATTGTCATTGATAGCTTTACATGCACATGGTAGACCCTTGGGTTTTGAATGGCCGTGCTATTAAAATTATTTATATGTTTCACGTCGGGTGGTCATGATTACCTGCCAGAATGGATAAGTTAACAGCTGTCAGTGTCATAGATGTTTTACAGCGTGAATTCTGACTGAACGAATATAGACTGGAAAATAAAGGTAATTCGTGTTTGTTATTTTATCTACACTCGTTAAATCTAGAATTCTGAAGTGAAATAAAGTAGCGGGTAAGATTACATCTATTTGAATGAATGATAACGAGAGAGCGAGCGAAGGAGAGAGCGCACACGAGAGAGAGAGAGAGAGAGAGAGAGAGAGAGAGAGAGAGAGAGAGAGGGAGAGAGAGTAGCCTACCCAGTGAAGCTTTTGGTTTATAAAAAAAAAAAAAACACACAGCGGTCTCTTTTAAATTAACCGGGCAGAGGCTGAAATTCAGCTGTTGAATGTGTGTGTGTGTGTGTGCGCGCGCGCGCAATTTCTTTCAAGGAAAAAATAGATAGACATAAAGTTCCCACCTCAATAATTAAGCTGCGAATTTTTAGTGCGAGTGCATACAGGCACGTCTGCTTCATAATACAACATTAAAGCTACCTTTTAGTAAGCAAACGTGTCGCCCTCGCCTTGTGGTGGCTTGGAATTCCAATGGGAATCGGATATGCGTGTTTAGACGTAGGTCACATGTCCAGATATCGGATATGTATCTGATTTAAAACCACATTTGGAAGTGGCACAGATCAGATGCGAAAAAATCGGATCTCGTGTTTACACGTGTGCAACAAATTCCGATCTGTGTCAGATGTGAGCAAAAAATTGGATTTTTTGTGCCAGTGTAAACGCAGCCAAAATGTTCACTTGCTGCCTAATATATCCCACCCACTAACAGGTGCCGTGATGAAGAGATAATCAGTGTTATTCACTTCACCTGTCAGTGGTCAGAATGTTATGCCTGATATATATATATATATATATATATATAATATTAACAATTATATGTCACTTATAAATATTATGTACAAAAATAATAGTGGTTATTAAGATTGATGTGGTTTGGAATTGGTAAAATATGATAAAAAACATGTAAAAAGATAAGAATAGTGTCTTGCCTAATAGTTATGCATGCACTGTATAGCCAAGGCCATTTTTAATTTTCTTTTAGTTTGAGTTTTTCAACTAATATTTATATTTTATTTTGTTTCAGCTTTATTTCAATTAACTAAAACTATTAAAAACATTTCTGGTTTGGTTAACGATAACAACCCTGCACCCAGCAGGGAAAACCCCCCCAAAAAAACAGCCCTTCAAGATTTCGCTTGGAGAGTCACACCTGTTATAGTTGTCAATCCCAAACACTGACTGTATGACTGTATGTAGCCTATGTGTGCTTGTGTTGCTCTGCATGCATGTATGCTTATGAGTGTGTCTGTATGCACGTGTATGATTAATTTTGGAAATCCTGAGCATGAATAATGCATTAGAAAGGAAGGCAATTATAAACCAGTTTTATTTTGTAATAAAACGCTGTTAAGATGTAATGAATGCACTTTCATTTCTGAGTTGCCAAAGGTGCTCCTGCCACCGAGCTGTTTTATTTGTGGGGAAAGGCTTTTTAGAAATAAAAACCAAGCAGCAGAAAGTAATTAAGTGCTCTGTAATAATAAGAAAGCACCATATTAGGGCCCGTGTGCTCAGACCGCAGATGCAGTGCAGCTTGAAGCCAAAGGAGTTGGAACAGCGAGACACTTGAACAGGAAAAAAAAAAAAAGTGAAACGAAAAAGTCGAGAAGAGGCTGAGCACAGCGTGTTTAAACGCGCTGGGAAAAAAAAGCTTTTCAGCTGTTGTTGAACTCCACATTCAGTTGGGCTAATTAGATTTTCAAAGCTCACAGTGCGGCATATTTGCCTCTAATCAAAATCATTCAACATATCAGTCTGTGTTGATATTCTATGCAGCAGCCATTACTGTCAGAGGTAATGATGTGATCACAGAGAGTGGAGTCAGGGAAGCCGCGCTCACTGTCTTCTGCATGTATCCCATTTTTAACCAATATGACTCTCATTGAATTCAATTGCTGATCTGAAGCCAGCCACATCACCTAATATTTAAAAAAAAAGAAAAGAAAAAAACAACACTGGTCTCAGATCAGCCAGACATGTACCACTTTATTTCTGGTCTCATTTTGCCAGAGTTTGACTATTGCCATACAGTCTGGTCGACATTTCAATATATTCTTGCCAAGAACTGCCCAATTAGACATGAAGGATTATTTTGTTTTATGGGCAAGTAAATATAAATCAATGATATTACAATAACAAAACTATTGTACAGAAAACTGGTACCCCAAATACCCTTTAGTTATACACAGTTTACGAATCTTGTGTTTCAAATCGGTGGTTCGGAGCGCGTATCAAACTGCCAAAGTCACGCCCCCCAGTGGTGAACCAATGAAATTTTGAAACACTTATCACATAATGGAGCCTCGTTTACTGAAATCACGTGACTTTGGCTGTTTGATACGTGCTCCAAACCACTGATTCGAAACAAAAGATTCGTAAAGCTTCGAAGCTTCATGAAGCAGTGTTTTGAAATCGCCCATCACTAGATATTGTTGAATAAAGTCATTATTTTGTTTTTTTGGCGCACAAAAAGCATTCATTACATTAAGGTTGAACCACTGCAGTCACATGAACTATTTTAAATATGTCTTTAGTAACTTTCTGAGCATTGAAAGTGTAAATTGTCTTGCTGGCAATGCAGGCCTCACTGAGCCATCGGATTTCATCAGAAATATCTTAATATGTGTTCCAAAGATGAACAAAGGTCTTACGGGTTTGGAACAACATGAGGGTGAGTAATTAATGACAGAATTTTCATTTTTGGGTGAACTAACCCTTAAATAAAATTAATTTGAAAAGTGACAGTAAAGACATTTACAATGTTACAATTCAGAATAATTTCTGAAGGATCATGTCATACTGAATACTGGAGTAATGGCTGCTGAAAATTCAGCTTTGCCATCAAAGAAATAAATGACATTTTAAAATATATTAAAATAGAAAAGTTATTTTAAATTGTAATATGTCACAATATTACTGGTTTTACTGTATTTTTCATCAAATAAAGCCTTGGTGAGCATAGAATAATTCTTACATTTTTCTTACCAACCCCAAACATTTGAACATTAGAGTATACATTAGATTTGTTCAGATTCCAGCAGCTAATTTCAGCCAACACTTGCCGTTTTTCTCTCTAGCATGTATCAGACAGTTTGTGAACAGCTCATGCAGTTTGTGTGTGTGTGTGTGTGTGTGTGGCGGAGCCAGAGACTAAATTCTATACATTTATCTAATTCTTAGTGCAGATTGTTTTCTGTGGTTTCATAAATTCATAAAATCCTCCTTTTTTCCAGTTCTTCAATATAGGTATTACCGTCTCTAATCTCCCCCTTATGGAGGGTTAGAACAGTATTTGAAAGTAATGTGGAAGCTCTTCAAAGAGAAAGAGTAACAAAGTGAGAGAGAAAGAGCCACAGAGGAAAGAAAAAGATATTTAAGAGTTTCTAATTTCATGAGGATGATCTTGGGTAAATGAGTCCTGCCCAAATGAATAGAGTCATAAAAAGAAATAAAGTTTAAAAGCCCTGGAATCAATCAAGTTACAGACACGCTGTGACCATCAGGAATGTTTCAGAAATTGAATAATGTGAGCTAGGTGTGTGTGTGTGATAATCACAGTGGCTGGCTCTATGCTCTCCTGTAATTTCAGCAGATGTTTAATCTCTCTCCAGAGGAGGTGGATGTTGCTCATGCTGAACAGTATCAAATCTGGACTCCCTCTCCCTACAGGGCACTGGAGGTTAATGTAAATATCAAACTCAGCAGCATGTGACTTTTGGAGCATCACTGTATTTCACAGCACCTTTTCTCCTACACACAGAAGCCCTGAATATCCATCAGACCAGTTCTTCAGTTTTTGCACTCTAATTTTAAAACAGTACCGTTCAAAAAGCTTAGGGTCAGTAGGATTTTTATTGATGTTTTTGAAAGAAGTCACTCAGGCTGCATTTATTTGATCAAAAGTACAGTAAAAACAGTAATATTGTGTAATATTATTACAATTTAAAATAACTGTATTCTATTTTATTATGTTTTAAAATGTCATTTATTCCTGTGATGGCAAAGCTTGTGCTCAAGAAACATTTCCTATTATTAGGGATGTTGAAAACAGAATTTGTGCTGCTTAATGTTTTTGTGGAAACCACGAAACATTTTTTTCAGGATTCTTTGATGAATAGCGAGTTCAAAAGCTTTCGTTTTTTAAAAGGAAATCTTTTGTGAAATTACAAATGCATTTATACTGTCACTTGTTACTTTTCGATCAATTTGCTAAATAAATTATTATTTTTTTTAAACGTACCTACCCCAAACTTTAGAATGGTATTGTATACTTATTATATTATTAAATAGAAACTGTTATCTGTACAGTTGGATGAATTATTATCAGTCTGAAATGGTTGTTGGAAAGATTTTCATTTCAATTTAATTTCTTTTTCAATAGAGTTTTCACAATAAATATTCTGCCCCAGACCCCAGTTTGAAAACCATTCATTTAGGCTACAAAAGATTGTTTATTGTGTTATTGTCTACTTGTTTTGAGAATTTCACTGTAATGGCTTTACAAAACAGGTGTATGAAATACATGGGCAATAAGATGGCATGCATTTGTCTCACATAAATTAAGTATTTTAATGTAAATGCGAATAAACCAGTGGCTATATATGCATGTGTGTGTATGTGTGTGTGTGTGTGTGTGTGTGTGTGTGTGTGTGTTTGTGTGTGTGTGTGTGTGTGTGTGTGTATTATGCTAGTTGACTCTGGCCATACCCCTCTCAATTAAAATAATCTGAAATCATCAACATTAAAATGAGGGTAAGAATTGTACTTGGTTTCTTTATATATTCCCTGTCATGAATCTGACTTATATTTTGCCCAAGAGCTTTTTCTGAACACATACTGTATAAGAACACATACATAATTACTGAAGCTCTGGCGTCATTCAGCCTGTTCATGACCTATTTATGACTATAAACAGAACCGATGTAAAATTCGACAGACATTTCTATTATTGCCATCATCTTTGTGTACCATTGTCATGGGGCTTATTTATTTCACAGGTGCACGAGATGTGCTCTCTGATCTTCTGCACCAGACACAGGTCAAATGATGTGGTTGATCAGAACACAATGGTTCCTGCTCCGTTGGATGTGTCTTTTTCCTGCAATCGTTTGAACTCATCACGGGTCGAACGGTCGCAGCCGGCACTATGTTCCATTTGTGATGTGAAGCAATGCTCTGATGTGCAGATGTTCTCATTAGTTGCACCTACAGGAGATGATCCTGCATTCTCAGATAATGATGTATCCTGCAGTGGACATCCAATGTTATTAGGTCGATAGTTCTTCTTTTGTTACTACTGTTCTCATCCCTTAGAAACATCCTTGGAGAACTGAAATCCCAATGCATAATAGAACATGTTACTTTGACACTTTTGATGAGACTTGGACTCATGTCTTGACTGTATGTGATGTTTAGATGCGCGCACTTCTGACATCAATACATATATGCATTCGTTTGCAAATGTCGGCCAGCTTGATCAATTAGCTCCTGACAGCTGCACAAAAGGCTAATTTAAAGTGTCCTTGTCCTCATCAGCAGCGGCTGTTTATGGAGCCTCGCTTAGTTCAGTCTCACCTCTGCTGACGCCTACTGTAGGCCATTCAGAGAAGGATTCTATTTAACAAACAAAGCGCAGCTAGCACCAGCAATCACAATACCAGCAGAGGAGCCGCGGCTGACAGACAGGACTTAGGACATTGAAAACCAGCTCTGAGGAGGAAGCTGTGAAAAAGAGCTCCGGCAATAGGGATTTTGGACAGCACTGCTAAACGACATAATTAGATAGTGGGGCTGGCAGTGTATAAAACATCTGCTTGCTTATCTATAGAAGAAAAAAAAAAGAGAAAGGGTGATGAGAAAAGGGAGGGGAAAAACAGCAGAGAATTGCAGGGAGAACAAGCTCGCCAAATGTGGGGTGGAAATAAAGGCCTTTTTTACCTCGCACACCTCAATAGAGAGTGCATATTGACTATACAGATGCTTTCCTTTTATACTTCATTCTTATTTCATTGTTTATGCCAAATTCCATTCTGTTTCTCCTCAAGTCTCTTTCAGATGGCTGTGGCTTTAATAACCAGACTTCCAGTCTGTTTGGATGCTTCTCCTTCTTCACTGTATCAAACTTATCATTTGGTAATGTGGTAACATTATTACTTGTCCAATTGTAGTTAGTAGATGTATAGGTCATACAAAAATCAATATTCTGTCATAATTTACTCACCCTCATTTTATTCCAAACCTGTATGACTTTTTGAACACAGAACCAAAGAATATATTTTGAGGAATGCCCCGGTGTTAAATTTTTTTATATAATGAAAGTCAGTGGGGTCCAGTGTTGTTTGGATCTCAATGTTCTTCAGAATATCTTCTTTTATGTTCCACAGAAGAAAAGAAAGCCATACTGGTTTGAAATGGCATGAGAGTGATTTTCATTATTGCGTGAATTGTCCTTTAAGAGGTGTTCAGGAAGGATGTGTTCTTATGTTCAGTCTCTACTTTTTGTTAAAATGTTGGGATATATCTATACGTGTCAGGCAAATGTCTTTTGGTTGTTGTAACTTCTTGTTGTTTCCTCATTTCAGCATCTCACATCTTGAGAGCTAAAAACTATATATATATATATATATATAGCCACTGGTTTATTAGCGTTTACATTAAAGTACTTAATTTATGTGAGACAAATGCATGCCATCTTTATGTAGGCTAACCCCCCCCCCCCCCCAAAAAAAAAAAACAACAAACAAACAATAACCTGTTACTGAAGTAATTTTTTTCGCAAAAAAATATGATCATATGAGCAATGGACATGTCTGTGATTGGTTACACTCACATTTTTTCTGGTTTTAATAATCTATATATTGTAAACTATAGCGATGTAGACCTAAATAGAATTCTGTCACTTTTCATGATTAGTCATGCAGCTCTTATTGTAATCTTGGATATTTAGTTAATTGTGTGGCCCTACACAGATTACTATAGGTTAATACTTTAATAAAATAACTAAAAACAGAAATTTAATTCACAATTGTGAACAAAATCAGTTTCAAAAAGCTGTGTTCTCTGTTATTTCTTCCCTCTCTCTTGGGTTTGATTTGTTTTTGTACTGGGGGAACAGTGACACTCCTCCTACATGGTTCTGTTTTGGAGCTGCAACATGAATTAGATATTGAAGGCAGTGACGCTTTTGAAGGCGGCATCCACCACCGCGCTTTGTTGACCACTTTTAATTAGGCAGCACATTGTGCCGTGAGCCACCCCACTTCAGTCTGGGCCGAGTCAGTAATTGCTAAATTTACTGTAATCAATGTGAGGAAAGCAGAGCTTGATGGCCTGCCAGAAAACTCCTGTGTGGCAAAATGGGGAAAAGAGAGACATTCAGCAGACTTGCATTCTGAGTACTTTTACTGTAATCTGAATTACTTTCACTGATGCCTTCCACACGTCTTTGTCAAATGTTATAAAGCAGCTTAAATTTGTTAAGAGAATAAATAACATCCAGAATAGAAAGAGAAAGCGAAAGAAAGAAAGGGATTATGATCTATATATTTAGCATGATTAATAGTTCTCAATATTGTTGAATTTTTATTTAACACATTTTATTAGAATCTACCATGCGACCCAAACAATCTCAGATTTTTAACTATAACTGGATTCTTGAATGTAGGTGTATGAAACCATTATATATTTTATTTAAAATAATCAATTTCTTCTTTAAAATGCTTTTGAAATATTCTTTGCATATTTTCAAAGCTCTTCTGTGTCTGGGAAATTGCTGCTATCCTCACTGTTTTGGAACACAAGAAGAATATTGGAAACACTGGATTGCTGTGTTGTTGTCTACGTCCAGTGTCTTTATGTTTTTAATATATCTAGTTCTTGAGGACAGACAGCTTCCTACAGCGGCAGATCTAGGCCATCATAAATGAAGAATGTAACTGAATGCTGTCGTTTTGTAAGAGCGAGTTATATGCAGGGCATGGAGAAATAGGTTGCAAAGCAAAATTGGAGGCCTTCAGCTTTTCCCGGGTTTTAGCCATATTCTTACTGTATGTTTACATCTGTCAATTGTGTTACTTTTCAAAAACCAACTTTAACAAATTGACCCCTTGGGGTTTGATTGACAGGCAATCTAACCAATCATAACGCCAAATCTGCCATTTAGATTAACGTAGGTGGACTTGAACTTGAAAAATGGTGTGTACTGATGTCTTTCTGCGGTTGAAACAACATTCCTTATGATGTTCATTCATGTTTATTTGATGCTAAATGAACTAGTAGGAAGAGATGATCGGTTCACAAGCTGCTTGAACTGAGGCACTACAGCGATCTGTCACAACACATTAAAGATCCACAAAACGGTATTTATTTTTTTAAATTTTCTTTAAAATGACAAAATTTGAAATTTGAGACTTTGTTTCATAATTTATATGTATGTTTATATATATATATATATATAAAAATAAATAATGTATATATATATATATATATATAGATATATATATATATATATATATATATATTATGTCAAATGACCATAAAATAAACATATATATATATATATATATATATGTTTATTTTATGGTCATTTGACATAAAATTACTTAGTCACCATTATAGTTTAGTTCATTTTACTCTGATAAAAATTACTAATTTGAAAATAACATCATTAGCTCAGGTAGGCCAATCTGTGACACACTATTGACTATGATTGATTTTCTTGATCATATTTTTTTCTAGATTTGTATTTTTCAAAAACATTGTTAGTGCATATAGCTAATAGCATGCAGTATTGTTTTTCCCCTTTTTTTGTCAACGAGTTTTAAAAAAAAATCATCATGTATATGCACATTTTTGCAATGCACATTTTTCGCCACTTTTCGCCTAGCAGACTACAACCTGAGAGTTTATGCTGCATTGATTTACCATTTACTGTGGACTCAGAGGAAGAACCTCAAGGGCTGAGGGTGTCATTTGGGACAAGGCCTACATGTAAATTACTCACAGCAAACTTAAATCAACCATTACATTAATAACCTCGGCAAGCTCCACCTGTGCTCCGCCACAAAGTCTTGCCATCAGAAGCCTCTGTGTTCCTCTGGGTGAGTGATATCCAACATTGCTGCCAGCAGTTCTCTTTTTGAGATTGTCAAGTCGATGTCACATTCTTCTAGTGAAATTCCCCTTTGCCAAGCTCGAATGTGCTTGCGTTCTAATTTTTTTTCTCAGAAACTCTCCGAGGCCTTAATAAAGCAATGCTTTTGTTTTTTAAATTATTCACAAACACAGTGAAAAAAAGCCGCCCAAATCCTTAGAGCTGCTACTGGAATCCAAGCACCTGCCTCCCATAATCCACTCTGCTAAGTAGCACTCTAAATCATTTTCCTAAAAATCTCTGTGTCTTTTTCACTGGATTAATTTTCAGTGAATAGCCTCTGTCATTTCCAATTAGCTTACCTGAAACATTTCCATGGTGATGCTTGCGCAAAGACAAAGCACTAAAAGGCATGTAGACTTATTCTGCATGTATGTTTGAAGCATGGTATCCTGAATCCTCCTCTCAGAGCTTTCATCAAAACCATTCATGCTAGTGCGTCCCCACTGCATTAGCACCCGCCGCCAGTGAAAAGAGCTGTTATCAGGGGTCTATCTGTGAGAATGGATAAATTGTAGATCAAATGGGGCCTCTTAGACCTTCTAGAGCTCCACTTTTTACATCCTGCAAATGCCTATTGCTCAAATAGAAGAGGCGTTGGAACAACAGAGAAGCGCATAGCTGCACTTAAACAGTCGATGTCCACTGCACACCTCTTACTGTTCCGCATGATGCTTTTTCATTCCCAAATTAGAAAAATCCACTAGGCAAAAATGTGACATGCTGTTCTGGCATAATGGAATTGATGGTTGGCACCAATTCTGCTCTCCCGGGTTTGAGAAATCCCAGATGGATGTCCAACCAGGACGGCAAATACGCATCGTGCGTGTGCGATTACTAAAAAGATTATGGGTTGCACCCCGCACAATGCAGACACATGCATAAACATAAGTAAACCGTGATTTTTCATGCAGATGATCAAATCTAAAGGAAAATTTTGCCTTTGGCTGAAATCTTTTGTATAATGTTTATGGATCAGATTGGAAAGCTTTCTGGTTATCTAAGTTGCTGGCTACAGTTATTTCAGCCGATTGAATGTGTGTTCAAACAAAAGCTATGATTGAAGTTTTAATTATTGCATTATTGGACAATTTAGGTGTGAAAAGTTACCTCGGAGAGTTCTTGAAGATGAGTTAAATTTAAGTTAAATTTCCTCTCATAATGATATTGTTGTTGTTTTTCATTGAATGTTTTTATGTATTTGATTTAACTTGATCTTTTGAGATGCATTCTGTGTGGAAGTTTCCAAAAAAAAAAAAAAAAAAAAAAAAAATGAAATTTTATCTGAATATTATTAAACACTCTTAAAAATAAAGGTTCCAAAAGAGAGTTTTTGAAGTGATGCCATGAAAGAACCATTTTTGGTTCCTCAAAGAACCTTTTACTTAACAGTTCTTTAAAGAACCAGAGTGAAGAACATTTTTATAATCTAAAGAACCTTTTTCCACTATATAGAACCTTTTGTCCAATGGAAAGGTTCCATGGATGTTAAAGGTTCTTCATGGTGACCATTGATGCCAATAAAGAGTTTTAAGAGTGTACTGTATCTTACTTCAAAATCTTTCTCTTTCTCCACAGGGCTTTCCACTGGGCTTAAATGATGGTCACATTTATACCTGGACAGACGGTTTGAGAAGAAGAGACTGGCATGACAACGAGAGCATAAGGAAAGACGAACAACGTGTTGGTATGCATGCTAAATCCACTGAATATTTTAGATTAGACCTTTTCTTTCTTATAATTGATACTTGTTCCTTTCAAAGCATATGCAAACCTTACATTATCACATCATAAAGGACATCAACCAGACTACAGAGGGATGATTTGGTGATGATGACGTTTTCTTTATGGCTTTCATTTAGGGTAAGACATTATTTTAGAATCCCTGCCAAGCTGTCTCTGTAAATCATCTGGTTGCCCCCGAGGCTAAAGAGACTTTATTGATCCATCTGAATTTACGGCTGGTTAATAATGTAAGGGTGTCTTTTTGCTGTGTTAAATTTTAGCTGCATTATGTCCTCGGCAGTTAAGGATATAAATGGCTGTCAAGGTGCTTACTTTGGTGTTTATTTTATCCACCGATTTTCGTCTGGTTTTCAAGGATGACCCAAGGTTCTTGAGAGGATATGTTTTTTGGGTAAGCACAATTTAATTTGCCTAATTCTTAGACTTGTTTACAGTTTCAACTATAAATAAGTCAATAACTGACATGGATAGTTATTGTTGGTATTGTGCCAGCAGTAACACCAGACTTATATGCATATGCGTCCATAAAATTCACATGATGTACCTTTTAATATAAATGTTATTGTGTTGCTTTAGCGCCTCGCATACCCTCAAATGCCTATTAAGTGCCTGCATTTCCTTTTGGCTGAATGTATTTTCTCATTGCTGTGCTTTTACATTAGAAATGATTTTCAACTGCAGACAATTAAAAATACTCTTAAATCCCTAATTCTTAATGAAAGTGCTCAGGAAAGCAAATAATTGTGTCCTTGAGGTGAAAGTTCTTTGGCTGCAGATTAATATATATGAAAAAAGGTCCCCAGTAAGAGGCTTGTTTTATAGCCTTTTGGAATAAAAAGAAAGTCACTGTATTAGGCAGGGAGATTTGTCAGATTAGAGGGAGGATGGCTTTTCTGGCGCCTGTAGGCAGGACCACGTCTTTCTGCATATGGCCCACTCGGCCCAACTGTTCTGTGTTGACCCATCACGTTGGAGCATGCTGCACTATTCTATCAGAGGGCTTTCAGTGCACACCATCTGTTGTGACAAATCTTATGATAGCAGCCTCTATTATAAAAAGACCCGCTATTTTTTCATGAATCTAGTTCATTGGAGATGGTAGTACATGAATGCCAGAGAAAAGTAATGGATCTTCCCAGAACCATTTGGACAGGGCCAACAAATTACAATGCAAGTAAGGGGGGGATCTGAGTATTAAAGCTGTCCAAATTTTATTTATTTATTTACTTATTTATCTGCTGAAACATACACATAGGTTGTGAGGTGGAGCCGCAATGGATCGAACTTGTTGGTCCAGCACATCCCACAGATGCTCAATTGGATTGAGATCTGGGGAATTTGGAGGCCAAGGCAACACCTTGAACTCTTCATCATGTTCCTTAAACCATTCTTAAACAATATGTGCAGTGTGGCAGGAGGCATTATCCTGCTGAAAGAGGCCAGTTCCACCAGGGAACACCATTGACATGAAAGGGTGTACCTGGTCTGCAACAATGTTTAGGTAGGTGGTGGCAAGTGTCAAATTTACGTCACATGAATGGCCAGACCCAGGGTTTCCCAGTAGAACATTGCCCATTGCTTGTTGTTGCCCCACAGTACATCCTGGTGCCATTGATTCCCCAGGTAAAAGGCGCACATGTACACGGCTGTCTATGTGATGTCTGTTGGCTCGGACCAGACGGGATAGCCTTCATTGCTTTTGTGCATCGATGAGTCTTGGGTGCTCAACACCATGCGACCGGTTTGTGGTTTGTCCCTCCTTGGACTACTGTTGGTAAATTCTCACCACTGCTGACTGGGAACAACCCACAAGCCTTGCCGTTTCAGAGATACTCTGACCCAGTCGCCTAGAAATTTGGCCCTTGTCAAAGTCGCTCAGATCTTTATTACTGCCCATTTCTCCTGCATCCAGCACGTTGATTATGAGAACTGATTGTTTGCTTACTAACTAATCTACCCAGACCTTAATATGTGGAGATGATCAACGATATACGCTTCACCTGTGACTCGTCATAATGTGTACACACACACACACACACACACACACATTACGCTAAATTATTTAACACTTTGAATAAGCAATTGCTAGGTTTTGCTTATCTTCAAACTAGCATGAAGGGACCTTTACATCTAATAGACAAATACAATTACAGTGAGATTCAAGAATATTTAAAGTCCCCATGTAGTCAACAGTTTTATCCCTTAAAACTCATCTTTGATCACCAAAATGACATATTTAAACGTTTTTTACCTGTGAAAATTTTTTCATGCCTTAAAATAGCTTGAATGTAACTCTACACCCTTGCCACATTTAATATACACGGATCAATGGGTATGTTTACATGCACCAATTTTCGTCAATCCAAATGAATTGAATCCGATTGCAGATCTGTTTGCATGTATTCTAAACATTGTAATCTGATTCAAATATCCGTTTATATGTGTTTTATATACATTCTGATTAAAACTTTTGCGCACGCGCTCTGCATGTGACGTCATATTAATCACACTTGTGGAGACATCCATGGACGTGACACCAACAGAGCTCATCGTTATTTTTGCCCTGTTGGCATACACATTCATAAATCTTTACAACTAAAGACGTGAACGTGAATTTGCGCACTGCATAATGCATGTCAACATTGCACTGTGCATGTGCCCCTGAGACTTCTGAATATGATTGAGAAAGTAGTCGGATTCAAGCGTTTACATGGTCATTTTTTGCTGTTGGATTAGATTAGAAAAGGAATAAACCACCCCTTCCAATCCGATCGAAATTTCATTCGGATCGAGTTCAATCGGATCGATTAAGGTGTTTACATGAACGTTTTTCAATCCGACTGAGCCATCAATCCGATTACAAATGGATTATTTGGGTGCATGTAAACGTAGCCATTGAATATGCAAATTAGCTCCACCTCCACTCACTTTGCACGAGCTCAGAGATCCACTTGGTCAACTTGCTGAGGTAAACGCCGCACAATGGTATCGCTCTTTACAACATAGGACACATGACGGTAATTAATATGATTAGCCTTTTGCTTGACTATGTTATTAAACAGCCAATAATGTGTTGCTAATGTTACACAAACCATGTTCCCGTTAGCCTTCTGCCTTCTATCAATCAGTATCCTTACAAATGCTTTGAACAACTCAGAACTTCAGTGGAGAAAGGCATATAGTTCATCATAACATCATAATATACATCATGCACCCGCCATATTGCTAAATCTACATGATTTTTCACATCAACAGAAAAATATACTGGGATAACCTGGCTTCTCTCGAGACTCCCCTGCTAGTTCGCTGTTAATGATATGCTAAAGCCTGCCGGCACGTTGATGTGATTGGTTACAAGGTAGTTTGTGATGTCACAGACACCAGCGATTTCAAACCGTGGGTTTGAGACTGTCTTTTTTTCACTGCAGTTTTAAGGAGAAAATACTCAGCAATGGTGTTGACATATGAATTTGCACATGGCTTGTCTTAAAGCATATAAAAAAAACACCACATAGACATATAAACAACATTAAGTGTGGAGATCCTGGTGTGTAAAATTGCAAAGTTATATATAGGTTACATCTCATTATGGAATTTGTGAGTAGACACAGCACAGAGGACTAGCTAATCCAGTGCAGAAACAGTATTTATCAGATATAATGCTTGTTGTGCAATTACACTAGCTGAAAAAAACAAAACAAAGCTTTTGCTTCTGTTATGCACACTGCCTGTCAGTGATCAAACCCACAATGCTTTCTGAAGCTTTGCCCCAAAAGTTCTGATAACAATAATAAACTCTGCATGGAGCTGTTGTACAACGCTTTTAAGAGGCAAACACGTGTACACACTGAGAGCTTGTGCGTAGGAGTATTAAAATCTGTAATTTTGCATTATGATTTAAATGTTCTGTTTAACTCTGTTATCAAGCCAGAAAATGCCAGAGGAGTGGGTGTGAGGTTATTGTAATTATGCACGTCACAGCGAGATGACTTTGTGCTGAAATGCACTAAGGGATGCATTAAATGAATAAGGTTTACATACAGTATATATATACACAGCATATATACACACGTTTATAATAGAGATGCACTGATGTATCAGCCGCCGATTTTAATCGGATGATTTTTGATCAGTTTACAACAATCGGCATATCGGCTGTAAAAAACTGATATAACAAACCAATGGTTTATTAATTAACTGCGTGAAGGCATTGAGCTGTATAATGTCTGTTGCATAATCCAACATTTTTCTCTGGGTAAAATAATTAAATACTTGGCAAAACAAAATGAAATCTGTATGAAATACAGCAAGGGTCGTCAATAAGTACCACCCGGGGTCAGTGTGAATAACGTTCGGCACAATTGAACCGTGCAACACTGTCACTGTCCCAATTAGCCAGTGCTGCATCTATGTGAAAGTTTATTCTTTGCATGTGGTTTTAAGTCTTGCGAATTTAAATATTCAAGTGCAAGAAGACACAAAAGAGAACTCATTTCTACTCACTGTGTGAGAAGTTCACACACAACCATAGCGCGTACCCGGAAAGCAGCGTCTCAAACAGCGCATGAATATTGAATGGAATTGTCTTTCGCTTCTTCTAATTCACACAAAATTACATCAAAATGGCCGTCTTGGTGAGTGGATCCTTGTAAACATAGTCGGTTGTGTCTTAAATGAATGTAAACAACTGAGAAATAAAACCCTTTTGTAACAGTATATTAGATCCGTGCTGCTCTTAAAGTGACATCAGCCTAATATTCCTGCTGTGCTGCTGTCTGCGTTTTAATGTTTATCAAACAACAAAAGACAAAAAATTGCTCACTACTCTTGACTAAATAACTCTTGTAACTTTAATAAGGATTAATATGTATTAAATTTATACAGTGACGAATATGCAGTTATTTTACTTTTGTTTACTTTATTACTTTTCTCTGAAAACTACTGTTAAACCTACCTAAAAAGCACAATTTATTTCATTTGTATCTTTGTTCTGTTGTATTTATG
This sequence comes from Mylopharyngodon piceus, assembly GCA_039654765.1. Taxonomy (NCBI): domain Eukaryota; kingdom Metazoa; phylum Chordata; class Actinopteri; order Cypriniformes; family Xenocyprididae; genus Mylopharyngodon; species Mylopharyngodon piceus. The sequence continues at coordinate 26,667,527 of CM077440.1, forward strand.
TATTTATGCTGGCCTGCTGAATGGATCCAAATGGATCCAATCCATGTTCATTAGAAATTATTTGATGATGCAGCAATAAACTAGATAGTATAACTTAATTCATGCATTTTTAAACTTTTCTAATTTAAAACATGATCAAAACACTGTCTATTTTAATGACAAAACTTTAAATAAAAGAGCAAGTGACAAAAAAAAAAAAAAAAAAAAATCCGGCTCAAAAAAAATCCTATTGGTGCATCCCTAGTTGTTCTCTTAATGCTCCTCTTTAGCAGAGCTGGCAAAAGCATGTGAGAATATATGTGTTAATGATAACATCATTACAAAACTTTAATAATACAAATAAATTTGTATTATTCTCACTTGAATGAATAACCATTAAATGGTGTTGTGAGTTTTCTCTAATTCTGGTAAAATTGCATATAGTTTAAATAATAATAACATTACACATGTAACCTTTGTGCCATGGAGTTTTTGTGTGCCTTTGATTATTTTTGTTTGTTTGTTTGTCAGGTGACATCAAATTATGAAAATATCTATAGATCTATTTGACAAAAAGACAAAGACTCCCTTATGTGTTGTTTTGTTTTGGAAATGTTCTATACTTTCTATTTTTTGCACATCAAAGAGGATATCTTGCATTGAATTTTCTGTTCTCAGCGAGAGATCAGACAAAAGATCTGTCGGAATGCATTAATTACACTGATAGGATGGTGGTTTGGTTTTGACTTCAGCCTGTCATGAAGAAATTCCCCAGAGGACTATGAAAATCAAAGTTAGAATGTTGGAAAAACCAATACTCTGTGTATAAATATCTTATTTTCAGTTATTTGGTTAAAGCAGCAGCATGAGAAGTAATTGACATTTTGATCAGATTCAAATCTCCCATGCAGGTAGATGAGAGAATATTGATATCAGCTCTCTGTCTCTGTAGAGACCGTCTGCCTTCAATATGAAATATTAGTTTATGTCAATGAATTGGTTCCAAGTAAATTAAAAACTACATTGATAAAAAATTATATAGCAAAGGAAACAAACAATTGGTGCTTACACTGATGACAAATAAAAAAAGTCTGATTTTTTTTTTTTTTTTTTTTTTTTTTTTTTTTAATGTGTGTCTATCTGAATTACTTTTAACATAAAAGCAGACACAGCCATTTGTAAATTGAATATGTCTGGCCTCCGGTGTCGTCTGCTCTGCTTCCAGTTATTTTTAGATGTACAGAACAGCTCGTTATGCTACTTGATATTGCAAACTGGTACTTCTTACCATATTATTTTTATTGTATTGTCATAATTATAAACACACTGGTTTGTATTTTAAATAGTTGTGCAAATTGTTTTAAGGTTTACTGCACTGTTATTTTTCTAGTTATTTACCTATAGCGGCTAATGAATCAGAAGTCACACATTCACAGAAATTCACAGAAAACAGCTTACTTCCGTGTTGCATAATAAGACGGGTACTTAGATGTTTTGGGATGTTACTGTAGATTTCAGTATCCATTTGGCATTTAAACAATCGGGAGAGGAAAAAATGTTGGTTAATGATTCAGGCAAGCAGCTGTTCTCAGGTAATATTAGTGGCACTGATCAGTCAATTATACTCAGAGCATAAAGCATTCAAAGTAGAATCATTTCTGATGAAAAGGTGCTATGCAGCCTACATTGCTACTGCAGTGCTTATTCTCATGTTTCCTCAAAACTGAAATGCTATGCACTGCTTCAGATTTGTTTTTAGCATTTTAAAGGCCCACTGAAGTGTCTTGGCATTATTCAATGTGTTGACGTAATTTCAACTGAAACAGGAAGACAGGGCGGGATATATCGAACAGCCCCGCCCCTTTTTTAAAAATAGCCATTAGCGTTTTGTTTATATCACAGCTCAGCCAGAGCCGCTGAACTCGGTAAAGCTTTGGTTTCCTTCTAATGTCTAACCGTTTCTCTTCCTAATCTCCTCTTTATCGCTTTAAAATATAGCATTCTGTGCAGAATTCAAATCGGTCCAATACGTTTTGTGGTCTGCGCCGACACGCGAATATGATCTGCTCTGTGCTCTCGTGTCTCTGAACCGGAGCAGACTGTATGCGCGCTGCGGCGGTTCACGTGACACTAACACGCAAACGGACTTCATTCGCGTCAATGAAAATCATATTTACACTGTCTGAATCGTTCCCTATCCTATATATAGTGCACTATGTGCCATTCACCATATAGAAACTAGTAAATGTGTGAACAAATGACCGATTTCAGCCGCAGCTTCGGCATCTGTTTATAGTGTAGGAAGGGGCGGGACTAGAGAGCATTTGATTGGACAGAAGATCTGACGAGAAGCTGAAGTGCAGTGTTAATTTTGACAGCAAATTTTGATTTAGTTTTAGTCATAGTCTTTTGACTAAAATGCCATTTAGTTTTAGTCATATTTTAGTCATTGGAAATTGTTTTTAGTTTTAGTGTAGTTTTAAAATCTAATTTAGTTAAATTGTAATGCATTAAGCAAGCATTTCTCTAACAATACACAGATCCAAAACACTGATATACATCTGATATTCTCCAAACTGTTTATGTTCACTTAAGACAACCAACTGTACTTTACTCGCCAAAGTGGACGGTTTTTGACCGTTCAAGTGCAAAAAGACACGAAAGAGAGCTCAATTCAGTACTTGTCAGGGACTGACACTTATCATTGAGGTACTATTACAGTTTTTGTTTAAAATTTTGATTAGATTTCATTTTTAGTTTTTCTGCTTTCATTGTAATTTTAGTGTGTTTGTCTTTTAGTTTTTTGCTTTTAAATGTCTATATAGTTTTTTATTTATTTTTTAGTTATTTTAGGACACCAGGTTAAGCTAAAGCTTGGAAACTAGATGAAATAAAATAAGTTTACATTTTTTTTATATATTTATTTTTTAATTTCAGTTAACGTTTATTTCAAGTAATGAAGATTTTTTATGGTTTTAGGTTTAGTTAACTATAATAACCCTTATACTTGTAAAATATATTGAATAATGTGTCAGATAATGTTGTTAGTCTTTCCTTCCTGTGACAGAAGATATAGTTGTTTACTATGAATTAAATAGAAATTAAATTAAATTAAATACAGTTTATTGTGTAAACAAAATAACAATAATGACCAGGAAAAAATAATAATTATAAACCAGACTCTTATTCTGAAATGTCTACAGTCTGCACTGTAGCAGGCTGCTCATTTAAGTTCAGATGAGGGAGATAAAATATGCATTCTTACAACCGTCTAAAACATATTACCATATAAACATTGTGTAGTAAACAATGACATCAACATTCATCAACATTAGCAATCGCTTGGCATAAATGTACGCTCTTCATTAATTGCGAAGCAGTTTGAAGTGCTTCAAATGTGCGCATCTTCCACACAGGACAGCAGTCCTGACTGGATATCTTCCCAAATCGTCCCTCTCTATCATTTTCATCTCGTTTTTATTTGTTGACGAAAATTAGTCATTCAAAACGCATTTTTATTTTGTCATCGTCTCGTTTTCGTCCATGAAAAAATGTCGTTGATGAAAATTATGACAAATTATTTGTCAACGAAACTAACACTGCTGAAGTGCGATGTGATGTTATGAAAATCTGTGATCCATTTTAGCTGAAGTGAGACACTGTAAGTTTTGAATGCTTATATCTCCTAAATGCGAATTTTGTCATTGTTTTGGAACACACCAGCTTATTCATAGCCTTAAGGCTAACATATTAATACTAAAAGCTAAAAAAAAAAAAAAAAAACAACTTACATTTTGATTTCAGGGGGACTTTAAAGGGATAACTCACACAAAATGAGAACTCATTTACTCACCCTTATGACATTAAACGCTCAGGTGATTATTTTTTTCCCTGTAGAACACACAAAAAATGTTTAGCAAAATTTAAGCTACTAATGTAATAAAATAAATGGGGGGAAATGTATGTGTGTGTATGTGTAACGTATCCACTGCAAAGCAAGTTGAAGTGAACCCATGTGTGCAGTTTGTTTAATCCAAAAACATGAAGAAATACAAGATAAACAGAGACTTGACCTGACCTGACCTGACCTGATATGACCATGAACCAGACTCACCTACAAGCAGGTTATACAGAACAAAGCTAGACAAGATAACAATGAAACATGAGGGCTGTGTATACACACACACACACACACAGACTAATGACTAAACAAGACACACCTGTGAATAATCAACAATGAACCAATGAGAACATAGGACACATGACCAAAACAACCAATCAGCACATGACACATTAGGCTTGTTTGAGATGCATCGGGGCTGTGCACACCTGGTATTTTAATCTGTCTCTTTTGTCCACTTTCAACCACTTCTGTCCTGATTTCTTCGAGGGGAGGGTCTGTGGGCACGCAAATGTGTGGGTTTTTTCAGATCTTTCGATCTAATGGACAAGATAAGCTCGCACAATTTTTCATATGAATACGATCGGAGACAGCGGAAAAACACAGAGAACATCAGCTTTTGTTTCTGCTCTGATAGCCACAAGACCATGGCGAACACGGTGAGCACGTGTTAGAAATCGGGAATGATGAGAGAACATTGTGCTTAGTACGTTTTTCATTTTCAAATCAAACTTGAGTCTCCAGCCAACAAAGTTTAAATCCCGTCTGGCTAGCACACTTCTCATAATGTTTACGCATTAAGTCAGTAGGCGGAGAGAAGGCGGTCTTTTGTGGCTGTTCGAACACATTCGACCACATGAGCGTTTATACTATGAAAGTAATCCAGTCGAATGCGTTTTCGACTACCTCTGGAAGTGGTCAAAAGTGGACAAGCACAAAACGTTTTACACCCCATTTACACCTGTTTTTAGCGCCATCCACTTGTGATCCGATCGACCAAAACGCATCTTAATACAGGTGTAAACAGGGCCTCAGATCGGAGATCATGCTGCACACACATAGAAACATTCAGGTGCACGGAAACATATCAACGCTGCCCTGTGACTTTTATTACTCATTTTTCAAATGACCATGGTACTGTATAAGCAAGATAGTCCATGGCTAGCTGTGCATTAAACGATTTAAGTGCACTCCGCGGAGGATTTAAAATAACACTTACAATTTCTCTTTACAATTCTGAAGATTCTGCTCGTCTCACTTATAAAAGAAGCTGATTCATCCATTTGGTTCAAGTCTTAAAAACTAATTTATGGCTATAGTTACTATACACTTTTGTTGTATGGAAAAGAGCAACACATGAGGGTGAGAACAGAATTTACAATTTTATTTGAATATTACTTTAATGATTAGTAGGGTTTCCATCAACTGTGACAGGCAGACACAGTGAAAAGTGGCTGAGACCATAATGTACACTGCAGAGCCAGCAACTCAGTCAGCATGTTAAGCCATCATACTAGAGTATGTCTGGTCAGCATTCAGCAAAAGGTCAGGCTCATTGGTTAAGCTGCTTCAGCTGTTCAGTCATAAAATAATAATAATAATAATAATAATCATAATAATAATAATCATCATAATCATCATAAAATAAACTGTCAGTTCTCACAGTGGTACTTTCTATCTTTGGAGTGGTGATATGTATCATTGTTAGTACACACATGCTCACCTTGCCAACATTCAGGCTGTGTTCAGCATGGTTGCTGATGTCAGACCGCATCTCTTTCAGGAAAAGGGGAGCATGGGAAACCGTACCCGCTCATAGAGGACGAGTGTGATGACTCAGTATACAAAGAAAACGGCTTCAACATCTACGTCAGCAACAATATCGCTCTTGACCGCTCCCTTCCTGACATCAGACATCCAAAGTAAGTAGAGCTGATTCTCACATCTTGTTCACAGTAACCAGCCTCCAGAGCTGCACAGCTTGAGCTAGACATCAGTGTTTTAAAGATCTGTGGCAGGCCACACTTTCACAATGTGCTTAATTAATGATTTTGAATTAGGAATTAATTGAATTAGGATTCATTAATTTAGTGATTTTAAGGCTGACAGATTTTTTGTTTGTGTACCTTTGCTGTCAAATAACATAAACACAAGGGAGAGCAGTCATAACCATAGTTTTTTTTTTTTTAGTTCAGAAAATTGCTAGCATAAAGCTTTGAGATTTTACCTCAAACTATTTTGAACATCAGTAGTCCCTGTCAATTATATATTGTTATGAATAAAATTATGATCATAAAACCCCACATTTCTTAGAGATTATATTTTTACTTAAAGATGCACCTTTTTCTGTCATTAAAATGTTTACATATACAGTAAATAAGTCTATCAGGAGCCTAATAAAAGCTTACTGTATTTATTTTACAGTGGGTCTCTAATGGGGGAAAAAAAAAAAGCATTGAGAATCACTTGTTTTATCTCTGTATCTGTGTGAGTGCACCTTTTGTATTCTCAAAAAAACAAACAAACATTGTTCACAAATCACAGTTTCTACAAATATATGAGGCAGCAAAACTGTTTTCAACATTTGGTAATAATATAAATGTTTCTCTAGCTCTACGTCAGCATATTAGAATGATTTCTGAAGGATCATGTGACACTGAACACTGGAAATTCAGCTTTGCCATCACAGGAATAAAATACATTCAAAATATATTCAAATATAAAACAGTTATTTTAAACTGTAATAATATTTCAGAATATTACTTTATTTTTGATAAATAATTCCAGCCCTGATGAGCATAGGAGACTTTTTTAAACCCATTAAAAATGTTAAACTTTTGATTGGTATCTACAACAATTTAGGGGTTCCCATCATATGATCATTTTATGGATTTAGTTATAAATGAATTGTTTTAATTTTTAAGTTTAATTTTTACAGGTTGTAAACATACTTTATCACTAGAAAAATAAACAAACAAACAAACAAATAATAAAATAACCCATTAAACATAAAAGAAGTATTATGCAAACATTTAGGACATTTCTCCTTATATAGAACCTTTTTGACATAAGGGATTCTTTAAAATGGAGTCAAGAACCCTAGGGTTCTTTATACAACTCCATTTAACCCTTTTTTAAGAGTGTAGTGTTCCATATTTTGACTGGGTTCCATGAACGTTCATTTATAAGAACATTTTCTAGCACAAATAACAATGAAAGGTTTTCTTGCTCCATGCATGACCATCAGTATTATAGCATAAAGCCTAAAAAAAAAAAACAAAACAAACAAAAAATATGTACGAGTGTGGTTCACAGTCCATCCATTTAGCAAGGTTTACAAGAGAGTCTGGTTTCAGACTTCCATCTAAATGAGCTCCTTGATGAATTGATCATTAATTGTTCTCAGAAGGCTCTGCACCATTACCTTCCCTTGAATGTCTCCACTGCCATGGATTTTCCCTTGGCAAGAACAAATCTCTCTATAACTCATGCACCAAAGAGTCAATGTCTGAAGGAGGACTCATTCGTTACAGTGTTGTCGATAACTAAAATAATTTATTCTGCCTGAACGGGCTTAAGCATCTGCTACTGGCTTGCCAAGCTTCTAGGCTTTGATAATGTGAATGAATATGAAGTCTTTAAAACATGTTTTTAGTGCCATTACAAGGTTAGACAATGTTCCTTACTCTACACCTTCTTGGTGAAAAAGTTTGTCTGTTGCTTTCCTGCTGTTAGCTGTAAAGTTGTGTAAACCCCTTTCAAGTACTGCAGACAGTGTTCCGGTGAAGAGCCTGGTGTGGGGCTTTTATTTACATCCCCTATAAAAAGCCTGTGGCGCTCAGTGTGGAACCTGCCAACAGACAGAATGTGAATAACTGTCTCAGTGCGAGAGCCAGCATGCTCGTGTATTCACTTTTAATGCAGGTAGCAGAGAAATACACAGATGCTGCTGCAGCGTCAGTGCTAACAGCAAGCAGAAGGAGCTGGGCAGATTCCATGTTTTATGAAGTGAAAAGTGGCTGTGAGTTTTAAAAACACAGATATAGTCTCTTGAATACAGCATACATAACTGTTCAAAAGTTTGGGGTCTGTAAGATTTTTCAATGTTTTTGACAGAAGTCTCTTAAGGCCAATTCACACCGCACAGACAAACGCCAACAAACACTTGGCGTCTGTTGGCGTTGGTCGGGGTTTGCTTTCATGCGACTGAACATGTTCAGTCAGCGTTTGTCCATGTCTGTTGGGGCAGTGTGAACATGACAGTTATTTTTCATAAAATTATAAATTCAGCGGCCAACTTGTTTTTTGGTGTTTGTTGGCATTTGTCTGTGCTGTGTGAATTGGCCTTTATTCTCACCAAGGCTGCATTTATTTGATCAATACAAAAAAAAAAAAAAAGTAAAAAAGTAAAAATGTAAAATTATTACAGTTTCAAATAAATAAAGTAATATTCAAATAACAGCAGCCATTACTCCAGTCTTATTACTTATTATCATCAATGTTGAAAACATATCAATGTTGTGATGCTTAATATTTTTTGTGGAAACTGTGATGCATTTTTTAAGGATTCTTGAAAGAATGGAAAGTTCAAAAGAACAGAACTGATTTGAAAAAAGTCTTTTGAAATCCCTATACTTTTGAACAAAAGTATGAAGTGACACTAAATACTTGCTAACACAAACATAGTAAGTAGCACAACAGTTATCAATGATAATAATCACCAAATCAGCATATTAGAATGATTTTGATCAAATAAATGCAGCCTTGGTAAGCAGAAGCAATTTATTTTAAAAACATTAAAACAAATCTTACAGACTGAATGGTAGTGTGTATGTATGTAAGTGTATATATATATATATATATATATATATATACATACATACATACATACACACACAACAGTTCTTTCTGGTTGAGAACCGTGCGATATTCTAGTCATAACAGCACTCCTACCTTTTCACCGTTTGTATCACTCCGCTTGAAGCGACTGTCATGCTGGCCGAGCAAATCCACCGTATTTTTTTACAAATATTACACTTGTTGTAGTTTTAAGAGTTTTTTAGGTGAAAATGTAGTTGTTTAGACCTCAAATATGTGACTCATATTTAATCATGGCGCCTATTTTACTATTTGTTTTGACTCTTTCGCAGATGCGAGCTCCAGGCCGTCAGCGGCCATTCAGTGCTCGTGTACCCGCAGAGAACAGCTTAATCTCGGCCAGTCCTTTGGGTATTTGCCGCTGACTCTTATGTAGATAGTGGTTAAAAATATAATTAATATGGGGTATATCAAACGAGCAATCTTTGGTCTTATTAATCTATTTCTTGTTCCAGAGCAAAATGCAGGTAATACACTCATTTAGTCGATTTCTCTCTCATAATACCATAAAACTGTACTCTACATAACACAATAAGCTTCAATGAAGTTACGTTTTAGAATTAGTAACGGAGGCTTGGTCAAATGGTCAACTTGAGAGTTGAATCCATGGCGGAAGGAAGTAGTTCTGCACAAAAGAGGGTTTTTAAAGAGACTCTAGGCATGCGATTTGTCTGTATATCAGCACGCTGTGATTACCTACAGCCGAATCACAGCCGTGCTAATATACTGTACAGCCATATCGCACGGCTACTCGTGTGATATTGCTCATATATATAATGGTAGTGTTTATGTATTACAGTTGAGCTCAAAAGTTTACTTACCCCTTGCAGAATCTGCAAAAATGTTAATCATTTTAACAAAATAAGAAGGATCATGAAAATTGCATGTTATTTTTTTTTAGTACTGTCCTTAATAAACTATTTCACATAACAGTTCTTTACATAACGTCCACAAGACAAAAAAATGGCAGCATTTATAAAAATGACCCCATTCAAAAGTTTACATACCCTTGATTCCTAATACTGTGTGTCATTACCTGGATGATCCACGACTGTTTTTTTATTCTGTGATGGTTGTTCATGAGTCCCTTGTTTGTTCTGAGCAGTTAAACTGAGCTCTGTTCTTCAGAAAAATCCTCCAGGTCCTGCAGAGTCTTTGGTTTTCCAGCATCTTTTGCATATTTGAACACTTTCCAGCAGTGACTATATGATTTTGAGATCCATCTTTTCACACTGAGGACAACTGAGGGACTCAAACACAAGTATTAAACAAGGTTCAAACATTCACTGATGCTCCAGAAGGAAACACGACGCATTAAGAGTCGGGGATGTAAACTTTTTGAATTGGATGAACAGAATAAATTGTACTTTTTTTGTCTTCTGGGAAACATGTAAGTATATTTTGTAGCTTCCAAAGGGCAGAACTAAATGAAAAAATATGTTTTTTAAACAAAATTAAATTAAAAAAAAAACAAAAAAAAAACTTGCACATCAACTTGTTCAAAAGTTTTCACTCCTGACTCTTAACGCATCGTGTTTCTTTCTGGAGCATCAGTGAATGTTTGCAGCTTTTGTAATAGTTTTGTCTGAGTCCCTCAGTTGTCCTTAGTGTGAAAAGATGGATCTCAAAATCATATAGTCACTGCTGGAAAGGGTTCAAATATGCAGAAAATGCTGGAAAACTGAAGAATCTGCAGGACCTGAAGGATTTTTCTGAAGAACAGAGCTCAGTTTAACTGCTCAGAACAAACAAGGGACTCATGAACAACCATCACAAAACAAAAAAAAAACAACAGTCATGGATCATCCAGGTAATGACACACAGTATTAAGAATCAAGGGTATGTAAACTTTTGAACAGGGTAATTTTTATAAATTCTGCTATTTTTTATTTTTTTTTTGTCTTGTGGACTTTATGTAAACAACTGTTATGTGAAATAGTTTATTCAGGACAGTACTAAATAAAAAATAACATGCAATTTTCATGATCCTTCTTATTTTGTTAAAATGATTAACATTTTTGCAGATTCTGCAAGGGGTATGTAAACTTTTGAGCTCAACTGTATGTATATATTAAAAATATATGCTTTTGTTCTTACTCCAAATGTACAAGTTTTGACACAAATGTACAAATTTTAAAATAATAATAATAAACAAATGATGTCTAATTGAGTGCCTCAAGGGCAGGAATTGAAAACCACATCCTAATGGTGACACATGCATTACTGGAAACGCATTTTTATTTATTTCTAGATTTTAGAACACAGCACACTTCTCTTTGCACAAAATAGAGTAGCCCAAATTGTAAAATAGTAGTGATTTTTATGCAAATACATTTTCTTTAATACCGATTCAGAGAATTTGCTGTGAGAGTTGCATGTTCCAGTAATACACATGACACTGTCTGGCTATTAGTATGCAAATGGAGCGCCTTTTTCTTCCTGAACTGTATTTCATTAGTAGACTGATCTGACAGGTCAGACAGGGCTGTTTTAGATGCTGGCTCCTCTCCAGAATGCATTTGTGCACAATGCTGGATCTCTCTATACTGTATTTTTGTTGTGTGTGTTTTGTTTTGTTTTTTTTCTCCACCACCATCGAAGTGAAATGTTAATAAACTATGCGTGAGAATGATTATTATATGGAGGTGTATGAATTAGGGCTGGCTTGTCAAGTTTGTCAGGGTGCTGAATTAGAGAGACCAGTGTGAGCCATAAAGTGCCACTTCATCTGTCGGTGCTGGCTTTGTTGGAGCTCAATTAGCATGCAGATTTCTGAATGCTTTATGAGAGCGCTGGGACTGAAGGACCTCTCAAAACATTGATTTATGATCTGAGCTCTGTCACCGTTGCCTACGACGTTGGGGCAGCCCATACTGGTGCTTTTGTTTTCAAATAATGTTTTTACAGTTTGGCAAGATCTAGTGCAATAAGCGACAAGATTTATATTTCACACATCATTGTTCTGAGGAGGCTTATGCGATGTTGAGAGTGTTTGTTAAGTGTCTTACAATATGTGGATTATACATTGATGCCCTGATTAAGCATGTGATGTAAAGCATAAGCAGCTAGTATTTGCCTGCCTTGCTCTCAATCTCACTCTCTCTCATTCTTTCTTTTCTGTAGCTGTAAGCAGAAGCTGTATCTTGAAAACCTCCCAAACACCAGTATTATCATCCCGTTCCATAACGAGGGCTGGTCCTCTCTGCTCAGAACCATCCACAGCATCACCAACCGCACACCTGACCACCTGATCGCAGAGATCATACTGGTAGATGACTACAGTGACAGAGGTAAGCGGCCGAGTTGTTCTTTCTCTCTTTTAGAGCATCTGCTTGACATCAGGGTCATTGCTGGTGGCTTTCTGCATTAGCTGCTCAAAATGAATGTTGAACAAAGCTTTGATAGTATTGGGTCCTTGAGTGCATCAAAAAGGTTTTTTTTTTTTTTTTGGTCACTTATAGAGGTAGACAGGGCTTTGTCAGTGACCATTGAGTTACAATTACAATGCTATTGGGTGTTTCTTCAATTGGTAGAGACACTTTTGACCGTTGTAGGCTCCCTCAAAACTGGTTTTCTCCAACAGTGCATATACCGCTATTTCACAGTGGTTTTTTTTTTTTTTTTTTTTTTTTTTTTTTTTTTTGTCAGTCAGATTAAATGTCCTTTTCACAACATAGTGGTGTTATATTTTAAACATTTGTTGGACTCCTTTGTCTCATTAAGGCTAATTTAATTGTTAGCATCTAAGTATATTTAAATAACATTTTCACACTTTTTTAATTTACATAAATTACAGCTTGATGACCGGCAAAAAATTTTATTCAAGTGAAAAAAAAAAAAAAAAAAGTTCAGTAAGGATCGTAAATGATGCCACACTTGAGGGACAGTTGTAATTTGTGTAAGTTGTATATTAAAATATATTGTTTCATATATATATATATATATATATATATATGCATATGCACACTATATTGCCAAAAGTTTTGGGACGCCTGCCTTTACGTGCACATGAACTTTAATGACATCCCATTCTTAGGGCTTAATATAGAGTTGGTCCACCCTTTGCAGCTATAACAGCTTCAACTCTTCTGGGAAGGTTTTCCACAAGGTTTAGTAGTGTGTTTATGGGAATTTTTGAGCATTCTTCTAGAAGCGCATTTGTGAGGTTAGGCACTGATGTTGGCGGGAAGGCCTGGCTCGCAGTCTCCGCTCTGATTCATCCCAAAGGTGTTTTATCGGGTTGAGGTCAGGACTCTGTGCAGGCCAGTCAAGTTCCTCCACACCAAACTCGCTCATCCATGTCTTTATGGACCTTGCTTTGTGCACTGGTGCGCAGTCATGATGGCCCCTTCCTGTTCCAACCCCAAACTGTTCCCACAAAGTTGGGAGCATGAAATTGTCCAAAATGTCTTGGTATGCTGAAGCATTAAGAGTTCCTTTCACTGGAACTAAGGGGCCAAGCCCAACCCCTGAAAAACAACCCCACACCATAATTCCTCCTCCACCAAACTTTACACTTGGCACAATGCAGTCAGGCAAGTACCGTTCTCCTGGCAACCACCAAACCCAGACTCGTCCATCGGATTGCCAGACAGAGAAGCGTGATTTGTCACTCCAGAGAACACGTCTCCACTGCTCTAGAGTCCAGTGGCGGCGTGCTTTACACCACTGCATCCGACGCTTTGCATTGCACTTGGTGATGTAAGGCTTGGATGCAGCTGCTCGGGCCATGGAAACCCATTCCATGAAGCTCTCTACGCACTGTTCTTGAGCTAATCTGAAGGCCACACGAAGTTTGGAGGTCTGTAGCTATTGACTCTGCAGAAAGTTGGCGACTTCTGCGCACTGTGTGCCTCAGCATGCGCTGACACCGCTCTGTGATTTTACGTGGCCTACCACTTCGTGGCTGAGTTGCTGTTGTTCCCAATTGCTTCCACTTTGTTATGATACCACTAACAGTTGACCGTGGAATATTTAGTAGTGAGGAAATTTCACGAATGGACTTATTGCACAGGTGGCAACCTATCACGGTACCACACTTGAATTCACTGAGCTCCTGAGAGCGACCCATTCTTTCACAAATGTTTGCAGAAGCAGTCTGCATGCTTAGGTGCTTGATTTTATACACCTGTGGCCATGGAAGTGATTGGAACACCTGAATTCAATGATTTGGACGGGTGTCCCCATACTTTTTGGCAATATAGTGTGTATGTGTGTGTGTATATATATATATATATATATATATATATATATATATATATTATATACACACAGTCAAACCAAAATTTATTCAGACACCTTGAACATTTCATTCATTAATTCAGTTTATTCACTATAGTTTAAAAAAATGGTAATACAATATGACAAGATCTCAGAGTTAAACTGTGTCAGAAAAAATTAATCTTAATTATGTCAGATAACACTTAAGCAAAACATGGTCAGGACAAAGTGTCTGAATAATTTTTGGTTCCAAATTTTCATCAGTTTTACTCGTAGTCCACTGTATGGAGAATTTTTGGGTATAATATGTCACAGTTTACTTTATTTTGCTATCCTCACTTACATAAATGAACTATAGTGTCCTGCACCCACTAGTAAAAATATATCAAAAATATCAAAAATGTCTGAATAATTTGTGGTTTGACTGTGTATATATATATATATATATATATATAATATGAAGAGTTTGGTTCCAAAACTATCCATTTTGATTAATTTGAGTAAAAATGTGTTTTCTTTACCAAGAAAGTGGCAAGATGAAAACCACTATTTTCTGTTTCAAACTTTCACATAGCATCTTCAGGTTATAATTACATTAAAAATTCAAATTCAGATTTTGATTTTCAAACATTTATAAAAAAAAAAAAAGATAATTTTTTCCCCAAAATGCAATAAATCCATGACAAGTTTTTTTTTTTTTCCAAAATGCAATTAAATCGAATCAATTTAAAAGTTGTTTTTCATATTGAAACTGTTGAAAATACACAACAAAGTAAGTTGATCCACTTATATGACAGCCTCTGAACTTGGTCAATACTAATCTTATATACACTGGACTAAAAATACATTCAGTCATCGCTCCCAAAATGAATTCAACGGGGCATCTTGTTAATTCTATAAATTAATTATGTCTCCTTTTGTCATTACCGATTAAAGAGTATCTGGCGCTACCGCATGGTTAAAATAAAAACAACACATTTGCCGAGTACATTGGAACTGACTGCAGCTACCCAGGGGCGGCGCTATACTGCAAACATTCAAATAGCAATCATGTTATGTTTTTTTTTTTTTTTTTTTTTTTTCTTTCTATCAGATGTTTAGGATCAAAACTAGCAATGCCAGATTCGAGAATTAATCATTCTTGGTCAAACGGCTTTTAAAAACTGTTCATGATTCAGTTTTGGGGACCGTGACAGAAGTTTGATGCTGTCGTGTGAGAACAAGCAACAGTCGGCATTTTTTCTCCTCCTGAGTGCCCCATCTTCTTAATCTCCTCACGTAAATGATTAGATTTCGATGGCTTACGTTTCTTACCCACCGCAGAAACCACCACATGTTCATCAATGCCGTCACAATTATTCATTTTTCTGTTTTTGTTGATCACAAAGCACAAAGTAGATAAGGAAAACTAGGATGCCGGGTGTATTCAGAGCGCCGCCATTACTGTTTACAGTGCGTGGAATGGTGCGCTGTGATTGGAAAGAAAGGGAGAAAACATGATGGAATAACACGGCGAATATCGCATTTTGAGTAAAATTAAAAATTGACTTTTCAATACTGACCAGATACAATACTGATTTTGGCAAGAACTCGTTTTGGAACCAAACTCTTCATATATATTATCATTTGTTACCATTTTTATATGTAACATTTCAAAGACAGTATTATTGTTTCAGTCTTTCCATTTTTGATCATGAAAAGATGAAAGTAGGGCACATTCCGCTCATTTTAAGATGTTTGGTAGTGGAATGCAGTAAGATCAAGACATCAGGAATGCGTCTTCGCTTAGAGACTCAATGAAAGCATGCTGTTGAACACTATAGCACCAAATACTCTGCCTTTTGGAACAGCATCCCAATACTTCACACAATAAATCAATAAGAACATCCCACTGCACAATGCCCCTCTGTACTACAAGACATCTCAGCCAATAACTTTCCATCTCACTACTGGGCATGCATCACTCCTGTAGAGAAATAATGGGAGAGCACAATAGTGAGCATGTACTCTGCTCTGGCCTGCTCTGTTCCCATTACAATACTCATGTCCAACTGAAATGAGCTGCCATTAGACTGAGGCATCTTGCATTGTTTGGTTTATGATGATAAAAAATTTTGCTTTTTTTTTTTTGTTTGTGTTGACATGTTTATATATTATAATACAGTGTTGCTTAATTCATGTAAGGCCATCTGCAGGTTTTCACGTGTGTGTGTGTGTGTGTGTGTGTGTGTGTGTGTGTGTATCCTGTATGTTCTGTAAAAGACAAACTCTGCTATGCTAATCAACCCAAGCTCATTGGTCAGTTCTCTTTAATGATGAGCTCATATGAGATGCAGATTCTCTCTCAACAGATTTTTGACCTAGAGCAAGAGTAGCAATAAACTCTCAAAGCATAGAAAATGTCAGTTTTCTGGCATTTCATTGATTTGAAAGCAGATCCACTGAAAAAGCACTGAATCTCCTGTGCATTCGTCAAGTGCTTGTATGAGTCATTTATGTGGTTTAAAGAGTTTAAAGAGAATTTTTAGCCAGATGCGTTGAATACTCTCTGTAACAAACATTTGTTGGTTTCCTCAGATCTCTAGCAATGAGAGGTAATTTGGTCAGCTAGTATACAGAAAAAAATGAATGAGCTTTCCTGCAAAAATGATTTGGTAGTTACATTTTACTCAGATTAAAGATTGACCAATAATGCCCAAGTGCATTTGAGAGGAAATAAGCACCTGTCAGTAGCGTCACCGGTCCCTCTAACTGCACTCTTTCTACACAAACACACAGAAGGTTGTGTACAGCTGGTGGCCTTTTTGTCTGGACAGTCGCTTTTGAAAATGTTCAGTACCATCAATCACTACAGCCAAAAAACAAGCGAGATCTAATTAGCATAGAGCAGAGCACAGTCCAGAATGACTGACAGAGAGCCACACTTCTGCCACTCATAATCACTGGCTCTAACCAAAACCAGAAATGAATGGATATAAAGTGGGCTGAAGTTATTGATTCCCTCATCTCCTTGTGTTCTCTTTTGCACCACTCATGATATCCATTAGGGCTGGAAGATATAGAAATCTCAGTATTTTTCACTTTTTTTTAAATGTTTGATCTCAATATTCATGAAATTGCTCTGTAATGGCTTTAAAAGTTTTGTTTTTCTTAGAGGCCGTTCACATGTCGTGTCTAAAAACGCCTGGAAAGCGCGGCCACGCCGCTTTCGCCTTCTTTCCAAAGCGCTTGTGCTCCAATGGCGTCTGTCGTTGCTATGCAACCATGAACTGTGTTCTCCATGAAGATGAAGAAGTTTCAGGAAAAAATGGATTTCTAGTCCTTGCATTAGCTCTACTACTAGATATATTTATGGAGATGAGAAATAAAAACCCGCCCTGTACAGCTATGATCAGCTGATCATCCTTCTTGGCTGAGCTTCAGTGTTTTTTTAAGGAAAGGATGAAGCTGTTCGGTTGGTTCTTGTCACATGACCTGTGGTGCTCTTGCGGCATTCTGAAAAGTTGTGAATTTTTCATCTCGCTGCACCTGGAAAACTTGTGTTGCACCGCATGCGCTTTGCTTCCATTATGAGCGCGCTTGCCGCGTGCCTACATTTGAAATAATGAACGAGGGCGCACAAGATGCGAAATGTGAACGGCCCCTTAATCTTTTCCAAAAAAGAAGCTGTGCTTTCAACCAAACAGCCACTGTAACTTTAGTAAAACTTTATTTCGATGGTCAGCTAACTCTCATTAGAGTATTAGTAGACTGTCTGCTTAATATCTGCTAACACTTTATTGTGATGGTCCCCCAACAGACATTCTACTGACTATAAGTAACTTTGCAACTGCATGTCAATTTATTCTATTTACCCAAACCCTACAACTAACCCTAACCTGACAGTCTACAACCCGAATTCCGGAAATGTTGGGACATTTTTTAAATTTGAAAAAAATGAAAACTAAAAGACTTTCAAATAACATGAGCCAATATTTAATTCACAGTAGAACATAGATAACATAACAAATGTTTAAACTGAGAAATTTTACACTTTTATCCACTAAATGAGCTCATTTCAAATTTGTTGCCTGCTACAGGTCTCAAAATAGTTGGGACAGGGGCATGTTTACCATGGTGTAGCATCTCCTCTTCTTTTCAAAACAGTGTGAAGACGTCTGGGCATCGAGGTTATGAGTTTCTGGAGTTTTGGTGTTGAAATTTGGTCCCATTCTCGCCTCATAGGTTTCCAGCTGCTGAAGAGTTTGTGGTCGTCTTTGATGTATTTTTCTCTATAAGTGAAAGATCTGGACTGCAGGCAGGCCAATTCAGCACCCGGCTCTTCTACGACGAAGCCATGCTGTTGTAATAGCTGCAGTATGTGGTTTTGCATTGTCCTGCTGAAATACACAAGACCTTCCCTGAAATAGATGTCGTCTGGAGGGGAGCATATGTTGCTCTAAAACCTTTATATACCTTTCAGCATTCATAGTGCCTTCCAAAACATGCAAGCTGCCCATACCGTATGCACTTATGCACCCCCATACCATCAGAGATGCTGACTTTTGAACTAAACGCTGATAACACGCTGGAAGGTCTCCCTCCTCTTTAGCCCAGAGGACACGGCGTCTGTGATTTCCAAAAAGAATGTCAAATTTGGACTCGCCTGACCATAGAACACTTTTCCACTTTGAAACAGTCCATTTTAAATGAGCCTTGGCCCACAGGACACAATGGCGCTTCTGGACCATGTTCACATATGGCTTCCTTCTTGTATGATAGAGCTTTAGTTGGCATCTGCAGATGGCACGGCGGATTGTTTTTACCGACAGTGGTTTCTGGAAGTATTCCTGGGCCCATTTAGTAATGTCATTGACACAATCATGCCGATGAGTGATGCAGTGTTGTCTGAGGGCCCGAAGACCACGGGCATCCAATAAAGGTCTTTGGCCTTGTCCCTTACGCACAGAGATTTCTCCAGTTTCTCTGAATCTTTTGATGATGTTATGCACTGTAGATGATGAGATTTGCAAAGCCTTTGCAATTTGACATTGAGGAACATTGTTTTTAAAGTATTCCACAATCTTTTTACGCACTCTTTCACAGATTGGAGAGCCTCTGCCTATCTTTACTTCTGAGAGACTCTGCCTTTCTAAGACTTCCCTTTTATAGCTAATCATGTTACAGACCTGATATCAATTAACTTAATTAGTTACTAGGTGTTCGCCCAGCTGAATCTTTTCAAAATTTCTTGCTTTTTCAGCCGTTTGTTGCCCCCGTGCCAACTTTTTTGAGACCTGTAGCAGGCATAAAATTTGAAATGAGCTCATTTAGTGGATGTAAAATTTTTCCATTTAAACATTTGTTATGTTATCTATGTTCTATTGTGAATAAAAGACTTTCAAATCACATGAGCCAATATTTTAGTTTTCATTTTATTCAAATTTAAAAAAAGTCCCAAAATGTATGGAATTCGGGTTGTACTAATGGTCTACTACAGTCTACTCTAATGAGAGTTAGTTAACATGTAGTAGTCAAGTTACTTATAGTTAGTAGAATGTCTAAAGAGGACCATCGAAATAAAGTGTGACCATATAAAAATACATAATCATAAACAGCAATGTTAAAAAAAAAAGTTTTCATGTATCAAAAATGCCTCACTGAATGCTAACAAATGACACTAAAGAATCACTGAATCAGAGTTTTGTATTGATTCACTTAGTTTGAGCTGATTTACTGAAATGAATCAAACTTACAGAATTTAATGTTTTTTTTTTTTGTTTTTTTTGCTTCTAAAAATCAGTAGTCTGAGATGCTTTTTATAACATCTGTTTTTAAACTGTATCATTGACTTTTTAGTGAACTTAAAATAAAAATAAAAAGTGCAATATTAACAATCCTACATTTATTTTTTAATATATGCAAGTAAAATCACAACTTTTAATGCAGATGCTTATCAAAGCAACTTACATTACTTTCAAGGTACAAAATGTACTCTGCAGTGAATATTAGTATATCGCCCAGTCCTAATATTCATAGAGTTAATTTTAAAACATCTACTTATGAATAGATGGCCATGAAAAGACCACAGTGGCACTCCTCACTTGTACTGTATGATTAATTTTCATGAATATGTAGAGCGTTTGTTTTTCTTCGACTCTGCTTAAAGTAAAGTATTTTTAGAGCGTTGCTAAAGTGGAAGCTCTGCTGGTGTCTCTCTCGCCGCCAGCTGAAGATAAGCATTTCCACCACGTCTCACTCTGTGCAGAAGAGGCCTTGCTGGGCTCTCATTAATTGTGGATACAAATTAAATTCATGCCATGCATTTAATTAATTGAGAAACGTCCTCGTCATGGAAGCTCACAGTGGCATTCAGTAGCGTGAAGGTGCTTCATCACTGAACACTTTTGTTGTTCTTTCCTTGGCCCGGATGACTCGTTAAGGCTTTCAGAATGTTTCTTTTTGCTTGTGTGTTTAGCTAAGCTATAAAGTCAACTGCGTGATGATTAAATTCATATTCCCTTTAATAGATAGCATTCAATTAGAACATGTAATTAAAGCTCTCTTCTAATGAAACTAAATTAAATGGCATGCATGAAAGATGACATTTGTGTAAAGGCAGATACAACACATGCAAGTCAGCATTCATTTTCTATTAAGGATAATTAAACTGCCATTATCATTGCATGGACATGTGTTCATACAGTAAATCAGTATTAGTAACCATTAGTATATTGATAAATGCATACATTAGCTCTATGCTTACCATTGTTTCTGTTTGAATAGGGGTAGAAGATAATGGGCACTTGAAGAAATATTCTGTATTCTGTTTTTTTTTTTTTTAAATATATATATATATATATATATATATCGGCAGCACCTATGTATAGCACAAGACCTGAACAATATGCACGTAAACATTATTTTTGTGTGATAAAATTGCTTACTAACATTTTCTTGTGTTATGTTCAGGTATACAACTTTATAAAAATGATGTAAATAGCTTTACGTCTCACATAATACATTTATCGAAAATGAATGCTTTTATAAAATGTTGTTATTTAGATACTAGTGTTCAAAGTTTTGGGGGCGGTATACTCACCAAGGCTGCATTTATTTGATAAAAATACAGTAAAAATAGTAATATTGTGAAATAATACACTTTTTTTTTTTTTTTATTAGGGGTTCAAGCACGAAGTGTTGAAACCCTATTGTATTTGTTAGGATTTTTATTATTTTTCTCGTGCCGTAAAACAAATTGTGCAGCCCAAACCGTAAGTGCTAGAGACTTGAAACTTTGTCAGATGATAGGACAGAAATCGAGGAGAGGTTGACAGAGTATGACCCCAATCGGCCAATAGGTGGCGCTACAGCGACCAAATGCGCGAAATGGCTCATAACTCCTATACCGTTTGTCGTAGACTCAAAACAAACAAAATGTATATCTCCGATTTCATTTCCGGTATGCAAATTTTTCCGCCATTTTGAATTTTATCCAAAACCTACTTTTGCGAACTAGTCCTAGGTTTTTCGCCCGATCGGAACCAAACCAGTGATGGAACCCTAACCAGAAATGTTCTCTGGAGTCTGAATATCAAAAGTTATCAAAAAAAAAAGTTGAAATTTTGATTCACGGTCACTAAGGGGCCCCAAAAAGTATGATGAGGGCAGAGCCACTTTTACTAAAATAGCTATAACACGAGAACGAAATGAGATATTTGCACCAAACTCGGTACACATATGTAGGGGCTAAATCTTTGGTCACAATAAAAAAAATCGCGACGATTGTACACTAGGTGGCGCTATAACTTGAAAAAAAACATGAAAACAGCTGTAACTATGCAACCGTTAGTCCGATTGTTTTGAAATTTGGCATGCAGTGTCTTGGTCCAAGGAGGCATAATAATCTATGAGGACATTGGCGTATCTCAAAAAACATGGCCGCCATCAGCCCATGAATTTTGAGCACCTATTAGACAAGGTTAACGGAGGCCGATCGGAACGAAACTCGGTGGGCATGTTCGACTCATGGCCCTAAAGGTCTGTAAGAGTTTTGAAAGAAATCAGCCACAAGTTGGCGCTAACGAGTTTTACGCCTCAGTAATCACGTGGTGTTTCAAAGATCCACACAATATGCATATCATTTGATAGATCTCCTCATGCTTAACAACTTTGCCTCAAGAACCAATGCTGTCAATCATTGTTCATTAATTATTCGCGAATATGTGAAAAACCTACTTTTGCGATCTAGTCCTAGGTTTTTCGCCCGATCGGAACGAAACCAGTGTAGGACAATTCTATGGACTCTCTAGAGCAATAATTATCAAAAAAAAAGTTGAACTTTACCCTTTGGGTCGCTGTAACTGGGTCATTTAGAAAATGGGCGTTGATAAATATACCCAAAAGCCTATAAAACCTAAACGAAAACTCAGAACTTCACGAAAATAAGTGAGCACATGCAGCATGTGACTCTAAAGAAGCACAACAATTTTTGTGCAGATCAGACGATAGGTGGCGCTATAACTGTTAAAAACCTTTAAAAAACATATGTTTTTAATGGTTTTGGATGAAAATGTGTATAACTTTGGTTGTGGTCGACTTATTTTCACAGGAGTCACGTCTTTAGACTCCTGAATCCTTGCCGAGTCCAACGATACCAGACTTGTCAGGTTTCAGCTTATGGTTTGTTGGAACGTTGTGATTTAGCGCTAAAAAAACTTTTGCGAATATCTTCGAAACCGTTTGTCCGATCGAGACGAAACCAGCGTAGGAAACATGTAACCTAAGCTGATTAACTAAATGTTAAAGCCCAAATGTCAAAATTTTGATAGGAAGTGGCAAAAAAATCCAATCAAAGACATTCTTGGGTCATATTTTATGCTCTCATATATATAAGTATCTGTAACTTCAAAACGAAATGAGATATTTTCACCAAAATTAACAGATATGTATGGGCACACTCTGAGGACACCCAAAAAAAGTAGTGGAGATCGGGCAATAGGTGGCGCTATAACTGTCAAAAAACCTTTAAAAACCAAGTTTTTCCTTACTAAATTGCCTGTATTGGCTGTAAATGGTCTTTTCCATCTATGATCTAAGTGCTTACATGCTTGCTAAATAAAATATAATACCTTTTTATGTGCTTAAAGGCCTTAAATGCTTGAACCCTGATAAATGCTGCTTGCAGCTTTAATTTTAATATATTTTTAAAATGTAATTTATTCCTATGGATGGCAAAGGTGAATTTTACTTCAGTCTTCAGTGTCAGAAGTCATTTTAATATGATGATTTGTGCTCAACAATCATTTATTATTAATATTGATGTTGAAAACAATTGTGCTACTTTTGTGTTGTTGTTGTTGTTGTTGTTGTTGTTTTTGTTTTCTTTTTGGTTTTTTTTGTGGAAACAGTGATACAGTGATACTTTTTTCAGGATACACTGATGAATAGAATGTTAAAACAGTCCTTATTTGATATAGAACATTTTTGTAACATTATAAATATCTTTACTGTCACTTTTGAATAAAAATTGAATACAATTTCTTTCTAAAACAAACAAACAAACAAGGGAAAAAAAATCTTACTAAACCCAAACTTTTGAACGGTAGTGTATTTCTGCTTTTAAATTCTCCTAAAAATTGGCCCCATTGGTTCTTGTTCGTCAATTTGCTTGCAAGTTCTGGCAACACAAATGTCAGGCTCTTGCACCATTTCTTGCTCCGCACATACAGACGAGATACATCTCTGATGCAAGTTAAAATATGTATTTTAACGTGCATCAGAGATGTATCTCTCATCTGTCATCTCTCATATCTCTCCTTGTACGTCATTAACAACTAGTAGTTCAGTTCAGTTCAGTTCAGTTCCATACACACTGCGTAGAATTTTTGTAAGTGCGGTTGTCCCTACCTGCATTTTTCGGGAGTCAATTCGGTTGTAGAATGCAGTTGTCACTCCCGTAAATTACTGTGTGTTTACAGAACGGGATTAAGCACTAAAAGGTGAACTGACAACCAAATTTAGCTGCAGTGTGTACGTGGCCAATATGCCATAAATGCTGTTGACCAAACTTAAAGGTAAAATTCTGCTATTGTTTACTCCTAGCGTTCCAAACCTGTAAGACTTCTGCAGAGCACAAAAGAATGAAATAATGACATGAATTTCCTTTTTGGGTTATTATTCCTTCAAACTTGTGTTGAACCCAGAATATTCCTTTAATGGCAACAGCATCACAGAAACACATTTATGGTACACCTTCTCTGAGTACAGTGTTGGAAGTGAAAAATCACACGTAACTAACAGAACTCAACCTTAACTTCAATAGCCTCTAATTTGTGTTTTTACCTGCTAGAAGCTGAATTTGTGGTAATTACTGACCAGCCTCCATGTGCCCTTTCAAAAGCTACAGCTGACACAATTAGTATGGCATGAAGATTGTCTTGCTACTCCTGGACACACATGCATGCACACACACATAAACACGTACAGACAGAGACAAACACAGACTCACAGTTTTTGCTGGCACACCTTGACAGTGAATGATTACTATGCTCTGTGTTTTGCGAATGACGAGCAACAACTCCTGCAAGCCAAATGTGTTCCCCTCCAAGAGAATGTCCTTGAGCTCCTCCACAATGTAATGTAAAGAGCCAAATGATAAAATCTTTGCAGTAACAAGCTGTTCATACGGCACCCTTTTCTGACATACTATTTGAGAAGCAGACAGTGGGATACTGGGCACTTTGCTAGCCAAGCCTCTTAGAGTCTTCTGCTAAGACAGCATAATTATTACAATCACCTCACCTCTTTTTGAGAGCAGAGACATGCACGCCATGAACCACTTCACGAAGCAACTTAGGATGTTACTTAAAGAGAGAGAGTGCTCTTATCTCAGATCTGTCAATGCTTTAGTGAGTACACCCAGCATGCTTTGCTCCAAAAACAGCACAAAGTGCAGGTGATTTTTTAAAATATCCAGGTAATTTAGGTGTGTATTCACCCGTCAGATTATTTGCTTTGGAAAAAAAGAAAAAAAGTACAGTTTGTATAGAGGTCTGTCCCATTTGACATTCTTCTGTACTATTTAATGCCATTTTTGTAGTATAAGGAGTCAGAGCTGTCAGTGCTTTATTATTTGTTAATAAAGCCTCTACGTTCACAAACCACTGTTAATTTTAACAGATTATGTATGCGGGATTTGGCATGACAGAAAGCATGCAAAGGGTGCTCCCTTTATAATCACAAAAAATTTCACTCATCTTTTTTCATTGCGATCTCAAGAAGTTCTGTAACAATAAATTAAACTGACTGTATAATGAATCTCTTATTTACATAATTGTTTGTTATAATGAGGGGATATTTGCCAGCATGCAGAATTAAAGCCTCGTACACACCGGGACGATTATCGTGCGCTTATCGCCAGCGTTTTTCGAGACGTTTTTCGTGTTCATACCCAAGCGATTTTCACTGGCGATGCGCATGTGCAGATTCACTCCCTGACAGTATATGGTGCTTGTGCTGAACGGTAGAGCAAATAAGCATATTTATGATATTAATAAAATTGAAGAAGATAAAAATACAGATATAAAATGGCATATATGGCATATACATGACATGAGGAGATGGTAGTCAGAAACAATGACAGTAGTGCAAGTGAACGGTAGCGCAAATAAACATATTTATGGAATAGACTATGTTCTCAACTATATTTCTTGAATGTAAAAAAAACAAAAAACAAAAACAGTAAAAATACAGAAATAAAATGGCATATAATACTCATCTATTGGTGTGGCCAAGAACTGGCAGAGCACCCATAGTTTGTAGGAGTCTTCCTCGTCTGCTTACTTCCTCTTCATCGTCTTGGTATCAAAGTGTGCTCGGCAAGCACTGCCAAGTCGTGTTTTACTGTAACTTCAGCAGCTCCTGGCACGTGAGCAAAAGCGACAATCTCATTGGTCGGCCAGTTTTTAACGTGGCACGTGAAACAAAAAAAAACAAACCCGAGGCGTTTTTTTTAAAAAAAATTACGCTTTTACACCTGCCGTTTTTCGTGTCGGTGTGCACACTCACATTGGCGCCCTTTGTTTAGTCACGAGGCGTTAAACGTTGGCGATAATCGCGCGCAATATTCGTCCTGGTGTGTACAGGCCTTAAGAATCCACTCGCCACTCAAAACGCCAGAGTTTTTGTTCAGTGCTAACTTCTGATTGGTCATTGCGTTCAAGAAATCAACAGATTTGTTTGTGACTGGCTACATTGCTTACCGCTGCAAAAACACGTTGTAAGCCTTGTCGTTCTTCAGAGCACAAACAGAGATACGCACTGGGTCGTTTGCCAACTACGTTTCGCAAGTATGCTAATATTACGATGAAAACTGATCCTAGAACAATAGTTTATGTGCAGATTTTTCCTCTAAAATCAATCAAAAGCAGTAGCAGGTAGGCAGTGGTTTGAGTGAGAAAATTTCACACTAGTTTCAAGTCCGTGGTTAGGGGAAGGTAAACCTCGCCCAGCCACTCCACCTAATTTCTGATTCATATTTCTGAAGATAATGTGTTGTTTAAAGTTACCATTGATTAGTGTTCCTGTGAGCTAAATGCTGTTGAAGACATTTGGTTATTGAATACATGAATGGCCAAATCCACAGAAATAAGGATTTTGTTCTCAATCGTAAGTTTGCTGAATGACCATACGATTAGGGGGGCACGTTGTGTCATCTGGGGGGGCACTGCTCCACAATGCTCCCCCCGGCGATGGGCCTGTAAGGAGTGCAAGTAGTGTGTTCACAATGAGCAATGCAATAAGACTGTATCCAGATGAAGTAGCCTACTTGTTCACTTTATGCACTCATGCACCTTATGTAACGGAATGGGAGTTTTATCTGGCCATGATAAAACTGGTGGCTTTACCAAAAATTGTCAAGATGGCAGACGCAGTGACTGCTGAAACTTCTCAGTGGGTGATAAGGCTGGTCCTCTGAGTGTTGGTGGTCTACTGATTAATGCGAAGACAGGTCAGGTGACCACAAGAAGAAGAGATAAGACCTGTCCAGATGCCCTTGGCGATGACTTGGCTAGGCTTCTGTGGAAGGCGAAATGGCAGAATCTCTCTGGAGTCACTGTAGATATGACTGATTGGAGCAGGCAAAAGAGACAGTGATGTACTCTTTGTCACTGCCAGTCTGGCTCAACGTGAAAGTTTAGAGCAAGAATCAATCCTCTCTTTGGCCACATCATGGAGACTGTCGATAGTCCCCTATTATCAAGCAGCAATGGTGACTGACAGAAAATTTATAAAATAGCGTATGTGGTAACTACTCAGTCTGTGGAGAAGGCAGCATTATACAAAAGTTGATTTGTATAACATGTACTATGTAAAATGTCAGTTTGGCTATTTTATTAAATTAGGACTCAGGCAAGTTGTCAAAACAGGCAAGTGCCTTCAACTGAAAAGCTTATACGTATATAGCATTTTTTTTCCTCCAGCAGCCAATACTTCAGTGTCACATGATCATTCAGAAATCATTCTAATATGCGGATTCTTTTGCAGTGTTCTTTAGTAAATAGAAAGTTCAAAAGAACAGCATTTTGTAATGTAAATATTTTGTAACATTATAAATGCTTTAATGTAACTTTTAATCAGTTTAATACATCCTTGCTGAATAAAAGCATTTAAAATTTTATTTTAATTAACTGAAAGGCAACAAATGTTTCTATGTAGTAAAAAGCAGCATTAGTGCTCTATTTGAGTGAAATTATACCTCCCTTCAAAAATTCATATACTACATGACAATGTAGTGTAGAGTAGTGCACAGTGTATAGTACATCATTTGAGGCACTACTTATGTGATTTGTTTCTTCAGTAGGGACTACTTAAGTTGCTATTTAATTGCATTTGTTAGCTATTAGCTAAAAGCCATTGCGACTAGCAAGTGGTGGGGTAAATCACCCCAAAATACAGGGATTATCTAAGCAATAAATGAATCAAGGTGAAGAGAAAATCCATTGTCTAATAGCTTTTGCTGCACAGGAGGCAACTAATGTACCCTAAGCTGGTTGGGCTCAAGATCAGCCTCAGGGATCAATGTTCTTAAGCCCAATCAAAGCAATTCCATCGCATTATTTGGCTAGACTAATTGCTCGGACTAAAAAAGTGCAAAGTTTGCCCCTAATGAGATTGACCCGTAGAATAAATGCGTTCCCTTGCTTTAAAGATTATGCTGACTTTCCTTATCCAGGGGCGCTTGTTAAATGAACACTTCCTGAGCATCCGCTTCTAATCGCTATTGCCACAAAATCATTGCTTGTGCATATTTCACAAGAAAACTGCTGTTTCCCCAGCGTGTCACACATTATTGCAGTTTATCATGTATTGTACAAGTCTTTGCCACCCATTAGCTGTAGTACAGTCTCCAGTCTTTTCAGTGGGTGATCAGTAGGCTGGTCCTCTGGGTGTTAATGGTCCACTGCCTGAGCCTCAGTGTGATGTGCCTAGATGATAAGACCTGCCCGGATGCCCTTGGACATTTTGCTGTCTTGGCGAGGCTTCTGCCGAGGGGGAAATGGCAGAATCTCTCTAGAGTGGCTGTAGATGCGATTGATTGGAGCGGGCAAAAGAGACAGTGATGTACTCTTTGTCACTGCCACTCCCCCACGGCGTGAAAGTTTAAAGCAAGAATCAATCCTCTCGTTGGCCGCCTCATGGAGGCTGTCGATAGTCATAAGTGGCTGACCTTCTCATCAAAGTTTGTGCCCCTCATCAGGCTCACGGACTCTGGCAGATATTGCTTGGAAAGCTGCATCCATCAATCTTGTGCCGACACAGCCAGTGCAGAGAGAGGGTTTTGAGGGTTTTTCACAAGTGTTAATAAAGTTAATAACACCATTGTCAGTGGCAGATGTTCAACGGGAGTTAGCATTGAAATGCAAAAACATTCTTTTTTAAGCTTCACAGTGCCCATCAAATACATTGAGATCAAAGTCATCAGCATCAACAATCCCCAGTTTGCACAATGCAGACGTTACTGTTAGTAGCAGATTGTATTGTTTGATATCTTCCCTAACAGATATTATGCTCTTCATTTACAATGCACTGCACTCAGTCTGCAATAATTGGTCTTGTAGCTACTTCAGAGACTTTTCTACTTAAAAATATGATGCTCAGAACTAGTCCCTGCTGAGAAAGTAGTCTATAATCTCTCATTCCCACTTTGACACTTCACCACTAAGGATCTGTCTTCCTGTTCCTTAGGCTCTTACACCACTGATGAGCTCTGTCATCCTCTGTCTTTAGACATGGTATCTACTGCATGGAGTGAACTACATTTCAAGCAACACTGTAAAAAGTTAAACAAAAATGCAGCTGTGAAAGAAATGAAATAAATAGTTCACCCAAAACTTAATGTGACTTGTGTACTGAACTGTATTTAACTGTATAGAAGTTATCCAAAGCCATGTGACAGCTTTTTGTGAAGAAAAAAGTGTATATTATTACTATATACTATAATTTGTTTTTGTGAGTTATTTTATTGGATGAACTATCCCTTTAAGAAGCTGTTTCTACCTGACCTGACTTTTCTGACTTAGATTGTTGACCAAGATGTTGCAGACACTTCAAAAGGACTATCCTTCTAAAAATGCTATTTGATCTTGACAAAATGTTTTTTTTTTTTTACTATTATTATATAAGATAAAATTGCATACATTAGACAAGTTATTGTTTGTGCATTCAGTATCATACTCCTTCAGCGCTGAGACAGGTACTTTTATTTCGCTCTCATTGAGTTAAAAGCATAAAAACTTTTGCACACTGCAATGTACCATTACATGGAACACAATATACACATGGTTTTGTAAGCTCACCGTAAGTTACACAAATACATACATATCCTGTGACAGCTATAATTTAATGCACAAATAAATGCGCTGCTATTCACATTTGCTCTCTGCATTGAAAATATATATGAACAGTTGCATCTTTGATAACGTTTGAGGCTTTTATAAGCCGTTTGATCGGTTAAAAGGCTGTAAAGACCAGTTACACTCACAGTATGGATTAATCGCGTTTGTGTTGAACACTCAGGATCTATTGAAGAGAACTTATGCGATGCAGAAACACTTACAAAGCAAAAACAAACACTTGTTTTTGATCCATTAATGCATCTCTCACTTACTGTATGCAATCTCACTGTTTGAAGCACCTATCATAGGAAAACAACGCGTGCTGTCAAGAATAATTAAGCAAAGCGTCTTCTCTTAGGATAAGGACATGCTGTCTCATGAATAATTATGAGACACTGATGAGTCATCGCCGCACTATAGTACAAGAAAACGTCACATCCACAAAGACTAATTTAAATCCGGAAGTAATGCAAAAAGGTTTAAAATCAACTAGTTTTCTCCGACAATCAAAACTAACGTATAATAACATTGACTTCTATGATGTTCAACACACATAATTCATGACCCTTTAATAGTTAGTCCCTGTCTTCTAATTTGATTGGCTGAATGGCGGTCTGGTATACAGTC
Organism: Mylopharyngodon piceus; assembly: GCA_039654765.1. Lineage (NCBI taxonomy): Eukaryota > Metazoa > Chordata > Actinopteri > Cypriniformes > Xenocyprididae > Mylopharyngodon > Mylopharyngodon piceus. The sequence goes on from CM077440.1 coordinate 26,698,010, forward strand.
CGAAAGCTCTAGGGCTTTTCAATATGGCTGCTCTTGTCTTTATTTTTACATTCAAGATAGACTGTCAGTCTCATGCATTAGTTGTGGGGCTCTTTCAGTGACTCTTTCTGCAGGTTACATTGTTACACCAGTAGGAATGAAACAAATAACTCTTTATGAGTGAGTCATTCATTCATTAACAGCCAATTCATGCAAAAACGCTGATTCATTCAGGAACAAAACAAGTGAGTGTCTTTATATGTGAGTCATTCAAAGCTGATTTGTTTAAACACACTGTTTCATTTAGGATTCAAACAAATATATGCTTTTAAGAGTGAGTCATTGAATCATTCACAGCTGATTTGTTAAAAAAAATACTTTATATCAGGTGTTTTTAACTACTACTTACACCTAAAACATTTTTGCTGCTATTTAAGTGAAATATGAATAAGGTCAGAGACAGGTTTCATGTGTTGGTTAGGTCAACAGCGTAATTATAGATTTAAGTACAGAAATTAGTTATAGATGTAATTATATGCAGGGGTTTTTTTATATAATATAATATATATATATATATATATATATATATATATATATATATAATATATATATAAAGTATGATGTTAAAACATATGTACACAATAAGTTCATTGTATCCAATGAATAATTTAAATTAGTACATAGTTATAATAAAAATATTCCTTATTCAGGAATGCCACAACTGTGTTTTGTTTGGAGGCACGCAACAGTTCTGCTGTGACTCTGTTTGGAACTATTTTTGTTGGTGGAACAAAAGCAGACAAAGTAACTGACAATATTGCCTAAAACTGTGTACTTCTTATTTAATACACTGTCCTGTAAAAGCAATATCAAACTCCAAACCAGCATCCAAAAATAGCATGTTATACTACGGGTAGGCACTGACTTCAGTGGCCTGAGAACACTGGTGAAATTTGATTTGGATGAAATGTAACCTCTTTTTATGAAAGTATAAGTTAATGAAGGGCATTGAATCAGTAGAGGTCATGGCAGAATTGGGCAGAATTGGTCATAACACTGCTTGAGTGGGCAAAGCAATAACGCTTCCTTCAAATAAACAAACTTCAAATATTTCTTCTGTATTTTTGGGTCAGCCCACACCTTGCTCATTTTGAAGCTTAGAACTATCATTGGACACACTGATCACAGAATTGTGGGTAGCAATACATTAAATTATGAACTTTTCGCTCTCTTTTCCCACCAAAATCAGCCTGGCTCCTTGACAGCCACAGCCTTTTTATAATGAGATACATCTACGCCCCACTCTGTTCAATCAGTCTTCTCAGGTAGTCCATTTCCTTGGCTGTGGGAGGTTGTGAAATATTCAGGAGCATGCATCAGTACTCCTATTATTGAAATCAGCAGCTACTCTTTTTAAAAGGTGTAGCCATTAATCAATCATTACCGGAACATTGGCTTTATTATTTGCTTCATTACCAAAGCTCTACCTCTGGCAACCACCATTCTGTGTGCATGAGTGGAATCTAATGCAGCGACTAGTGCTATTTCTCCATCATTATGTGAGCACTAGAGGTCTTTTGTTGGAGATTACTGATAATGTTCTCGCCCCTCACACTTACAGCCCTCCGTAACAGCATTCTATTGTGTACAGCCTTTCAGGATTAATTAATTGTGTCACCATGCTTGTGTCTGAAAGGCATGTGAATGAAAGGCTTAAGATTCCAGGTGAACTTAATGAAAGTTTTGCAAACCATTTCCAGTATGTAAGCATTCATAAAGGTGCTAAGCTTCAATTATAAGTCAAGTTGACTCTACATTTCTAATGACCAGCGCTAAAGTGATAAGAGAAGTCATAGAGATCTAACAGGCTGATAACCAACCCACGACTGTCCCAGCATGATGACTTTTTATCAGCTTGCTTTAGAGAGACCCCCTAACAAGATTCATTGCTTTTCTTTCGCAGAATTAGGAAGGGTTATCTGCAAGAGCGGTCAACTGGAGGGAAGCTCTTGCAATTATCATATCGCTGTCGGCTATCGATTTCGCCCTTGTCTTAAAGCAGTGGTATCAAAAGAGCATCCAGCACCAAACAAAAAAGAATTTCTCATGTCATTCGTCGTGCCGCCTTGCTCAGCTGAGAAATGGGTGGAAATTATTCTCCATTTGGGGCAATTGTGTTGCTGCTCAATACAAAGCCATTATTGTCCTCGAGAAATAGAGTAACATCTCTGTAGAGGAGCGACCGCCATCACGTGGGAGTGTAAAAGCAGCTGTGATGGATGTTGTTCAAATGTAATGACTGAACTTGCAGTCAGCACAGTAGAGGAGAAGCCAGAGACCATTGTGTGTGGTGGTGGTTATTGGCTCCTGTTTTTACTTGGCATAGTTAACTGAAATCGAGCTGGGAAATAAACTGCCTCACACACGCCGAGGCCTGAAAGAAACTTGCAAATTGAATATTGCTATGAAGAAGAAAAAAAAAAGACTGCTTTGACTTAGCCGAATGCAGCTGTGGCCAGCAAGGTTATTTATTTTGTCGTAAATGAATATGCCATGATGCCACCGGCGCAATTTTGGTGGTGGATTTGAAAAACGGCAGCTATTATTATTACTATTTGAGCACAATCGGCCTCATGTCTCCAAGCTGATTAGGAGTTGTCCTGAATGGCTCTGATTGTGTAATGATCAGCTAATTACAAAGAGCACAGTCCCATGCTGTGGTGAATTCAGCATAGCTGCTAATGCCAGTCTGGCAGAGTGAATAATGCAGCACCCCATAAGAGTCTCACTCACAATAGCGCTACAATAATGGCATTAGAGCACATAGCAATTTATGTTTTTTTTCTTGTTTTTTTCGTGTGCTTTTTTCCGTGGATGAAATGTTAGCTTTGAATATCTCTTTGTAAATATTGCATCATATATCAGTTGCCAATGTGTATTTACACACAGTTGTTAAGCGATCTGTGTGGTTGTGATGCATATTGCCAATGAATAATAGAAAACAGCGAAGCAGAGAGCCATGGCTGTAGCTCGAATGATGTCTATTATACATAACCACAAGCTACTGCAATTAACAAGAGTTTAAAAGCACAGTCATCTCCGTAATCAGCATTTTTAGTCTTCTTAGCATATCAGGTGGACTTCCTATCTATCTATCTATCTATCTATACTGTATAGTGAGATACAAATGTCAGAGAACACTTTTGAAAAGTTACATTTAAAATGAAATTAAAACAAATAATTTTGTTAAATTATGATGAAGTTATATATTTACATTTCTTTGCTATTTCTAGGTCACTAATCAATAAGCAAATATATGGCATTGACTGTGTTAACCACTTTTTAACCCAAGTTTAACCCAAATTGAGTTGTAATATTATATATAAACAGCTGAATTGAAAACAGTTGTGCTGCTTAATATTTTTGTGGAAACTGTGACTTTTTTTCAAGATTCTTTGATAAAGAGAAGGTTCAAAACAGAATTTATTTGGACATAAAAATTGTTTTTTTTTTTTTAACATTATAAATGTATTTACTGTCAGTTTTGATCATTTTAATTCATTCTTACTGAATATATATGAAGAGTTCAGATGCAAAAGCCGCTAAACGCCACCTCTGTCAAAAATGAGATAATGATATTGAGCGAATGCTGTCCGCACATACTATACGTTCAGCAAATAATTTCACTTCAAATCCGCTAAATCTCAGCATCATCCAATTCAGAAGTACCGGTTCATTGGCAGAAACCACTAAACGCCACTTCCCTTTGTCAGCAAAAGCCTCTAACTCCACAGCAGAACCAATCAGAAGACACGAATCGAATCATATGATTTCAAGATAAATGTGTGTATAAGCCGGCTTTCAATTGCCGAGCTGCAAGTTTTTATCATGTTTTGTCCATCGTTACAGTGGCAATGACAGGATTTTGCGTGTAGCAAGCAAATACAACAGTGTTCCTTTTGCCGCTGTAAAACAGAAACTGACATTTTATGTCTTGTCCTTAGAAGAGTTGGACTTAGAGGTTTTTGCAAAAAAAAGCACTCATGGACTTAGCTGGTTTTGCAGCAAATGACAGTCACATTTGTTAAATACCAATGAATTGACTAAAGTGACATTTTTGAAAAAAGGCATTTCAATAACTGACTAATAACCTTTTCATTGCCATTAAAGTGAAATTACTGAACCTAAACATAGGAGCCTGGTAAAAAAAATGCTCATTTAAAAGAAAAGATGTCAGATGGACTTGGAGGTTTTTGCAATGAAACTCTTCATAAATAAAAGCATTTTCAATAATGGTCTCTGAATTTTGGACCCCACTATAAATCATTAGAACATGCCTGGTGTTGTAGTTGCAACATGGTTGTCATAGCAGAGTTCAGTCCAGTGTCCTTTGGCTGTTGTGACAGTGATAAGCACTTTATTCCAGCATTTGGAGACAAAAATAGGGAAACTCACTGACCAAGACCGACCAGAGTGGTTCTTCTAGACTCAGGGCTTTGCAACCAACCAAATGTAGCAGAGCAGAACAGGGCTAGAATAGGTGGACACCATATCAGGCAATTCCATTAGCTGCGTTGCACACGAATCAGAGCCTTGAATCTAATTCCATCTGCCACAGAAGAACAGTGAGCATCAAAAGACCACGTGACCCTGCAGAACGCAGACAAATGTCCTTCTGTAACACGTTGTAATGTGAACTTCGGGGCAGCTAGTGAGTGTAAGACTGAGGTATTGTGAGCCATGGTGCGTAGCAGTTTGAAGCAGACAGGCTGGACTAGAGCGCCGTTTGCCCCGGCACTGAGACTGATGAACGTGCCGTTCTAGCAAGATGGGCCCATTTATTACCGTCTGACATGACAAATCATTGCACAAGGATACAGGGCCAGTTTGTGCACTCTGCCACCCCACCACAACAAAGCCATTGGTAATTCTAATGGCCACTATGTGCAAATGTGACATTTCTTTTATGGTCATGCAAGTATCTCCTTTTTGCAGCCGATTCTGCACCATTAAGTTTAAAAGGAAGGGTTTTGTTTAAGCATAATATTCAGGAAGGGACCCTGCAGTTCTTCAATGACTAAAGGAGCATTTGATCCACTTTACTCAGACTGCATAGGGGGAAAGAAACGTGGGGAACCACTACTGAATACAAAAAGACACAATTTGTACTTGAATTAGATCCTTACATGTCACACAATACATTTAAAAAAAAAAAAAAAAAAAAAAGCCTGATTTCTATGAATAGGAACAAACCTGCAGTACATGACAGTTCTGTTTTTCATCCTTTAATACTAATGTGCACCTCTTAGAAATATCCTCTCCACGTACAGGCATTTGATCTGAACTTTCATACTTGTTCCCTGCTGCTCTGAGCTTTGATGTCCGTTTTCATTAAACAGATTGTGTTTCTTTTCTCATAGAGCGAGGTCATGCTTAACAGGGCGTACTCCACGTGCGAAGAGGTGGGTCACTGGTGAAGCGTGTCTGCACAATTTTCAGAGAGATTTAAACTGGGTTTTGTCGTTGAGAAATGACTGTGTATACTTACAAGTACAGCTAATTGTATTTTCAATTAATTCCTTCGGCAAATGATGGTAATGATAAAAGCGGAGGTGACTTTTGGCACTACTCGACTGTGACTTTGTTAATTAGATTTGAATCATGAGCAAAGCCCAGTAAATCCTCTTGTTTTTAAAGATGCTGTGTAATGAATGCAAATTTCTCGTTTTCTCTCTCTCGTCAGGTCTTTTTTTTTTTTTTTATTCGCTACATGGTCGAAAGTATGCGGACATCCGTTTTTAATTAACGGGCTGTACTATTTCAGATACGTTGTCAGCAGGGATATAAAATCAAGCAATACAGCCATACAATCTGCTTAGACAAATAGTTTTCATATACTGGGTCATATCTTTTCTGTTCCAGCATGACGATGCATTTGCATCACAAAGCGTGATTCATAAAAAAATATTTTACTGAGTTTGGCATACAAGAACTTGACTGTGGTTGTGTACTGTAAAATAAAAGCAAGATATCTCTTTCTGTTGAGTTTTTCCTCAGAGCTTCATGCAATAACATAGCTAGAACAGTGCAGTCCGATTCAAACACTAATGGCCTTTTTAAACATTGGTAACATTTTCCAATGATATTTAATTTGTTGACATTAGTTATCTACATTAGTTAAAGGGCTAGTTCACCCAAAAATGAAAATTAATCTGTCATTAATTACTCACCCTCATTTCGTTCCAAACCCGTAACACATCTTCGGAACACAAATTAAGATATTTTTGATGAAATCCAAGAGCTCTCTGACTCCTTCACAGACAGCAATTTAATTGCCACTTTCAAGGCCCAGAAAGTTACTAAAGACACCGTTAAAATATTCCACGTGACTACAGTGGTTCAACCTTAATTTTATGAAGTGATGAGAATACTTTTTATGTGCAAAACCAAACAAAAATAAAGACTTATTTCAACAATTTCTTCTCTCCCATGTCAGTCTCCTACGCAGTTGACGTAGTGAACGCAGTGCTGATCACGTGAACAGCATCGGCCAATACTGAGCCGGCGTTCGGATGTAAACACAGAAGCCTGCACTGCGTTCACTACATCAACTGCGTAAGAGACTGACATGGGAGAGAAGAAATTGTTGAATAAATTCGTTATTTTTGTTTTGTTTTTGCGCACAAAGGATTAGTTCACTTTCAAATGAAAATTACCCCAAGCTTTACTCACCCTCAAGCCATCCTAGGTGTATATGACTTTCTTCTTTCTGATCAACACAATCAGAGAAATATTAATAAATATCCTGATACATCTGAGCTTTATAATGGCAGTGAACAGGGGTCACGAGTATGAGCTGAAGAAAGTGCCTCCATTCACAACCATCCATCCTAAACGTACTCCACACGGCTCCGGGGGGTTAATAAAGGCCTTCTGAAGCGAAGCGATGCATTTGTGTAAAACAATATCCATATTTAACAAGTTATGAAGTAAAAGCCAGACCGCCTTCTGTATTCAACTTACGAAGAAAGTGTAAAACTCTCGCAGTTCAAAAAGCTTACGCTACGTCCTAAGCCTTCCCTATTCAACTTACGGAAAAAGCTTAACGGAAGCGATGCCAGTTCCATTTTTTTCGTAATTTGAATACGGAAGGCGGTCTGGCTGAAACTAGATATTTTACTTCATAACTTGTTAAATATGGATTTTGAGACAAAAATCCATATTTAAGCCTTTATTAACCCTCCGGAGCCATGTGGAGTATGTTTATGATGGATGAATGCGGATGGAAGCACTTTCTTCAGCTCATACTCGTGACCCCTGTTCACTGCCATTATAAAGCTCGGATGCGTCAGGATATTTATTAATATATCTCCGATTGTGTTCATCAGAAAGAAGAAAGTCATATACACCTAGGATGGCTTGAGGGTGAGTAAAGCTTAAGGTAATTTTCATTTGAAAGTGAACTAATCCTTTAATGACAATCTTCATTTTTGGGTGAACTAAACCTTTTAACATGAACCAGCGATTAAACATACATCTAAAGCATTTGTTATTTAATGTATTATTTAATGTACCCGAGCTAACATGAACTAACAATATTATTGTATTATTTTTTAAAAAAATTATAGCTATTGAATACATTGCATTTGAACTGCATAAATATACATTTTTATTTTTTATTTTTATTCTGTGTTATTTATAAGGTAAAAGGTATGCATAGCATTACTTAAGAGAGAAATTATTTCATAAACAAAATGGACATTACAACTGAGATATGCTCAAATGAATCAAAATGGAATCTAATTGCAACCGGATACTGCTATATAGTGTATCTATAGCCTTTAGATCTGTACCTAGCTAAGAGAGGAGATGTAGAGAGGAGAAAAACAGCCTTGCGAGTGAGGAGGATAAAATCTACTCTGCGCAGCTCAAACAGACAGGAGTCGTCGGCCCATGAGAATCTCCCTCTCTGTACAAACATGCTGAAGCTCAGCACAAAAGAAGAGTTTTTTCTGCTTTCTAACCCTAATGGGAGGAAGTCAATCTCTGGACCCTCTCAAGCAGGGCGCGGTGGTCCACTCCTGCTTAGTTGAACATTTGTCTGATAGGCCGATGTATTATTCATCTGGACAGGTTTGCAGCTGGATTAGTCCCTGCCATGGCCTGTTTTCTCTCTGTCCGCAGTGATGTGCTGATGGCTTAATGATGCGACAGGTCTCTGGGAGGTGGTTGATGCATCTGGCGGCCGGTGACACCTGCCAAAAAGAGAATCTCCTGATGGGAAGAGAGCAGCTGCACAGCAGATGCAGGCTAATAAAACACTGCTCTTTACTGGCCTCTGATTGGCCGGCACACGACAGAGGTGACGGGGAAACAGCTCTTTGTTTAAGCTTAATCACCAGACAGGATGCTGTGTTGACCAAGCTGATGTGTTTAACCCATCTTCCTGTCACACACCTACATTTCCCTGATAATGCCAGTTACTGTGGATATTTTATCAGTGACAAGCCTTTATTTGCATCATGCATTTTTAATTCAGATTATACTTACGGGAAAATTGCACTGCATTTCAGCTTTCAGTTAGTAAAACTCTTAAGGGTTTGTCTACATTTTAAAGACAAAAATATTTGTGCTTATAAGCGCTGAGGGTCTCCACGGTCATGTCTGCCAAATAATAGTTCATTGAGTCAGTGAACTGCAAAAGCAGCAAATATGCCCACCTGGAGTAGTAAAATATTCATGTCATACCTGGTGTAATGTGGCATCACTAATGCAGTGTGATGGCAGATGGAATTTTGCTGGGTTGGGTGGCAGCACTACAGAGGGGCCTGTCATATTTAATGGCAGACAGTCCTTGTGACAGTTCACATTAGCCGCTGCGGATGCTGAAAATTTTATATGTTTTATATTCCCTTAAGTCAGGCTTTACATGAAATATCATCAGGAAATTATACTGGAAATGAGGTCAAGGCTAAAAAAAAAAAAAAAAAAAAGAGCTCTACGGTTCAGTTAAATTGTAGCCGAGGCTGCAAATGGTAAATGGTGTAAATGGTATGTACACAGAAATCAAAGATGAGACAAAATCAGATGAGAGCATCATTAACATTTGCGGGAGAATGTGTGTGCTTGAAAATGTACAGGCAATTACCTTTGTTCATAATTTAAGACCCTTTTAAGATCTTTGGAGTCATGATTTTATGCAGTCGAGTTCTATCATAATCTGTTTCTTGGGATGGAGAATTTGGAAATCATTTTGAACTCTAGTGCCATCCTCTTTATACCAATGGTTCTCAACTTGTTTGATTCAAAGGCCCCCAATATTGGCTAAAACATTTACTTTCGGTATTTCTGCAGTAAATATGATAGAGTTGCTTGTTTTGAACTTTTTTTTATTAACAGAAATTGAGAATGTTGATATACTAAAATTAACCATAACTCATTGATTCCAGTATATAATGTTTTCCAATAAAAAAAGAGAGGGGAAAAAATATATATATATATATATATATATATATATCTCGGATTTTATTTTTGTGTAGTACCGTATTGATAAAAGTACACTTTAGCTTTAGCTTTATACTTTTAAAAAGAAGACTTATTACGGAAACAATATAGTTTAAAAGAATATACTAAGTGCACACTGAATACATTTTTTTTGACACCTAATTACATTTAAATGAAATGCAACTATAAATTAAAAGCTGTTACTTTTTGACCCACTTACAGGTCTTTAGGACATCTTTATATGTAATTTCATAATTACTTCTATTGGCTTTGAAATATGATGAAATATGATTAAAGTGCACTGCAAACTGACATTTGTACTGACATTTATATTGAATAACACACTACAGTTAAAATTATAATCAAGTCATAAGTGTACTTCTTTAAAGCACAACAAAGGATTATTAAAACAAATATTTTTGAAAACTTAATTTTAACTTTTAATGTAAATTGATTCCGACAATGAAAACTTTGAATTTTTTACACAATATTTGACACTTTAAAAGTAAAGTTTGTTTGTATTTAAGGTTTACTCTCTTCAAGTTTACTTAACCCTTAAAGACCTAGAGCATTTTTGGGGCTACTGACTCGCCTGCACTTTTCTCTGGTTTTCTAACCCATTCTGGCAGTCAGCATCAAGTGCCATATATAATTTTAAACAGAACAACTTGAAGTTTCAGTTTAGCTCATTTAAAGTGCCAATTTTACATTTATTTTGTCTGAGAATGGATAAAATTCCCAGAATTTCAAAGAAACGCCAGCAAAAATCTAGTGTTTTTCACTGTAAACCCACACAAAGTCTCCTGAAGTTTGAATTTTTTCTTTTAAAAAGTTATATTTGGATGTTTTAAACTTTCAGATGAAATTTTGTATAAATTTAACAATCTCTAAGCAAGTTATAGCCATTTGTTACAATATTACTCTAGATAAAACTACAATATTACTCTTTAAGGATAAACAGGTGTACTTTATTTATTGATAATGTGTGTCCAAAAAAGACCAGGGAGTAAAATTAATACAAAAAAAATGTTATACAACAGAACGCTAAAGCAAAAGTGACTTATTAGAGAAATATATTTTCAATCTGAACATGAATAAAAACAAATAGTGTTGCAAGTAATGAAAACAATTATGAAAATTGTCTTGTGCAACAAAAATAAAAACAGTGCAAAGGTTTTTTCACAAAATACACACAAAATGAGAGAGAAAAATAAGTAGTTCAACTGAACTAATAATGTAAATGATCTTCACAAACTATAAAATAAGTATTTAGATAATATAACAACCAAACAGAGCAGTCCTGTGGCTGTACTCCTCACTGAAAGCGTCGCATTTGATTGCACCGGATCACTGCGCAGAGACACGTTTGAAAACATAAATTGCAATAACTTATCCGATGTGAAACTGTTTTATCCTCATCTTTGGTTCATATTATGTCAAAGTCATGCTTTGTAACATGAGTGTTCTCATTCAAATCTAATTTTTTTGTTTTCATACACGCAGATACACGCGCACGCAAATACTTTCACTTTGCGCTTATTCATACTTCCAAAGAAACATGATAGTATCGTGGTTCAAATGACCAAAACCTATGTTTATTGGTTGAGATGATGATGGTTTGAACCAATCTGGGCATAGGAGGCGGGACCAGGCATCAACAATCGTTCCTGTTTGGCTTAGAGGAACAAACCACATGCATTGCCTTAACGAATCAATGCTGCAGATTTTGATGACGTAACCAGTCTCACCCCGGAGCCTCTGAATGTCAGAATGAGATAAATGCGATATCACTGGAAAGCTGAGAATCCTCTTTACGGTACATTTTAAAGCATACAGATTGGATTAGCGGTTCAAAAGTTATTAAACATTTTAGAATGATAGTTCTTTTTGGCCGCCGGCGGCCGTCTCGGTTTTTGAGGGTTAAGTGGCCTTTCATTTCATTATTAGATTTTATTATCTGCAAGTACAGTTTATCTACTATTAAGGTACGAAGTACACTACAAGCGCACATTCAATACAAAACACTTCTTTTCACAATTTTAACACTTTCCCCATCAGCGACATTTTATTCTAGCTTCATGCATCCATTCATCAAGTTTCTTAAAAAGCAACATTTTCAACAAAAAGCTTTTTTTTTTCAAATATATGATAATATAATAATCAAAACGTAGATTGAGTCCATCAACACCCTCATAGCTTGCACAGTCTTCTTCGTGCATTCGACATTTCATTCTGTAGGCAGTTTTGATATGCTGTTTAATCTAGCTTACATGTGTGGAAGCAATGCTTCTATCTCTTGTTTCTGCTTCTTCTTCACTTGTTTTTGGATCAGACGATGCATAACAGCGCCCCCTATAACAGTTGAAACATGAATTGCTGGAAAATTCTTAATTAAATTAAGTCATACTGTGGAAAGTGTGCAAAGTCCCATCAATGGGCCCCATCAAGTTGAGAACGACTGCTCTATATTTTATACCACACACAGAACTTTTACTGCATATCAGCAAACCAGTGACTCATTGTGATTGAAACTCAAATGCTCTGAGACCTCCTGTTCCTCTCTAGTTCTCTCTCTTTCTCATTTTCATTCATTTCATATCTCCCCTCTGCTGCTTATAGAAAATCACTGTCATGGAAACAACCATTTAATTTTGCCGCTTTTGATGTACAATAACTATTACGATAAACATGGTGGGAAATGACAGAAACACACCCAGCTCTCAATCATCTCCAACATGCTGTTTTTTTTTTTCTTGTTCTCACTCAAAGAGCTTTCACGGTGTGTTCAGCTCAGTAGAAGCAGTTCTGAACAGTCCCTATAATTTTCATCAAGCAAACAAAGGAAAGCAATGGTATATAAATCAGGAGCAGAGCCCCTCTGCAAGACGTTCTCTCCATCTAACATTTTGTTTTACCCAAGCTCGTGATGACCCCCTATTAAATCCTGAAATATCTGTCTTTGTCTGTCATCCGTTTTAAAGTCCCTCTGTGTGGAGATACCTGATCTTTTGTCTGCGCTTTCCTTCCCCACTGATTCATCAACTCAAAGCTTTCCAACTGCTTTCTGAAGAACTTTCCTCAAATATGCAAAAGAAACTCAGTTACCATAGTAGCGTATTATGATATTCAGAAAGAACAACCAACCATTTGGGATGCTAAAATTAGGCCAAAGTGTGTGCATGCAGGCGTTTTTTTTTTTTTTTTTTTTTTTTTTTTTCTACTGTGTTTTTTTTAAATTTTTTTTATTGACTCCAGAATGATAATAAGATTCATCGTCTCTAACTAGACAGAGCAATTAAATTAACTGGAGAAGAAAGCTTCTCTACACCCTTATGCTCTGCACAATTGTTTCCCCTCTAATTAGATGGAAAACTTTCTAGACTAGAGAAAATAAATTTGTGATAAGTTTCTGTTCTGCTTTTTTTACCCCAAGTAGTCCCATCTATTTTTTTCTAAACACATATAAAGAATGCACAATTAGTAGTCATAACAAGTACACTAAGCTTTGATCTTATGCAGCCAATGGCATATAGTAAAGCATTGCTCAGTAAAATAAAAACAATCTATTTTTACATGTTTATTTTGACTGAAATAAACAAATAGTCTCTTTAGCAGTAGTAAGCAAGTCCTCTTTAAAAGGATAGTTCACAACACAAATCAAAATTGTGATATTATGTACTCATGTTTTTACCCGTACAATGAAAGTCAATTGAGTCCAACAAACAAAGATGCATTAAAGATTATATTCTTGATTATATAAAGACAGTTTATACACACCAGGGTGAGACATGCCCCACTGCCAGGTGTGATGCCTCATTAATGGATTTAGCTTGGACCAGGTTTCTTTTTTGAAGGTTATTGGGTCAGAATTGCTTTATTACATTATTGATTGATTACCAATTACGGTTAAAACACAACAGACTGATTGGAGAATTAGAGATCAAATGTGTTTATAAATATTGTAGATGTAGTCTGTGCAGTGTGGTGAAAAATCTAAGACCGTATGGTGCAGGTTTGACATAAGAACCCAGAAGACTAATTCGCCACTGGTGCCTTCAAGATTTTCCTATGGGGTTTTATAATGCTGTTTTTCGAAATATGTGCAAAATAAACCCTGTGGTATACATAATTTGATGATACTGTCATGTTTTGTTCTACAATGTAAACTGCACACACTCACACTCCAAACTCTCTTATCTAGTTACTTATTAAAAACTTAAGTTTTCAAAAATGAACATAACTGCTTCAAAATTCATGTTAAGGGTGTGTGTAATTATCGTTGTAGAAGAAAACGTCAAAGTATCATCAAGTTATGTTTACCACAGGATTATTATTATTATTATTTTTTTTAATTTGTATGCTGATAACACATGAAAAATGTCATGTAAATAATGAAAAAATTCTGTTAAATAAAAAAGAGTGTAGATAGAAACATTTTCAAAAGTGGCTTTTGAAAGTAGCTTGACCTGCCTTTAGCCATTTCACCTCACATACTGTAGGCTCAGTCACAACAGACATGCAAACTGATGCTGAAAATATCAGTTATGCGTAACACTTCCTTTCATTCATTTTCCTGATGCTCCCTGCTGTCTGGATGTCTTGCACTTCCACATGCTCCATTTCCCTGTATTAAAGAGGGCCAGCTTATCACTGTGTCTGCGAGTCTGTTAGCATTGCATATCTTACATGCAAAGTGATTACAGCAGTGGCAGCACCCAGTCATCCATGAAGACAGCAGCGGTTCACAGATTTGGCTGCACAGCTCTGGGGCAATGGCATTACATGACATGTTGGCAGGAAAAGCTTTATACACATGAGAGACAGAAACCATGGAAGCCATGCATAAGAAGCTACACAAACCCTCAGGGCCACTTCAGATAACCTTCTCACTATCATGGAGTTATAGTTTGGCGTTGTGATGTAGGCCTCTATCGCATACACCCCCAACTGAAATTTTGCCTACGTTGCCGAGCCTGAACTAACGGTACTGTAATGAATAATGACATGTACAACCAACAAAGTTGCCATTCTATTATATAGCCACCAGGGTTTCTAGTGCTGCATGGGCGCCTGCAGGATTTCATCTGATGATATGCACAAAGGGGATTTTTTTTGGGCAAAAACAACACTAAAAAGTTTAAAAAGTCAAAGTCATGCTGTTCTCAAGCAAAACTAAGCACTCCACCAGCACTCCTGGTTCCCATACTGCACTCTAAAAACTGTTGGTTTGAAAATAACACAATTTGACAAATTTTCTGGGTCAAATATGGACAAACCCAACCGTTTTTTTTTTTTTTTTTTTTTTTTTTTTTTTTTTTTAAACCTAGCATGCTGGGTTATTCATTTAACTCAGCATAATGGGTTGATTTAGGCTAGTTATTTTTCACAGGAATACTATCTTATTTTTACTTCATACATAGGTTAATATTTCCAGATTAACTTTAATCATTTAAAATTGTGTAAAATACACTATACAACCACTGCGTTTACACAATACGACCTCTATTTTGGATGAATACTGTTCTAAATACAGTATATTTCATTTATATTTCTGTTTTTATTCATGCATACAATATTACCTATATTTAAAGTCATTGAACAAACATTTTAGACATAACCATTTCATATTTAAAAGTAGCATCTTACAGTTTTTCTCAGTCGCTTTGGCACATTTCTCAGATCAGAACTGAAATTCTCAAAACTACTTGTTCAACCTCCACATCATCTAGTCACTTGTGCACATCATAAAAGCAGTTTCTCATTCTTTTGAACACATTGCAAATGCTTTAGTACATTCAGGCAATTGATTATGTACAACTGTCTGCTATTTCCTACATTATCAATTGCTAATATCATGTTGCTCAAAATGTATTATATGATTCTCTGTTGAATAGTCTTACCCCTCAAAACATCTAGTCATTAGTTCATAGCACAAGTCATTAAATGCAAAATGGTTGACCTAGTTATCACAATGTGTATATACAAGTATATTATCTATACATTTCTATTAGACTTTTGTAAATGTGTCCTGAATTGATTAATTTTGCAGGTGAATCCTGAATTTCACTAATGTATTCAGGGGAATGTAAAGAATTAGATCAACCAATGTCCCAACCAGTTCTCTAAAACAGCTCAAAGATGCATGTCATGAATCTTCAATTGGAAAGCATATATAGACAGAGTACAACACAAGAGTTACAATTTCTGATAATGGAAGAACATCATGGAAACAAACAGGGTCAACAGCTGGGAAGAAGAAGAGGAGTAAGGATGTGTGGTAGAAGGGTAGGGAGGCAAAACAGAGGAAGAGGTAGATAAAGCAAAGGGGCCGTAGGCACGTTTCTGGTGAAATAAGGACCACTATTGTAAACAATGTTCTCAATCATGACCTTACAATGGCTTATGCAGGTCTAAAGGTGCAGCTGAATGTTTGGAGAAAAACCTTTTCCTCAATCATTCAAGTATTTCATAGACATAACAGGTATGTAATTCAGCAATGTGCACTGCACTCTAATATGGTATGCATGCCATAATATTAATATTACAGTAGCATTTTTATACTTACAGTAGCATATTACACTTGCTTTACACTTACAGTATAGTAGGCTAAATGAACTTCATACAGATACATTCTACATCACACACATATACATGAATACATATATACAGTGTATGTATTTATAGTCTTGTCTTTTTTTATTTATCACAAGGACATTTTACAGGAATTTGTTCACTGTCATAAAAACCGTGGCTACATCTGAAATATTCATCACTGTTATATTGACAACATGGCTAAGCATTTTGACAATCTTGTTTGAGAACAATGACACAAGGACTTGTCATTCTGATGGCACTGATATGTTCATTGACATAAATACTTGCTTTTGAGAGATGAACTAAGGATTTTGAGCAGGTTACAGGCTTTTGCAGGTAATCCAATATGTTGTGCTGTTTGTACAAATTGTTTCGAGAAATTAACATACTGTTTTGCAAATTTTAAGGATGATTCAAGAAATGTGCCAAAGCAACTGAGAAAAACTGTAATTCATGTGAGATCAACCATTCTTTTCCACCGAAATGGTGCTGGTTCTCATGTTGCTGAAATCTGAGCCGGTGATGGGCTGCTGTTCAGTGGGAGAACTGCAAACCTCAGACCTTGTTTCTACTGAAAGATGTCGTGACAGGCTCCATATAACCTGCACATAAACAAACAGTACATATTTCTGATGACATTTTAACATCCAAAGTAATTAGATTCAGTATTATAGCAAATAAAATCAGTTTATGCAAGGAAAAAGGTGTTTCCATCATGCACAACACCCAATGCTGACTGACGCGTTTAGCCGACTGACATCTCATCACTGTATTTATCCCTGTAAATACAATGATTTATAGCAGTAAAGACTTTATAGATTAAATAAAATGTAGGCATATACTTATCTTTATTGCACTGAATAAATGCACCAATTCGGTGGTGTTGAGAACTGCTCTCTCCTGATGAGGATGCAAAAAGCCACACTCTGTGTAACTCAACTGCTGGGTTGTTGTAATAACGCCGCCGCTGGGTTGTTGCGACAATGGGTGTGTGAGGGAGGGTTGTATTGTTTCAGCCTCTAACTGAACTGCTGGGTAACAAAATTACCCAACCATAGAAAAATAAAAAGACCCATCAGGCTCAACCCAGCGTTTAGGTAGAAAAAAATATATATATCCCAGAGTTTTTTAGAATGTGATGACCACTAAATCCGCAGCCAGCAACCAGCATCCCATGCTGGTCCCAGCATGCAAAACATACCGCATGCTGGTGACCATCAATGCTGGATTTTTCAGCTTTCATTTTTTTTATAGCATTCATGTAACTATTATGCACTTCTGTAAGATTTGAGACTCTTTGGAACAAACGTGAGATCAGTAAAAGCAGTAAAAGCAACGGCAGAACAAAGGTGTCAGCAGACACGTTTTAAACATGTTTAAAATGAAAACAAAAACAACAAAAAAATGAAATGGCCAAAGACATCCATCTAGCACATATTCACATAAGAAAAAACGAACAAATTCTAATTGATTCACACCATTTTGCAAATGCATTTGGCCAATTCGATGAAGAAAAAAAAAAACGACTAGAATAGGATTAATTAAAATCGCTACTTGAGACATAATGTGAAATATTCTGAAATATTTGCACAGAATACATTTCTCAGGTCAGCTCATGCACACACACAGTGCAGTGCGTACAGCCGTACAGCTGTACAGCTGCAGACACCACTGTAGTGCTGATATCTTCCCAGCAGAGCCCTGCTGAGTTCGGTTCCTCTATTGTTTCTTCCTCACATAGCTCAGAACCTTCACACACTCATTCATTACAGGGAGGCTGCAGTCCTGCAGTTTCACAGGTTTGATTGGACCATGACTAGAAAAAACGGCACCAATCTGCACTCTATCCAACCACTTCCTCTTGAACATGTCTTTTTCTGAACTTAGCTTATTTCTCTTCACACACAATGGAGATGGAGGTCCAGCACCTTCCTACCTCTGATGATGTCCCATATTAGAAATGTGATAGGTCGAGTGAGTTAGTCTGCAAAGAACTAAATCTTTCCTTCCACATGCACACTTTTTAAAACTTTTCACCAGATAGCTGCTGACTTTATGTAGTTGTGATGAGATAATTGACCTCCATTAAGACCAAGATAAGGTAGAAATTAAAGTGGTTTAAAGTGTGTAATTGCCCCTTTTGCCTGGGCCTTGTCTATCATTATTCAGACTAACAGGAATTCCCTCCTCACACTTGAATGATAATTGGGTGTTTTGTTTTTTTTTTCTTTTCTGTATATTAATGTATTTAAAAATTAAATAGAAAACTTGTATAAACCTATTATAAAATAAGCATATTTTTAAATGTCTGTATTACAAATAAATTTGATATTTTAGGAGGTATAAAGTTAGGAAATAATTAGGAAAATTACCTAATTAAAAGAATAAAATCTTGACTATATATTATATAGTCTATATATATTATATTTACTAATATGGAGGCCAAATCAACACATCAAACTCATGGTCTGCAACAATGCATAGGTGGTACATGTCAAAGTAACATCCACATTGATGGCAGGACCCAAGGTTTCGCAGCAGAACATTGCCCAAAGCATCACACCGCCGGCTTGCCTTCTTCCCATAGTGCATGCTGGTGCCATGTGTTCCCCAGGTAAGCGATGCACACGCACCCAGCCATCCACGTGATGTAAAAGAAAATGTGATTCATCAGACCAGGCCACCTTCTTCCATTGCTCCGTGGTCCAGTTCTGATGGTCACATGCCCACTGTTGGTGCTTTCTGCGGTGGACAGGGGTCATCATGGGCTCCCTGACTGGTCTGCAGCCTGCCTTCGCTCCCCACGTGCGTCAATGAGCCTTGGCCGCCCATGACCCTGTCGCCGGTTCACCATTGTTCCTTTCTTGGACCACTTTTGATAGATACTGACCACTGCAGACCGGGAACACCCCACAAGAGCTGCAGTTTTGGAGATGCTCTGACCCAGTCGTCTAGCCATCACAATTTGGCCCTTGTCAAACTCGCTCAAATCCTTACGCTTGCCTATTTTTCCAGCTTCTAACACATCAACTTTGAGGGCAAAATGTTCACTTCACCTGTCAGTGGTCATGTGTGTGTGTGTGTTTTTATATATATATATATATATATATATTTTTATATTTATATATATATATATATATATATATATATAATATGTGTGTGTGTGTTTTTATTTATTTATATATATATACACACACACACACATCATGTATATAATTGAACTGTTGTTTAAAAAATTCAATATCACATTTGCACTCGTGCTATTCGGGATAAAAACAGCACTCATGTCGTGTGATATTGCTTAACTATATCGTATCATATATATGAGACAAAAACTCATACTAGTTGATATCCTGAATTTTAGGGGCATTCTAACTGCATTCTATAGACTACATCACACAGTCACAATCATGTTTTGAAGGTTTAGCAAGTTAGAAAAATTTTATCTATTGATTTTAGTTCTCTTTTATTTGTTTTTATTTGGTTTTTTTTTGTTTGTTTGTTTTTGTTTTTTTGTTTTTTTTATAATTCAAATACTCCTAACCTATGATTAAGAGAACTGCTTCTATGGAGCTATGGAGACTCTATGAAGTGTATCTCCAAGCTCTGTGGAGGCCTGCTCTCATGGCAGCCGGGGCCCATGCAAAGGTTAAGCCTTAATGGGTTTGATTTACTCCATTAAAATCCTTAAGGATGACAAATAGGACCGAATAACACTTCAGTGTCATTGTTATCAAGGAAACGTCTGATTTATGCCAGCTCTGTGATGGCTGCCCTAACCCTGACATGTTCCGGAGGTCCAGGAAAATAAATGGCTAAGCTAAGAAACCGGAGGCAAATGACCGCAATAAACGCCTCTCCCAAGTCCCAGCCGCCCGCTGAGGCGATCCATTTGTTAAAGTGGGAAGTGAGGTCAGGCCTGGACGGTCCCAGAGTGCCTGTTGAGGCTCGGCAGATGGTGGCCCAAGTGCAGACCAATTAAAAAGACCTGTATGTGTGCTGGGAGCGAAAGCGGCCATGTTCTGTGTGCAGATATAAGATCTGGAGGGGAGAGCAACCCTGGAGTGTGGCAGTGGAGCCAGATGAGGCCCACATGAGAGAATATCTCCCACACTGGTCCAGTTTGCTCACATTGATGATCTGTTTTCAGTCAACCATTTTCCTCTAAAAAGTCTCATTTTAACTCTCTGAAGTACAGTGAAAGCAGTACAGTTTGTTTTGGATTTCATCTTGTTCATCAAGTGTGAATGGATGAGTCTGTAATGTGGGAGTTGATATGGTACCTTTAGGTCTTCATTAGACGAAAAGGAATAAGATTGACTGCAGAATGGGGTGATTTTCCACACTAAGGTCTTATGCTCAGAGATACCCTCTCCTAAGGGTCTGAATTAAACCATGTTCTATCACAAAAGCCTTGAGGGAAATGGCTGAAGCTCCATAGTCTAAGGAGCAGTAAAATGCAAAGCATTGCCCTCATGGGAGAGCTGCTGCCAAACAACAAGGCACTAACTAGATTTACTCACATAATTAAATGAAAAAATAGGAGCTAAATGCATGTGTCTGATATAGATCTCACAAACTGCTTTGGCCTAAAAACTATTTCGGGCTTTTTCAGGGAGGTGGAGGCTGTAACTGTGATAATTTGCTTTAACAAATGCATTTTTTGAAGGGCATTGAAAGAATTAAACCCTATTCTAGTTCCTTCCATCGCTGTTCTACTTAAACCCAGTGGGAAATTCTCTTCCCATCTTAAGTAGACAGTAGAGCCAGCAGTTATTATATTACCCAGTTTCTGCACTGATAGTGATATTAACAGTCTTCCCGCAATAAGTTCTTTTTCACAAGCTCCATTTTGCCTGCAAAAGATTTGCATTTGGAGCTCTAAAAAGTTGAAGATTTTATTTCTCTTTTTGTAAAAGCTCAGGCACAATTGAAAGCAAGTACAGAAAAGAAGCAAAGGACAAGGGCCATTAATCTCTCTATGTAATGTTCATACTGAAAAATTTCAGTGCTCGTAATGTCGTGTCCATGGATAAAAGTTCCATAATAACACCCTCCCAATCTTAAACACCCCCCCCACACACACACACACACACACAGTAACTCATAAGTCATATATCATCATTTCTGAGCACTTTGCTCCTTGTTGGAAATGTTGTTTTCTCTCGCTTTCTCTTTAAACGTATTAGGTCCAATACAAAGGGGTCACAATCCCTCTGCTTGGTTGATGGTACATGCACCTTTTTTTTTTCTTGCAGCACTCCTAGTCTGATATCAGGACGAAGTGTGCCCAGTCTCAAATCCATTTCGCACTCCATGCAAGGCGGTTGCTGGGGTAAATACTCTGATTTGATAGATGGCACTCATTAATAGAAGGTGCCTG
The DNA here is from genome assembly GCA_039654765.1 of Mylopharyngodon piceus. NCBI lineage: Eukaryota > Metazoa > Chordata > Actinopteri > Cypriniformes > Xenocyprididae > Mylopharyngodon > Mylopharyngodon piceus. The sequence continues at coordinate 26,719,470 of CM077440.1, forward strand.
CAGCCTTTGAGTAATAGCCCTTTGGTTTCTTTTCCCCATGTTGTTTAATCTGCAGAAACAAAGAGGTATTTGTGTCCCATGCTAGTAGAAACCAAATTGATATTTTAACATGGTGTTCAAGCATCTGGGATGTTGCTCGTGAGTTTTGCCCCTCCGGCTTCATTGGAAGAGGAAAGATCAAAGGAGGAACGTGTACGTTATTTAATTCATTGACTCAGATGACACAGGTCCAGGCCGTGTAGTTTCCTCCTCAGCGGTTTCTGGTTCACAGCATTTCCGTCGAGGGACATGGGGATTAAGCTGTTGTTATAAAGCATGGCTCCCCAGTTCATGTCCCATTCAGTCCCATATCTCAGGAGATGTTTGCTTTAATTACGTGGTGTTCTGCTTATCGCTCGAGATGACTGTGCCATACAGCTCTACTTAGAGCCAGGGAAGTCTGTAATGCCTTACGGAAAAATCTGCCTCTCTTGCTATTTTATACATTAACTAAACTCGATTTAATACTCCCACAGCAGCTCAAAGTGATCACAGTCTTTGTCACTGTATTGTTGAGGACTTGTATTCTCATTTAGTTTTGTGTATCTTCGAAGCTGATGAAGGAGTTTGTGAAATTAAAATTGACTTTTTGAATACACTTTCCTGGTCTTAATGATTCATTGGTGCATGCTATTCAGAAAAATAAAGAAAAAAAAAAAATGTTTTAGTAAACTTGAATTAGTTCTGGCTCTATTCTGGTATGAAACATCCAATCATTTAACATTTCATTAAGCCCCGTATTAATTTTTTTTGACCAATCTTACCTTAGAAACTGTTGCCGTTGGCCATTTTCTCAGACAAGCTTTTGATCTTGTTTTATGTATCTGTGTGTTTGGATAGTTTTAACTGCAGTATTACAAAAAAATATCCAAAAACATATTAATACTTTATTGACTCAAGGTTCTGAGGAAGGATACAGGCATTTTTTTTTTTTTTATAATTCTTTCAAATCACTACATTGAGAAGATAATTCTGTGGATTAAACTATTTGTCAGCCCTTATTCCCCAATGAAATTGTATAACATCAGTAAGGACACCTACATTTGCTTCATTGTAAATTAATGTTAGAAACAATTGTTGTCTTACTCCAATGTTATGATTTATAATTGCTTTCTAATGTGGCTTTTCTTTCTTCAGTTGACTGATGAGTGTTTGCCTCATTCCAATTTATGATCTCTGCAGTTTTTAATCATGTTACTGCATAATTTACCAATTTCTTTATAAATGTCTTTGTAATATCACAGTTCATTCCCAAGTAAGAATAGGGCAGTGGCTATTTGCACTAAGTGAAAATAGAATATTTTCTTAGTGATAGATGCTATTTACACTAAGTGCAAATAGCTGTAGATGCTGTTTAAACTAATTGAAAACAGCAATATATTCTATTTACACTAAGTGACAATTGCAGCATTTTCTTAGAGATATGCTATTTACACTAGTTCTATTTACACCATGTAAAAGTATCAGTTCTTTGAAATAAGAGAAAATTAGATGCCATCTATACTTTATATTGGCAGATACTATTTGCACCTCAGTATTTTTGTACATTAACGGGATGCAATAATATCATAGAGTGTAAATGATTATATTAATTAAAAATATTAAATTATTGGGAGAATACACCCTACACCTTCCCCTACCCAATAAACAGTTTTAATATTATTAAACACTCGTTCACAGTTTATTTCCACTTTTAGAACATTGTTTTCATTTTTATTGAATTTAAATGCGAGCTCGGCAAAAGGCGGATTCAAAACCGCGTTGATCGCGTTAAAAGCCAGGTTTGTGAGCCTTACTCGCTACTGTTGCACCACTGAAGACATTGAATTCTGTGTGTCTTTTTAAAAACTTGAGTGGCCCAACCAGACATTGGTGGGCAGAGCTAGTGTAAATATCGTTTGCCAACAGGGGACACTTTTTGCATTTAGTGTAAATAGACACTCTGTAAGAAGAATATCCAAGTTTTACTACTTTGTGAGCATTTGCCTGAAAACCTTTTCACAGAAATCACCAGTTGGTTTCTAGGCGATGTTTTGTAAAACCTGTCTGAATTAGCAACCGTAACAAGAGGACAGAGCTTAAATGATAATATCACGCCTCACAATAGTTGTATGAGCTATGTTGTATAAAATAGTTGGATGTGAGTGAAGTGTTAGCAGAAGTGTTGTACATGTATAATCCCACATGGAGGATGTTGTTCAGTTAAGTCTTGATGACATGCATGGCTTCCTCTGACTCTCAGGCCAGGTTTGGCTTAATGGGTTCAATAACATGCATTCAGATGCAACAAAGTCTCCATCTTAGCTTCTGCCCTCTCGCAATAGAGAGTCTGCAGTGCTCATCTTTTCTGTTCCCTTAAGCAGCAGAATTAAATGTCGGTTGTGCCAGAGAGCAGCGGAAAGTCTCTGACCTCTGCTTTGTTTGCGAATCATGGCTGGAAATAATTACACGTCTCATCTGATAATTGTTCACACTCATCCCACCAGAAACATCAAAGACCTGAAGGAATACCTATCGTTCGCAATTACTGGACATAAGAATGGGCATTTTTCAAAGGGCAGGTTAATGGCGGGACGGCATTCTTGTAGAGTGCAGGTGAGCGTTCGATATTTCGCTCGGCTCTGGCTCTAATTCACCTTATTTCCCAATGTGAATAGCTCCCACTCAAAAATTAAATCCTACACATGCTGTTTCCGCATCCTTGTCTAATCAGGTTAATCCGGTCCAGTCCAACACTGGGTGGTTTTAAATGTAATTCTTGAAGCGTGGCATCTCATAATCAGATTTGATTGGAGGACAAGTGTCATATGAGGATATAAGGTCATAAGTTATGTGCCTGGAACTTTTTATTATGCAGGATAAAAGATGCTAATTTCTGTTAAATGCAATCCAATTGCGATAAGCTTCTTTTGCGGGACTTGCCACTCCTATAAACAGCTGGGGCGTTCGGTCTGTTCATTACATGTACAAGTGAGCATTTTTCATTCTTGACATTGTAGCATCTTTCGGAGGAAGCACAAATGGTGCGTATTAATCTTTCTTAAAAACACAGATGCTTTCTTAAAACCCTTGCTCATGCAGAGCAACCCTAACTTTAAATGTGTGTGCGTGTGTGTGGCCTTTGCAACGCATCAACTATGGCCACATTTGCATTCTCAAACTATTTTAATTCTTCCTTATCTTGTTACAGTCATGCAAACAGTGAAAACCTTTTTTTTCTCAGAATTGCAAGTTTATATCTCACAATTAAAAAAAAAAAAAAAAAAAAAAGTCACAATTGCAAGTCATAAACTCAAAATTCTGACTGCTTTTCTTGCAATTGTGAGTTTATATCTCGCAATTCCACAATTATTATTATTTTTTTTTTATTCTGTGACTGAAACAAGATTCCATAAAATGCTTATATCAATGTTTATGTGTAAACAAACTTATTCTGAAGACACTATTTTTGCCATTTAAGCGGTTGTGAAATGTCTTTTCACTGCATCCTGTTTGTATCAACACTCTCAGATTTTTTTTTTTTGCAAAAAAATGAACCTTTAGGGGAACAACAGCTTGTCACCATTGGGTATTTGGGTCCTATTTTCCCCTAAAAGGTTCATAGTAGTACCTTAAGGGTACATATGTCTACTCTAAGTTACTAATATGCACCTTTTAGGAGTAGATAAGGTACAAAGTTGTTTTTTTAAGGGTAATGGTGATAAGGTTTTGTTTTTTGTTTTTGTTTTTTTTGTTTTTTTTTACCCCTAAAGTTACAATTTATGCACTTTTTTTTTTTTCTGACAGTGCAGGAGAGATATTGGTTGCACTTTATATTACAGTACATGGATTTTCAATGTACTTGCAGTGTACTTACTAACAAAAGTAATGTAAGGTAACTACATGGGTTAACTTAAAGTTTAGGGGTAGGGTCAGTACCTAGGTATTACCCAGTTAGTTTCATTACTATATTATGTACATAGTATGTTCATGCAAAACAGGACTGTAATGAAACAGGAGTGCTAACAAGATATATTTTTATAACAAAAATCAGAAAAAAAATAACTAACTTTATATTATACATTATTAATATAATATTGTAAATGTGTGTGTTTGTGTGTATATATATATATAATTTCTTTTATGAATAAAGCTTTACCTGAATATGCACCTTAATCGGTGATGTGCATGTAAATGTGGTCAAAGTTACACGACAAAAAAAGTTGTGTCTTAAGACTTGTGTCTTAATTGCATACTTGTGATGTTTTTTTGATTTCTTAAGATGTTCCTAAGAACAAGTACACAAAATAACGTTATGCTCAGCACCATTCATGTTCAACAGTGTGAAGACCTGCTAAAAACAAGTCTAGATGTGCTGACAGCCTATTGAGTCTTGGCAGATGATTGTTATAACTGGGTATGACTTCAGTGAATGTAAGATGGGGCAAAAATCAGATATGTGTCAAAAGATCAAATCTGTGCATTATCCTCTAAAGTATTAAAAGCAGCCAAAATGTCCATATAACCCCTTCACACAGCCTTAGACAGCGATGAAGAGCAGTTAGCTGTATTCTCTCCATTCAAATGCAGATTGCACACCCTGGCCAGCTGCCAGCTTTACCAGATGAACACTGAATACTTAGGAATGGATCTCCTCTGTCAGAAGTGATGGACCCAGGAAAGCTGCTGCACAGTGAGGCCTGTTACTGCAGGCCTGAATAATGGATAGAGTTCAGAAGGTCTTGCTGACGGGGACAGCAGAGTCACACCGTGGAAACCCACGTAAAGACTTCCTCTGCCAGACACTAATCCCAGTCTGACGGCAAATTTTAGACCCCTCATGGTTTATTCAGAAACCTGAGATAGGTTAATTTCAGTTCTGCAAGAGGTCTGCTCCAAAGTAAAGGGTAGTGTAAATATGCAATAGTCACTGCCCTTAAAATATGAATACACTTGTGCTCTCAGAGCTGAAAGAAGTGAAATGTAGTAATATTTTTGACATGGATATTAATTTGTATTAAAACATAATATTATATTAGGCTACATATATAAAATATATATTTCAAGAACAGAATTAAATATAGAATGATAGGCAAATTATAATAAACAAAATATATAAGAAGTGAAATCATATTTTTGAATTTTTTTATCATTTATATTAAAACATAACATCAAAACATATTCTTTCATAAACTACTGGTCAAAAGTTTGGAATAATTAAGATTTTTAATGTATTTGAAAGAAGTCTCTTATTCTTACCAAGGCTGCATTTATTTGATTAAAATAATAATAATAATAATAATAATAATAATGTGAAATTGTATTACCACTTAAAATAACTGTTTTCTATTTGAATATACTTTAAAAGCTGAATTTTCAGCATCATTACTCCGGTCTTCAGTGTCACATGATCCTTTAGAAATCATTCTAATATGCTGATTTGGTGCTCAGTTATTATCAATTATTATTCATGCTAAATTAATGATAATGGATATTATCATCAATGTTAAATGCAGTTGTTGCTGCTTAATATTTTAGTGGATTTAATATTTTAGTGGATTAGTGTGATTTACTATAAATTACATTTTAAAATATATTACAATAGAAAACAGTTATTTTAAAATGTAATCATATTTCACAATATTACTGTATTTACTGTATTTTACATCAAATAAATGCAGCCCTGGTGAGCATAAGAGACGTCTTTCAAATATATATATCGCAATTATTCCAAACTTTTGACCTATAGTGTACTTTTGTCCACAATTGTCCACATTAGCTTTGCGTCTCATGCACCGGACGATTTCCCCAGTAGGGGAAGGAGGCAGATGGATCAGACTTGTACAGTCTCATAAAGATTTCACAGGCAAGCTCTAGGGGGATTAGATGAATAAAAAGTTCACTCTCTGCTTACTAAGTGAGGTTTTCTTTTTTGGACATTATTAGCAATGGGGCTGAGGAAGTATAATTAAATACAGCCGCACAATACAGTCTCAAACCGCATCAAAGACAATCCACTCCAGTCCCTGGTGCCTAAATTTAAAAGTAAATATGGAGAAATCTCAGCCTCCCTCCAGTCTTTCTGGAGATAGATGAAGTTTCATGAGGAGTTGGATGCTTTTTTTATCGATTGAGGCACAAAGAGAGTTACAGTTCAGTCATCTTAGTTTCTTTTATCTTGCGGTCGGAACATCTCCTGTCAGCTGTTATCTTCAGAATGTTTTGTCCAGGATTTAGAAAAATATGGAATGGTTGAGTTCTGTTTGCATTCTGCACACACATTGTTTTTGTTTTATTACATATTTCTGCAGTGCTTCTTCGAAAAGGACATGGAAATAAACTCTTAGTTTTTTGTTTGTTTGTTTCTTGTGCACGTTGGATTCACAGAAATCATAGACCAAGTTTATACTGCATAGATAACTCTTTACTGTAAATCACAATCCATTCATTATGTTTTCCATCCTTGCTTGCTTACGCTCCAGGCGACCTTCAGTCGTGCAGTAGGCTTTGCTATGTTTACTTGTTTTCTTCTTTTTCCAACTCAAACATCCTAGGGGAAGCATTGGCCACACCATGTCCCCGAAAAAAAAAAAAAAATAGATTAGATGATGGTGTAGTATGGTAATGTTTCGCAAGCCTTCATTTTAATCCATGTAGCTTTTAAATCAAATATGCACATAGTGATGGCTCTCAGAGACGAGTGAACAATGTTGAGTGTGGTTGAGTGTGGAGTATTCTGTTCCTTTACCCACTCCTGCTTCTGCCTGGATGATTCAGAAATAAATAATTGATGCGTCTTTTAACTGACCCACTGTACCTTTGACATCACACTCCTCTCCCTCATAATAAAGAAGATCTACTCCAGTAGGTCACTGAACATCGTTAGTTTAGATTTTTCATTACTTTATTTTGGTGCTTTTCCTGTGTTTTGTATTGGCAGTGCTTTGCCTCTTTCAAGGTCAAGTTGGACTGGCTTTCCATTTGAAATTCTCAGATGATTCAATTCGATTCAATTTAGTTCCACAGCACTTTTTACAATACACATTGTGCCAAAGCTGGAAAATAGGAAAATAAAAAAGAAAGAAAAGAAAATAGTGCTTCAATATAAATAAATAAATAAACAAACAAACTCTTTCAGATTTTTAAGTATAGATGAGGAAGAAACCTTCAGAGGAATCAAGTCTTAGCTGGGGTATTTTTTTAATTAATTGACTAATTAAAGGGTTAGTTCACCCAAAAATGAAAATTCTGTCATGAATTACTCACCCTCATGTCGTTTCACACCCGACCTTCGTTCATCTTCAGAACACAAATTAAGATGTTTTTGATAAAATCCGATGGCTCAGTGAGGCCTGCATTGACAACAAGACAATTAACACTTGCAGATGCCCAGAAAGGTACTAAAGAATCAAACTGCCAAAGTCATGTGAACCATTGAAATTTCGAAACACTTCTGACGTAACGAAGCCTTGTTTACTGAAATCACGTGAAATCACAAGCTTCATGAAGCAGTGTTTTGAAATTCCCATCACTAGATATTGTTGAATAAAGTCATTATTTTGTTTTTTTGGCGCACAAAAAGTATTCTCGCCGCTTCATAACATTAAGGTTGAACCACTGTAGTCACATGAACTGTTTTAAATATGTCTTTAGTAGCTTTCTGGGCATTGAAAGTGTCAGTTATCTTGCTGTCAATGGAGGCCTCACTGAGCCATCAGATTTTATCAAAAATATCTTAATTTGTGTTCTGAAATGTTGGGTGAACTAACCTTTAACTTATTTGAATTTTACTGTTTACTGAAATTTTCAGAACATTTATGGATATGCTTTCTTTTAGTTTGGAATTGTTAGTGTTTAATTTCTAAACTAAACAAGTGTTGCCTAAAGCAGTTATTCACAGGATATTATTCATTCATTTAGATGACAAGATTTTAAAAAAAAGATTGCAAAAACTACAATGGTTGCTATTGATTTAACATGGCAAAAACGAAATACAGATATAAAAAGCAAGGGGAAAAAATTGTAATTTAACAGTACTGAATAATGTGTATATGAATATGTCCATAAAAGTTTTTTGATACGCAGCATCTAAGTGGCACATGTGTAAACAAATTTATACTAGCAAATATATGTATAAACGTACAGATAAGTCCACTTCTGAGTGGACTATCTTTTACCCATATTCTGTTTTAACTTACTTGGTTGCCAATGAGTTTATTTCCTTTCTTGTTGAATTGTATTATGAGTAAAGGCTGTTCACTCATTGTTTAAGACAGAAAGAGCAGCAATCCACTGTCTGAACATACAGTCAGCTTTGTTACTGATCTCAAAATGGTCCATCGAGTTTGTGTTGATATTGATTTCCTATAAAGTGGCATTGAGCTCTCAGGGACATGAGGAGTGGATGTGTTGTCTGCAGGTTTTGTCCAGGTTCTGATGGGGTTCAGCCTCAGAGGAGCACAATTGCACTGGGGATTCAAACCTTATTATTATGGCATTATTGTTGGAGTCTTATTGATCCTTCAGCATAGAAACGCAACTTAAGGAAACAGTAGCAGAGATGTTTTTGGGTGTAGTATCCTTACATCACAGTGAATATATAGTATTGCATGGATTTTTTTTTTTGTTGCTGTGTAAATGTCTTTTTTAACTCCCTGATATTTAGTTTGAATTAGATCATACATAACTTTTTTAGAACTGTTTCTGTCTTTCCTAATTTATGTTTCCAGAAGAAGGTCTTCCTTGCTGCTTTCGCTCTCATTCAATGTTAGCAGTTGCTCGCCAGCATACTGTGATGTGAAACAGCATGATTCCGTATTTAAGGGTTAGGAAACATGGTTCAGTCATTTTTTTTTTTTCTACTTTCAGAAGAATTTTTTTTCCCCCTTTCTTTTTTTCCCTAAAGGTTGAACCGATACCTCCACAGTGCTTGAAGGGAAGCATTTGTGAAATTGAAAAGAGAATCATGCTGAGCTTTTGTTGGTGAGCACCCTGGAAAAGACAGACGGAAATACCCTCCTCAAAAGAAAATCTGCAGACATTATTACACGTAAGGAGTGCAGATAGCAAGTCTTCTGAGAAAAACCTTTCATGGTGGCTTCTATCCACATTGCGGCTCTATAGCAGAAGAGATGAAAATGGTCTGTTAATCATTACACTGTGGACATTTTCAGAGAGGTGACCGAGTCTCTTAAAGGGAGCAGACTGTTCTTTGCCAAAGTGTTTCTAGCCTTTCATCAGTACTGGGCCACATGCCCCCCATCAAAATAAAATGAAAATTAAAAAAAAAAAAAAAATTATAGTCCCCATATTTTAATGAAACTGTTTTTGATACTCTTATGGATATAAATTGCCATTATCTGCAGTACGGAGTCATTTACAAGCTGGACATGCATTAAAGAGCTTCTTCATTGCTGACAAATGATATAGAAGACAATTTTACTACAATGGATTATGAATTTCATAAATATGTAAATATTTTACATTTTCAATTTTCTTTAGTGTGTAATGTTGCTGTTTGATCAAGAAAAAGTTCTGCCAATTTACAAGGCACAAAGTTCACTCCAAAGGGAGTTATTCTCTGTATTAGGGCTGTCACAATATTAGATTTTTCACACAACGGTTATTGTGGCCAAAAGAATTCACAATATCGATATATATCGCGATATCTATAGAATCCTTGGGGGAAAAAAATGTATCAGTCAAATTAATTTTTACTTTGTTTATTTAGTTTTTCTTTTTCAAGGTTTCTGCACATTTTTTTTTAAGTCAAATTTAAGGCTTTTTAAGACCTGAAGAAATAAAAATAAATACTAGCCTAGTAGCCTATACATTAGGGCTGTTATCAATCAAATGAAATCATTATCAACAAAATCCATCTTTGCAATACAGAGGTGACACAGAATGAGAAGTGGCATTAATATATTTACATAGCATTTACAATTTGTCTAAATAAATTTAATTCAATATTTAAATATGGAATTATTTCTAATTTTAACTTTTTAATTAAAATGTACTTTAAATATGAAACTAAACCGCCAGTAGGTGGCAGCAAGTCACTGTCTTAATGAGTGAGTGAGTCATTCATTCAACCGATTTGTTCAAATGACTGATTCATTCAGGAAGGAAGCAAGTGACCGTCTGATTCGTTCAAAACGTGGATTCAGTGGACTCTGTTCTGCTGTTCATAATTATGAAATTTTCGTTGGCGAAATAAAGGAAAAAACAAACAATATTAACAATACTGTGTCAAAAATGTAACTCACATTGTTCATTTACCAATAAGTTAAATGATCATTGCATTTGTGCTGATTTGGGGAAAACGGCACTCTTGCTCGTGTGATATTGTAATACAATTACATGATATCATATGATATAATGACAAAAACTCTTTGAGGCAAAAATGTCCGTGTATCTTGAATTTTGAGGGCATATAACTACATGCATAGCTACATCACGCTGAATAAGATGAGTAAAGAAAACGCTGTACTTATTAAAAGAATCACCCTTTATTTAAATATATGAACACAGAAAATCGCTGTTAACAGGTTAATATAACATTTCCCATTCCATGACTAGTAAAATAATCGCAACTTACTCTGTAAAATGGCGTAATCTGCAGGGTGATGGACACGGAGGTGGGTAAAAAGGTTGGTGGTGTTGCCACCCTTCGCACTGACTGTAGCCAGGCAAATTCTGCAGATTGGGCTGTCTGAGGAGCTGTTTTCTTTGAAGCCGAAAAACTCCCATACTGTCAAGCTTACTTTTTTCGGGTGTGGACAGAGCCTCTCACTCTCCCGCTCGGACGACATGGTTCTTCTTCTTCTATAGCTGCGCGCGTTGCGTCGTCTTCTTGTTTGACAGGTGTCAGCGTTAAGGTGCAATACTGCTACCTGAGAGGTCAACTAGGTACTGCGGTATGAGCTGTTTTTTTATGTCGTGTCAAAGACGCAAAGTGCAAAAGTTTTCTAATACCTTTACTTCATTCATGGATTGCTTCTGTTCTGACAGAGCTGCGCGAGTTCGCAGCGACATTTGCGGGAGTCGGAACACTATTAGCATGATCGCCAGGGCTCAAAGCGCCAAATGGGAGTAAAAATCAGCACTAAAACGCTTATTCACCACTTGCCCGGTAACTTTTTATGAATTTTGACAATGCATGGATGTGAGAATGTGATGTGTCTTAGTGCAATCATCAAATCGCAATGGATGTGATCTAAGTATAGAAATATATAGTCTGACGCGCTGCATAGAGTAAAACAACTTTCAGCTTCTATTCATAGAAAATGCTGCTCTTAAAGTGCTGTGTGTTTGAGTCGCATATCATTTACATTTAGGAACGCAACGTGCACCAAACATCTATACTGAGAGTGTAGTTTATAAATCTGTTGTCAAAGAAAAACATCTTCCTGCATCTCCCTGTGGTTTTCCATAAAAAAGAAAAACGTTTGAACGCAAGAAATAAAGACATCCATGAATATTAGTATTGTAATCTTACTGTTGTTCTGTAATATAAAAATAACAAATGATTATATCATATAATAACTATTAATAATTTTTAATATTTTTATTATAACTATTAATAACTTCTTTAGCTGATCACATGCTTAACTCACTTAAGTGACTGCAACTTTTTTTTTTTTCTTTTTTTTTTTTCTTTTACAGAAAATAATTCAATTTCTGTTCTAATTATTGTTGAGCTGCAGGTTTAGGCTCACTTAAATGACTGCATTTATTTTATTTGATATAATTTTAATTTAATTAAGAAGAATTCAATTATTTATTTTAATTATTTAACCTAAAATACGTTTACTACTTTTCCAAATAGTGCGAGATGTTGCTTAGAAATAAATATATTGTGTTCAAAGGGGGAAAAAAAAGTTGTTTTTTTACCTAGACATTTTAGAGCTGTAATAGCAATACTGTGATACCGTGAAACCGTGATATTTTCGCTTAAGGTTATCATACCGTCAAAATCTCATACCGGCCCATGCCTAATTGTCACACCCTAAATTAACACGATGTCGATATTCCATGCTTTGAATATCACGATTATCGTCAATACCGGTATATTGCGACACCCCTACTCTGCATCAGTAAGCACTGTTTCTGAACTCCCTAAAACACCTCAATTGTAGTCTAAAGTTGTCTTCTGGGAGTGTACATGTTTTCAGAAGGAGGGGCTTCATAGAGACAGGAACTAAACAGAGCGTTACTCACAGACTGGGAAGAGAGGTGCTGCAACAAATTATGTGAAAAATCCAACATGTCCTCCAACCAATATAGGTCGTTTGTCACTTCCCTGAAATACGACCCATAGGAGCGTTAACTAAAGTGGCGCCCCTATCGACAACAGGACACTTTCATTTAATGCATGAAATACGGCCCATAGGGGCGTTTACTAAAGTTGCGCCCCTATCGACAACAGGACACTTTCATTTTAATGCATTGTACCCTTTTATCTGCGTCATATTTTGGGTTTCACGTAGCTCAATTGGTAGAGCATTGCAATATACAGCAATATGCAATCATGTGATCATGCGATCATGGGTTCGATCCCAGGGGAACGCATGTGCTCATAAAGTGTATATGCACTATAAATCACTAAGAGTTTTGCTAAATGGAAATAGGACAAATGGCGGGTAAGGGACCGTGTAAAAAGTTCACACATTGCATTTAACCCTCAGGTGCTCTTCGGTCATTTATGACCGAAAAAAATTTCTGTTTTGAAATTTTAAAAATCACAGCTTCATCGGAATGGTATGAAACTTAGTGACTTTTATGGCATTTGGAGTGTGAACACACACACAAAAAAAATGAGGGCATGATTCGAGCATGCTAAGTGGTCGTAAAAAAAAAAAACACCTGTCTTCGGTCAAAAATGACTGACCATAGGAAATGAATGGGAAATCGACAAAAACACAACAATTCAGAGGATTTTTGTGTGTACAATCTACAAATCAGCCACAATTCTGAAAAAAAGTACACAGCAGTAAAGAGGTGACACTCTAAAACATCAAGAGTGTGATTTAGACACACCCACTCACACACGAGCGCACACACACACACACACACACACACACACACTTACACACACATCCCCTATAAACCACTGTCTGTAACACAGAGCAAAGTTTTGATAATATGTGAAATCCATTCAATAATTCAGTCATAATGCAGGAAAAGTACACAGCAGTAAAGGGATGACACTCTAAAACATCAAGAGTGTGATATAGACGCACCCACTCACACGCGCGCACACACACACACACACACACACACACACACACACACACACACACACACACCTATGAACCACTGTCTGTAACACAGAGCAAAGTTTTGAGAATATGTGAAATCCACTCAATAATTCAGTCATAATGCAGGAAAAGCTCACAGCAGTGAAGGGGTGACACTATAAAACATCAAGACTGAAATAAACACCCATTCACACACACACACATTATACACACACACTTATGAACTGTACACTTGGAAGTACAGGCTTGTTCCTTCGCATTGTTCTGAGCATTTTTTTTTTTTTTTGCAGGAGCTCTGTGTCAAGAGCATAAAAAGTAAAAAAAAACAAAAAAAACAAAAAAAAAAACAAAGTCATGTGGCACTTTTTTATGAATTCTAAATCAAAAAATGGGTAACAAAATGCTTCCTTGCGTTCTCTTTCTAACACAATGTTTAGGTTTGACTGTAATCATAATGCAAAAACTAACACTTCAAATCAATATTTCTTACAAAAATATATCTAAAACTTGATAAGAAATAGTCCTTGAGAATGTCTAAATATATATTCATATCCTCAACCTAAAATGATTAGGTAAATATGTCCAAAAACAACTAGGGAATTCACAAGCCTCTCCATAGAGAGCTGTACAGGTATCTAGTGGTTACACCATGGTATTACACATTTTTCTTTTTATACTCTCACCAGATGGCACTAATCTGCCTTCAAAAAAATTTATTTTAAAGGCCTAGACACTATTTTAACCTGAAATACTGCATTAATTGAAAAATAGTGAAAAATTATTAGAATTTTTTTTTTAATTATTATTATTTTCAATGGGAAAAATTGATCATAATTATTGCATAAATATTAATTAGTATCGTGAAATTCTCTCAGAATACAAAATAAACAATAAAAATATTATTGAACAAAAATAAATTACATTGGTTTTGCTGAGGGAGAAAAAAAATTAATTTTAGGGGTCCGGTCACTGTTGACCGCGAAGAGCACAAGTGTGACTCCCAAATGAGGAGCACCTGAGGATTAAATGAACACGCATTTTGATTGGTAACGACGGTCATACGTCATTTCATGGCGACAGACGTAACACGACACTGTCATTATTTTTACGCCAGCTAAAGGGCGCATGACTTTAAAACGTAAATATAGGTAGTAATAAGGTGCTTGAAAAAACGACCTATAGAGTCGTTTTTTGGAGGAGGACAGTCTCGAAAAATAAGGTGTTTTTTTGAACATTCAAGTATGAAAACCTATTTTAGTAGACCCCAAAAACAAAATCAAGACATTGTAAAAAGTGCATAAGGTCCTCTTTAACAAATAAGTATGATATGTGTCTTTATTCAACTTTGGGCAATATGGATAAACTTTTCACACAGTGTAATTTCCACCACATTTATTAGCATTCATGTATTTAATAGCATTCTGTGGTAGAATTGACAGTGATGGAAATGACAGTTTGGAATAAAATAGTGGACATGTTTGTCTTGCTAAGGCCAATTTCATAGCTAACATTTTATGTGTATTAAATAAAAAAAATTAAATAGTACACTTTTTGCACAATTAGAGCTTGAAATAATACACACAGTGAAACCTTGATGTTGGAAACTAAACTCATTTTCACAATACATATTGAAATGGTTGATACACAGGACAAGCTGTTTGGAGAATGGATGGTTGGCTGGATTTTGAATTGTTTAGATCTAAAGTCTAGGTTAGGACAAGGGTAATACGTTGTTATACAAATTGTGTCATTTATTTAAAAGGGCAGTTTTGATTCAGCAAGTGGAAAGATGTTGTATTCTTTAATTTAACATTCAAGCATCTCCATTTTTTTAAATCACTAAAGCAATAAGCCATGAAGAAGTATGTTGCAGCCATTTCACCACAATAAAGAGGTGTTGCTATGATGCAAAGTTAAGTGGCTCAAGTGGCTTAATGCAGCGCAACAGCAATATGATAAGATGTTCAATAAATATATAATTAAATATATTATTAATAACAAGGACAATAAACAATTTATGCACCAAGTAATATAGATCATCAGCATAACTAGCATTACCGTTTTAATGGCTTGAAGCAATGTGGCGCATTAAGAACTCTTTAAGTAAGGAAATGCTTGTAATAACATTATTATTCGCCCATCCTTTACCTATATTTTCCTAGAATGCATCCCTGAATGTAGTCATGATGTTCTAATCCCTTTTTTCCTCCAAAATTATCCCAAGATGGAGTTTAGCTATCTTCTCCCTGCACCAATAGTCTATTGATTTTGCCCTGGTCTGACTTCAGGGAGGATTTTCTTGTTGAGATAATATAGTAGTGATATCACCTGAAATCTCCTGCCACCGCTAAAGGGCCAAATCCTTATCTCTTCTGACAGGGGGTCTGACTTTGCCAACTCCGGGGAGGCCCGTCGCTTTCCTGACCTACGAAAGGTCTTCACTTTTACTCACAGGATTTGTCACAATGCTGCAGTTCTTAGGGGCTTGCATACAGTTCAGATAATAACGCAAGAGCTGTGCAGTCTAACGGTTATCTACCTGATACCGTTCCCACCCGAAAATGCAGTTAATAGAGAGAGACAACAGCCACTTAATGTGAAAGTGCTGTCAGCGCTATAGCACCCAATCAGAATTCTATTGTAATTCTTGTTTCCTTGGAAACATTTGAGTATGCAGTAATCCTGGGGTTCTGGGATGGTGTGTGACGTAGAGTTAAAGTGACATGTCTTGTTGGACTCCATAAAGTGCCTTTCAGCTGATGAATATTAATGAGGCTTCCTGTATAATGCTGCAGTGTATCCACCGTGGATATCTCGGTAAAGCAGGAGTGAGAACTGGAATGATCCATTACTAATGCACCCGCTGTACGCCGGACAAAGAGAATTTCTAACATGCTCCAGTCCTTCAGCAAACCCAGAGGTATCTGAAAGGGTCCTCTCTTGCCCGGAGCACCGCTAGCAGGTCACCACCTTGACCTGAGGTGTTATGAAGACTATTTCTGAGAAGCATTCAACATTTCTTGTCATTATTTAAAATTTAAATGATACCTAGATGCTTCACTGTTTATGAATTCACTGGTGTTGACAGTTGGACAAATATGTGGTAAACACGGTTTCTTGAAACTGTTTTGCTATGTCGATTGCAAGGTAATATTATTTCTCAAGTGTCTCCCTGCATTCTGGATTTTTTTAGTTTATTGTAGGTAACCGTCCTGCTGCAAAACATCAATAAACATGTTTTATGGCATATATATCTGTATGAATCAGCAAGGCCATGGACATTTCTCTGCATTATGAGCAATAGAGTGAAAAAAAAAAAGGTGGGGGAGAAAGAGAGAGGATGTATTTTCTGCCAGACAGAGTTCAATGAATGTTCTTCAGAGCTGCTCATGGTAAATGAATCTCAGCATGAGGTTAATCTGACTCTGCAGTATTTTTGGTATGTATAGCGAGGACCAAAACAGAGCAAGTTAAAGGTTAATTGGAGACCAAGATATTTGGTTTCATTTACATTATAATGGAATTAAAATAAGATGTAAGCATTTGCAGTTTTTAAATATAAGTTTTTTTTTTTTTAAACCTGTGGAATATATATATATATATATTTGGGTGAACTATCCCTTTAAGTGTAAGATGCACATTCTAAATGTCTATTCACAGAGCATCATGGGTAGCTCGCTTATATCTGGGGTGTGCAGCACAAAGGCAGTAACTGTGGGCATCTAGCTGAGCTTGCAAGCCCGTACATCAGCAGCTGACATCGACGTTGAGAAGCCATTACAGAGGCCAAGGAGATTTACATCTGTCTGTGTGTGTGAGTGTGCTTTTTATTGAGCATCCCGCCCGTCCTGGACACTGCCTATGAATTGCAGAGGTTTGTCAGTAAACCTGTCAGGGACTAAATTTTCAGTTAGGGTGCTGGAATGGCTCACTGTGCACTCCATCTGACGAATTCAGCCATTTTATTTCCTCGTCCTATAGAGAGATGGTTCTGATCAGATAGGGCATCCATCATAAGAGAGTACATACGGTGGACTGCCACACAAAAGCACTCAGTGGAGTTACGAGGCAAAAACATGGCAATATTCCCTTTGAGTCTGCTGCCTTTTTTTTTTTTTTTTTGGTCAAACAAATCAAACAGACCCTCACCTGGATTGAGATCAGTCATCGCTGGAGTGTGAACTGAGAGTGTCTCAGTGGGGGAAATCACTGCAGGACTTTCTGCAGAAATAATCAATCTCCCTCAGAGCTTTTCCTCTGCCTTAACGGCCACATTCACTGCGTTAAATGCTCTGCTCTGTGCTGTAACAGCCTAATTCAAACATATAACTGCACTATTCGCTGTACTAACTATAACATGCTGTGTCTTAACAGCCAATAGGGTTTTAAGTTAAAGCAGCCAGCTGCTCTCAATTTGTCTCTCTCTTTTGTCTTACTCTTTTTCCTTTCTATTTTCCTTCCTTCATTTCTTTCAATCTGTCTTCAGGCACATCTGACTGCTCAGAAGGCCATTTTTGATTGGAACTTTGCCCATTATGCAGGAAGTCAGTTTATTATTTGCTGTACTAGAAGAGAATTGACTAGAAATCTTTGGAGTGGGTAATCGGGTCTCGCATGCTCTTCTATCCAGCTGTGTTGCACACAACATTCATTTATCAGGGTTTTTTTTTTTTTTTTTTTTTTTTGCTCTTGGCAGCAGTTCAACCCTATGTGGTCTCACAGTCTGCCTGGTTCTACCCTGTCATACAGCAAATTCAAATGACCTTTTCACTTTAGCTTGACAGGTTGATGGATGGTCTTACAGGCAAATTATGTGGAAAGCAGGGGTGTAGCAGCTATTATAACTTTTGGAAATTTTAAAGTTTGTGAAATAGCCCATTTATTTTAAAATCTGCATTTTGCTTCACGCAGTCTGAAGTAAAAATGTAGTCCTAAATTCATTGTTTTATGAAGAAATGATTAAAAATAATAAAGAATCATTTTATAGTGTATATATTCTTAATTATGAAAATGTTAATGTTACTATTTTCTTCTAATTACACAGAACTAGAGATAAAAATTAATCAAATTAAACATTTACTTTCTTTGTGTTGTCAGATAGCATTTGGTTAGCAAGCTAATAACTTGCTGTTCTTGTTTAGCAAAGTGCAAGTGGGCCAAGAAAAGCTCTCTTGCTTACCTAGAGCAAGATATCATGATAAACTACTATGTTTTTGATCAGGCATGGAAGGGGGTGCATAAAAGAATGACTTTATGAAGTCTCTACCAGCCGTAAACATGCATCTGCAGTGTACTTAAATGGTAACAAGGTGAACAAGTGATAATCGTAATGTAACTAGCACCCACTTGCCTGTCTTTAAATTAGGAGTACGAGGAAAGATTGCATCACCTAAATGATATTCATGAAGCAGATGCATTACATCAGAATTACTGCAGAAAAAATTAAAACAGTGAAATTCCTAATAGTAATTCCAATGGATCCAAATTATATTAATGTTTTTTTCTAGTAAAACAACAGCATAAAAGACTTTGTATTGTCACACAGAAGTTGTGTAAGTGCTGACATTGCAATTGCAAGCAATATAGTTGACATCCATGTTTGGATTTATTACAGTTCATCACTGAGAAGACAGATTTAGTCACAGGAAACAGAGCAAGCGGCTTGTGAAGGAACACAGACTTAATGAATGACACTTTAATTTGAGCAGAATATCTCATGGAGATCGCTGAACTCCAGCTTACTTGTTTGTCTGTTTTCAGATCATATGCGTCTCTTCCACAGTGTAGAGAGAGTGTGTGCACATGGTTGCCAGACTGCAAATATTGAATAAAATACCAGGCAGAAAATGTATCCTCTTCACTGAAAAGCTCTGATTGAGGGATTTAAGCTCATGACATCTGGCAACCGCAAGCATGAAAGCTCGTATTAGAGGCTTGTACAGTTGTCTGTAATATTTTGTCTCCTTATTTTCTCAAAAAAAAAAAAAAAAAAAAAAAAAGAGAGAGATTTTGGTAAAGTTTTTTTTTTTTTTTAATACATTTTTCATTACTTTTTTCATCAACGATTTTGCATGTTATTACACAGCTATGTGGAATACTTGATTCTGATTGGTCTTATTGTCACTCGCTCTCTAGTTTCATACAAACACAGCTGCTGCCATTTTGCGACTATTTTGTTCACTGTAATGGATTATAAGATAACAAACAGGTATGATTTTAAATCATTTTCATCTCAGATCAATATCTCTTATCCCCATAATTATTTATGTAGCAAAATGCCAATTAATATGTGGTATGACTGTACAGTATCTCTTAAATGTCCGTTTAGTTTGAACTTGCCGCTTCCTAGCAACTGCTCTCTCCACGGATCGGGGTTTGTTCTGCGATAACAACCAGCTGGATGTACATTATCCCTTACTTAACATAGTCACTGTTATCATTTAATGACCTTGGTATTGTCTTGTCTTAGTCATGGGAAAAAAGGTAATTGACGAACATTTTTCGTCATACTTTTCGTTAACGAAATTAGCACTACTCATTCACACCCAAAAGGTGGTGCAAGACTCACTCTTTGTCTGTGATTATCCACACATAACTCCTGACGGTGTGATGAGCACATTTGTGTTTTTCTGGGTGACACCAACTGTTTTCGTAGATATGACGACAGCTGGTTCAGCCCACATGCATCACGAGGGCTCATAACTGATTCTGAATCAAAAATACCTTGTAAATGACCAGATTGCGTTTCCTCCACAAGCAAATCCTAAACAAGTCTGTTCAACTGGTCTGGTTAACATTGCCAAGGGAAGTAAGGGAGTTTAATGCTTGTCTGAGGACTTCCTTCATTTCCATGATATGGGCAATTTGCATGTGAGAGTTTCACTGGCAGAGACTTACTAAATTCCAGCTCCTCAGAAGCCACAGATGAGAAGAAAACTTGATGAGAGACTCGCTGCTCTCTCCAGAGAATTTAGACTTGATGCTGCAGTTCTCCTCCAATGTGGTGATAATTTCACAGTTAACTGTGATGTACAATAAAGCAAGATTGTACACTAAATTAGTTTGAAAATCACCTGGGTTTTATCACTTTGCAAATGTATTTATACATCCATACGTGTATAGTACAGTCACAGTCTTCAAAAGGAATATCTCATCCTCATCTTCTGGCTTGATGTTCATAATAACAGCATTTGAAGCCTTTTGAAACTTTGACAGTTGCCCTATGCCAAGGCAGTGGTTGACGAGTCTATATCCAGAAAAAAATAAAAAATAAAGTAGCTGCTGCATCTCAGTGAGGGAAATAATGAGCTACAGTTCTTCCTATCAGCATGAATCTGTCAGCCAGCTCAGATCGCTGTCACTCACTCATCAGAGAAAACTTGTGGTTTGTTCATAGGGTCTTGTCCCTGGGGGTCTGCACAGTCTGTCTGTATTTGGCTGTTGGCTGATTTATGTTTCACTGTCTTGGTGTGTGGGTATCAAACGAGGGCAGAGGAGAGGGTCTGTCTCGTCAGTCACGGCCCATCAGTTTTTAATATTTAACACATGGCTCTGTTTACTAACACCGTGCTCTTATAAAGAGCTTCTGAAATTCATATGGGAAGAAGAGAGGGGGGAATAAGGTGGTATGGCACATTTAAAATTATTCATGCTTAGAGCAGTAGGACGTCTTCTAGTGCTGCAAGGGCTAATAGAATCACAACATCTGCTTGCTTTACTGATGTTGTTCTAGGCAAGAACGTGTGCATGTTGGTTTGATGGTGGAAAGCTGTGTTCATTTTAGCCATCTTTTACAGATTTGATACATAATTTAGCCTCCCTATTTGAAAATTCTGGATAAAATCGGCCTCTGATGATAACTGAGCACCTAAAGTTATATTGTTGCCTATTTTTATTTTTATTATTATTAATAGTTGTTGTTGTTGTTGTTATATTTAAAGGCACAATATGTAAATTTTCACCACTAGAGGTCGCTTATTCAAAACAGGCATAGCTCGATGATACCTTGATTTCGTGGAATCATAGGAGGTGTTGTCCTCACGTCTACAGCTGGTGGAAAAGAATTGGGATGGGACTCGGGCAGAAATCATGTTTATTGATGAGATTGTGTGAGCAGAAACGAGGCCGCAGGAGCGATTGTTAATGAGAGATGAGCGCGACACACGTCTCGAGAGCAGCAGGACTTTTATTATGCCGCAGTCGTTGCTTCCGCTTATTCCGGTCATACGTATGTGGGGTAACGCAGTGCTGTTTTATCATATTAGATACATTTGTGTGTTGAAAGTTGTTATAGTGCTACTCTGCGTTCACTCGGCGGCTACTATGAGACACTTGTTGCACACTGCAGTAAGCTAGATTGATATTAGGCATGGTAAAACATGGTACTCGCTGTAAATCAAGAAAACATGAGATTTAAACAATAACTTATTGTGTTGAGCTATATAACATGATTAGTTTTCTGTCGATGAATGTATCCATCCAAACAGTTGCTCACCTACCTAATAAAACACATAATATATTAAAGCGTATTTGGTGTTTCCATGGTTTCTACAAAATAAAACTAGAAACCGAGGGTAACACGGGTATGATGTCATCGATAGGCGACACATGGACACGGTCCGTGTCCTGGTTAAAAATGCTTATTTCTCTGGATTTAAACATTCTTGGAAACATTTGTGTAAGTACACAAGTCAACAAAATATATAACATTGTTCTAGTGGTTTTTGGATATTTTAATCCAAAAATCTTACATATTGTGCCTTTTAATTAAACAACAGTTAGTTCTAGTCCTTGAATATTTTTAGTAGAGCAGTGTTCAAAAGTTACAGGTTACATCATTATGTCATTAGATGATAGCAAGTGACTGTCTTTATGAGTCATTCATTCAACTAATTCATTCAAAAACACTGATTCACTCAGGAATAAAACAAGGGATTGCCATTGAATCATTAATTTAACCAATTTGTAAAAAAAAAAGTGACTAATAAATGAGTTATTGGATTTTTTATTCAACCAATTCATTCAAAAACACTGATTAATTGAAAAAAGTGATTGTATTATTAGTGAGTCAATGAATCGTTCATTCAACTGATTTGTTCAGAAACTCTGAATTTATTCTGGAACAAAACACCACCTACTGTGTGCTGCTTGGAAATGGAACAGTTCATTAAGCTCTGGCTTAGTTTGAAAAAGCAAAAATAGTCTATCATTGTGTTTATTTAACCATACTGTATGAAAGCAATATTACATTCTCTGTTCCACGTTCCTGATATTCATAACAACAACACTGTTGCTTGTGTTTATGTTCGTGCTTAAATGTATTTACAAAAATAAACCAATAAGCTAAATTAAGTTACAGAAAATTCATGTTTCTAAAGTAATAACATACTGGGTAGATTGGCATTTCTCATAAATGTATGTAAATGCATAACATCACTTTCTTTAGACATTTATTTAGATTTTAAAGGAACATGATGTACCTGGCAAAGGAACATCTGAAACTCTCATTAAAGTTGGTTTTTGGATTTTTCTTCAGTCCACAGTACAGCACCTGCTTCTGCACTGCAGATATTCCTCAAGACTTTTTTCTAACATGTGCTTCTGTAGCACCTCTTCAGTACTTGCTTTGCATTTGATATGCTGGATTAGGCTGCGATCCATTAAATTCCAGCCATGACAGAGCTGTGTGAAAAAGGTGAGACACGTCTTCAGCTGAAGGACTTTTGATGAAGGACTCTCCGGGTCTCTGAGAGAGTCATGAGAGACAATGATGGGGCAGCTGGAGGAGGGTTTTATACTCGCTCTGTATCCAAAGCAACAGACAGTCTTTCTCACTGTGCCTCTGGCAGGCACACATCCGGTCTAGCATTCAGACTTTTGTGCGTGTTTGTTTCTATGTGTGTGTACGTAGGTGGTTGTGTAGGTGGGTTGGTACAAAGTGCAGCGGTCAACTTCCATTGAACGAGTAGGTCAGGGAAAAAAACTCCTGACATTCCCACAAGAGCATTTTATAATGTATCCTGCACCTCAATAAGAAAATTTGCTTGTATTTTTGAAGCCCAAAGTCACTTTAAAAGGGCAGACAGAGTTCACATGAGAGTGGGAAACAATTTCAGACAGACAGCACGTCTCCTGTGGCTAGTGACTGCAGGCAGCAATAACTAACCTCAGTATCTAAATAACATATTTTACTTTTTATTTTGTAATACAGTGTCTTTGTACTTATTGTTTTAGGGATTAATGACATTGGCTTTTTATGTAGTATTAAGATAACTTTATAATAGGGATGCACCGATATATCGGACGGCGATATTTATCGGCCGATTTTTGCTCAAGAGTACAACCATCGGCATATCGGCTTTTTTTTTTTTTTTAAAGATCTATTTTTGGCGTTTTTGCCTTTATTATGATAGGACAGTGATTAGACAGGAAGCAAAGTGGGAGAGAGAGAGGGGGATGGAATCGGGAAAGGACCACGAGCCGGGACTCGAACTCGGGTCGCCCGAAGCGCTGCCCGTGAGGCCATCGGCGCCGACGGCATATCAGCTTTAGCATGAAAAAGGCCGGTATAACAAACCGATAGTTTATTAATTAACTGCGTGAAGGCACTGAGCTGTATAATGACTGTTGTGTAATCCTAGCGCTTCTGTCTGTGCTTTAATGCTAATCAAATAACAAAAGACAAAAAAAAAAATAGCACACTATTCTTGACTAAGCAACTTTTGTAACTCCCAAAAAAATCACCATAAGAGCTAAACAAGAAGTGCTCCATTGCATTATCATCAACATGCAGCGAATTACTTAAAACACTTATTTCAACTAACAGTAAACAAATACATACATACATACATATCTCATGCCTTTTCGGGGGGTGCTTAATAAACTGGCAAACTTTAAATCTGCAAAATATCTCTGAAGAACTGCATGCTCTTCTTCTCATAACCCATATAGCTCCGTAGACTAGAACACCTGTCAAAATAAGAGTCCCGCCTTAGTAATGGAGATTGCAGATCTCATACATATTTAAACTTATTAAAAATATTAAAATGAATACAAATGTATACCTGCTAGTATAATTTAATGCAGGTGTTTTTGAACTTTGCTGATTTAAAACATGAACAAAATACTATCTATTTTGATGACAAAATTTCAAAACACAGGAAGTAACAAATATCGGTATCGGCCAATAATTGTTTGTTCAAATCAGTATCGGCCCCAAAAAATCCTATCGGTGCATCCCTACTTTATAATAAAGAAACAGAACAGAAATACATACAATTCAGCATAATATATATATATATATATATATATATACACATGCATGTATGTTTGTACACCGGACACTTTTTTAGGTACACCTTGCTAGTACCGTTTTAGACCCCATTTTGCCTTCAGAACTGCTTTAATTGCTTTGGTACTAAGGGCCCCAAAGTGTGCCAAGAAAATATCCTCCACACCATTACACCACAACCACCAACAGCCAGAACCATTGATCTGATGCAGGATGAATCCAAGCTATCATGTTGTTTACACCAAATTCCGATCCTACCATCAGATCAGGCATCGTTTTTCCTTTTGGTGAGCCTATGTTAATTGTAGGCTCAGTTTCCGGTTCTTAGCTGACAGGAGTGGCACCCGGTGTGGTCTTCTATTGCTGGAGTCCATCTGCTTCATGGATCGACGTGTTGTGCATTCAGAGATGCTCTTCTGCATACCTCGGTTGTATGCTGAGTGGTTATTTGAGTTACTGTTCTATCTTTCTTTCTATCAGCTCAAACTGGCCGTTCTCCTCTGACCTCTGGCATCAACCAGGCATTTTCACCCACAGAACTGCCACTCACTGGATATTTTCTCTTTTTCTGGCCATCCTTTGTAAACTCTAGAGATGGTTGTGCAAAAAAATCCCAGTAGATCAATAGTTTCTGAAATACTCAGACCATCCCATGCCACATTTAAAGTCACTTAAATCACCTTTCTTCCCCATTCAGATGCTCACTTTGAACTTCAGCAGATCATCTTAACCATGTCTGCATGCCTAAATGCATTGAGTTGCTGCCATGCGATTGGCTGATATTTGCATTAACAAGCAGTTGAACAGGTGTTCTGACTTTAAAATTCTGACTTTAAAGCTTAGTTGTGATGCATAGTGAACTTTTCCCCTCCATTGTCCTTTCCATTTCTTTATATAACCATACTCTGCTGGCTCCATGGCAACCGGTGTGAATGACTGCACGGTGTGAATTAAGTCTGAAGTCATTATGAAAGTAATTAGCGAGAGTGTGTGCATGTGCGGGTGGAGCTGGAAGCCCTCTGTCTCGTTCTGTCTCGTCATCTTCTAAGACTGCTGTCAGATGAGTGCAGATGGGTCCAGGTTCTGCCATCTGTTTAGGGACATAGGTGTGCATGAAAAAAACATTAATTTGGAAAATAAATAAATAAATAAAAAATAGGGAATTGCTTGTTTGAGAAACACTGATATAAGCAGTGACTTTAACTCACCCAGTAATATGCCTGTAGTATTTAACTTGAAATTCTTCTTGTCAGAATGTGCCTAGACGATGACAGTTCTTCATGCCGTGAGATAGGCTGTTGTGACACGAAAATGTAAATGTGCTTACGTGATTTGCATTTAGAAAAATCCATTTCCACAGATGATTAGAGAAGATTCATTTCATTACGACACTTTCTTAGAGAGTGGTGTCTTTTATTAGGCAGGTTTCAGAGAGACGTGGCAGTGTTTGCTTTTCCAAATGGAAGTCTGATCAGGAATAGCTTAGCTCTGGACTATTAGCTTTGTCAATATTTGCTGAGGTAAATAATTAATGGATTGTGATCATTCTCCATCTCCTCGTCTACAAAAAATCCCTCTGAGTTTAGATGGGTTCTTTTATGAGTAATCTTCTGCCATGTATATGGTTAAGTTGTGGCATAAATGTAGCACATTAGTGACAAATAAAAGTATGTAAATGCAAAAAGATCTTTTAAAAATTTAGTTTTATAGTTTGTAATCCTGTTGGTTTTATGTTTTTGTTTTTTTGTTTTTTAAACTCAAGAGTAGATTAAATGTATTGACTGTAACCATTAGTGTGGTAAAAACTATTTCCTTACAACTCGTACACGTGAGCGTACACATCTTAATTGTTATATTCAAAAAGTTTTTTAATATGCTTTTCAAGGTAAAATGTGGGTTTGTTGGTACAGATCCACAGTGTTTACTCATTTTGAATGGCACTTAAAATTGTCTCTGCATATTAATCTTGGAAAAGTAAAAAGAAAGTACAAAGAAAAAAGTTTTAAATAAAACAGCCAACTGTAGGTGTTAATTGTTGTTCAGGCTGACATGTTAATTAGCAGATTTTGTATTCTGCCTTTGTTTATTTGTGATTCTACTCACTATTCAAGCACTGGTGAGAAAATGTGCACCTTTAATTAAGTTATATAAAAAAACACCCACAAATATGCCTCTCTCCTCATGAATATTCTTGGGAAGATTTGTATTTTGAGCTCAGTTACGTGATTGACATCTCGGATCACAATATCAACACAGAATATGCAGAAATTAAGGAAGAAGTCGCCTGATCTTGCACACAAACAGCAGCTCCTCAGCCTCCAATAGACTTATGAAGCAGGGCTGGAAAGGTCAGTCGCTGTTAATGAGCTAAGTCTAGCCTATTGTCTCCGAGCACTAGGGTATTCGTCTTCCTGATGAAACTGTGCAGCTGAGAGACAAAGATTACATACCTTCCACATTCACCTTTGTGTTTAAATTAACTGCTACATTCCACAAGTAGATTCCCAACATGCCTATTTGTTTTCAAGGCTGGTGGCACTAGGTGACTAATTAGCACTAATCAAACATCTTTAGACGGTTAAATTCTGAATGTAGAACTCTGTGGTTGGCGATGCCATGTTCCTGTATTGTGTTTATTGTTTTCTTCCTCTAAATGCACACTGCATATATTCTTTCTACAAATTATATGGTAAGGTTGAGTAATTTTATGTTTCCCGCATTCGTCTTTAGATTTCTACAAGTGTTCCCATGTAGATTTGTAAAGGTAATAGGAAAATTTCTGGGCCGACCTATTGCTTTATTCGCACCCTGATACTAACCTTTCTTTAGTAAACACTATACTTATTCTATTTTCCTTTCACTTGTTCACCCACACACAAAACATACTCTCTGTTCCACCGGCTGCTCTTTACCTCAGCATGGTGACACCTCGTGTAAATCCTCTGTTGTTCTTTCTGACTGGCCCTGTTATTCATCACTCAAATTCATTTGCGAGCCCTGAGGTGTATGTGTGTGTGTGTGTGTGTGTGTTAACCGAGCAAGGGAAGGTTGATGTGCACTCGCACATGCGAGGATGCGTGTGTGCGCTGATGGAACGAGACAGGGCTTGTTGCTGTCTCTGTCGGCTGTGCTCGCTTCCTCTCATTCCCTAATCCCTCAGTGTTACAGTCATCTCTGTGCACCGAGCCCCTCTGAACTGTCAATATCCAGACCAGAAAATCTCACTTCTTGATCTCTGCTCTCTTACTGCCGTAGACAGACTTATAAGCCCCGCCGATGTGCTTAGCATGAAGATACACTGCTTGCCACTCAGACACCACCAAGCTTGATGCAAGGCTTGGGGGACAAATAACAGCATGTGGAGGGAAAAAATGGTAGCCTATTCTAAAGATACACAGAATGGTGGTAGAAAGAAAAAAAAAAATCTATGTGTATTACTATGTGTCATATTATGTATCATCGGCTTCTCTTCGTGCACCTTTTTTATTTGAATGTATTGCTATGTTGATCAAAATATGTTGATGGGCAAATGCAGTCTTTTGGCAAAAGAGCCTTTGGAATTTCTGATGCACCTTTCCTTGAATATAACGGCAGCTACACTCCCCTTAAAGGTGGGGTAAGTAGTTTTTCAAAAACGCTGTTGGACATTGTTGATATTTGAAATCATCCCAAACAAACCCACCCCTCTCTTCATTGCTCCGCCTCCAAAACTCACCCTCCAATCCTAACCACCCTGCTCCGAGTCGGTCTCAAACCCCAGCCCATTCGCTGCTGGCAGGCGAGGCGAGTGCACTAACAATGACGCTAAACACCGCATTTCTCTAGCGGTCGTCAGTGTGCAGTGGTTTACCTGCTCAACTCTCACTATCAGGCCACTGTTACACACGCAATGCGAGAGTGGATGTCTGTTTATCACAGCTGACGCGCAACAAAATGCTTCATGAAAAGTAAAGCACAGATGATGAACGAATGACAAGAAAGCACAAAAAATGAACGCACAGTACACAAGAGTAAATACAAACAAGTGTTCGTTGTTAGTCGCCAACAGCACAGCAACTCCAGACAATCAATGACACTCAAACCCAGTGTTACTCACATGTGAAGCGGAATCAAAGCAGCCTCCGCGTCTGTTTTCAGGCCTTCCTGCTTAGCTCTGTCCAGCACTGGAAAGCTTTTCTAATATAAACGCTTTTCTAATATAAACACTTATCCAGTCATAAACCTTCATTCCAGTGATATTATTTTGAGCTCTTTTGTATTGTCTCATCTCTTTTTCTGCAGTTTTTTTTTCTTCTTTTCAAATCTCCCTCTTTCTCGTTCTGTCTCCTCGACCGTTATCCGCCCCCTAATGCTGATTGGTTACACGTTTAAAGTTGGTGTCGGCCCGACTAACTTCCAAACAGTGTTTTTGGAAAACTACTTACCCCACCTTTAAAATGTTTGGACTTGGTAAGATTTTTAAATGTTTTTTGAAAGAAGTGTCTTATTCAAGGCTGCATTTATTTGATCAAAAATACAGCAAAAACTGTAATATTGTGAAATATTTCTGTTTTACTATGTATATTTTAAAATATAATTTATTTCTGTGATGACAAAGCTGAATTTTGTGCACCCATTCAGTCTTCAGGGTCACATGATCCTGATGATGATTAGAAATCATTCTGATTTGGTGCTCAAGAAACATTTCTTATTATTATCAATATTGAAAACAGTTGTACTGCTTAATATTATTGTGTTGAAACTGTAATATGTTTTTTTTTTTTTTTTAATTCTTGACAAGAATTTCAAAAACAGGATCTATTTGAAATAGAAATCTTTTGTAACAATGTCAAAGTCTTTAACTGTCACTTTTGATCAATTTAATGCATTCTTTATTAATAAAAATATTAATTTCTTTCTTTAAAAAAAAATGACTGACCCTTAACACTTTATACTTTGTGTCAACACTAAACATAATATTAAAAAGGTATGTGATCTTGCTAAATAAAATGGCTTTTAATTGGCTTTTACATTATCATTGTACTAAAGCCAAAAGAAGAATAATATATCTGGAAATTATGTACTTTTTATTTTTCTACCTACTAATGGAATAATGATAGATTTATAAACTATGAGAAACATTTGCAATTCAAATCTATTAGTAATTGTCCACAGAAAGCATAATTAAAGAACTATATTCGTTTACATTCAGTAAATATTCACACTGTTTTTACACAATTTTCTTCTAAAATAAATTCCCCCTGCGGTCCCCCCTTGGGGTTCCTGGACCCCAGTTTTAATACTGCTGATTTCCCAAAATCTTTAGTCCAAATCGTCTTAAAGTGCATTGAAATATATCTTTTATAAGGACGTGTTACCTTGGATTCAAACCCATGGTGTTTGATGGCTAGCACAATGCTTTCCACTAGAAACATTGTAATTATCTTTTATCTGACAGCTATGTTTGTTGACAGTATTGATGCATTGCGGCACTCTTGCATCAGTGCAGTTATGCACCTGTAACCCATGCGGTCCGCCCCGCCACGCTACAGATAAAGCACTACTGTGGTGGAACTGGACTCTCTCTATTGGAGTCTGGACCAAGGCCTGCCACTGCAGGCAGCCTGGGAGCATCATACCTAATCTTTGTTCTCTGTTTGTTTTCCCTCTCTCTCTCTTTCTCTCTTGCATGTTTACATCACACTTCTCCTCTGAAGTCTCTCCATCCCAGCAGAAAACCAGTACAGACTGATGCCAGTGTTGTACGTGGTGTGAATTTGGACAGCATGAAGCCCAGCAGAGATGAACAGAGATCTCATCCAGCTGTCTTGACAACTCAATGGATCATTCCTCTCAGTTGTCACTGGGTCAGATTTCCATTCAAAACACCTTGACACATTTGATAATGTGACAAATGGGTCTCTTTGTCTGGAAGCAATATCATCAGTATCATCCTCTCTGCGGTTATTTGTGCAATGAGCCAGCAAATGAAATTAACAGAAAGCAAATTAAAATGAGTGAAACTGATTGAAATTGGAAGTAATCCCAAGACAAAGGTCTCAATTTTTACGCTTTCTCAAAGACTCGCTGATCAGATGGTGCACGAATAAACAAACATGTCAGGATGAAATGAATAAATGAATAGACAAATATATGTTTAAAGACTTCATCACAGTCATGTTTGTTTGTTCTGTGACAGCAAATACCAGCTTCTGGATAATCAACAAAACAAGCTCTCAACACACAGTTTGAGCTGGGCAATAACAACCGGGGAACTGAGATGCTGCGCTTTAACACCATTGCAAATATTTATGGGCCAACACGGAATAGAAATAATGCAATATTATATTTGCTTTCAATCAGTACAATATTTGTTTTAACAGGCAATGTTTAGAGTGTAGAAGAGGAATGATGCTGATACATGCACTTGCATTTATCTCACAGACACTGACCAGGACAACCAGTGGGGCACTGTTTACACCTGGTATTAAGATGCGTTTTTGTCAATCCAATCACAAGTGCACAAGTTAAATACAGTTGTAAATGGGGTCTAAAACGTTTTGAGCTTGTTCACTTTCAACCACTTCCAGAGGTTGTCGAAAACACATTTGACTAGATTGCTTTTGTAGTGTAGACGCTCATGTGGTTGAATGTGTTCAAAAAAGCACAAAACCTAACTGTCGCCCACGGCCCACTGACCTAATACGTGAACGTTATGGGACAAGTTTTGAGAAAAATCGATTTCACCATTACCATGTGTATCCTTTCCTCCTTTGCTCATATCCTTTCTCACTCGTTCATAAACAGCATAATGGCTTAATTAGTTCACTTGTATTTGTGTGCCACATTCAGTGCTCCCATGAAAGTGATGTAGAGTGTGATGAAATAAGACAAAATCCAAACACAAGACATCACAGTAGATGCATTTAAAATGCATGTTAAGACCAGTTTTAAGCAGTAATGCATCTCGGCTGACCATTTGTGACCGGATCACTAAAAAAGCATCTTAATACCAAGAGTAAACAGGGCCTAGTGTAATAGAGGCAAGCTAGTAAGAGCTGTGCATCTAAACCTCACTCCCCTGGCCTCATGAGGCTCACTAGCGACTGACACTAGAGGCTGTGGTCTTTAGCGTCCTTGTTAGCACGCCTGCCTCCCATGCCGGAGACGCTGGTTCAAGTCCTGCTTAGAACGGGTCAAGTAGGACCGGTTACATTTGGTGCTGTGACCCAGGTGGGAGTGAGGTTTAAGGAGGTGAGTGTAACAGAAGCAAGCTAGTAAGAGCTGTGCGTGTAAACCTCACTCCTCTGGCCTCATAAGGCGCTCTAGTGATTGACACTAGAGGCTGTGGTCTTTAGCGTCCTTGTTAGCACGTCCGCTTCCCATGCCGGAGACGCCGGTTCGGGTCCCACTCAAAGCGGGTCAAGTAGGACTGGTTACATTTGGTGCTGTGACCTGGGTGGGAGTGAGGTTTAGGGGGGTGAGTGTAACAGAAGCAAGCTAGTAGGAGCTGTGCATGTAAACCTCACTCTCCTGGCCTCATGAGGCACACTAGAGGCTGTGGTCTTTAGCGTCCTTGTTAGCACGCCTGCCTCCCATGATGGAGACACCGGTTCGAATCCCACTTGGAGCGGGTCGAGTAGGACCGGTTACACTAGGAATTGTCCTTGCTTTAGACGTGACTTGCCTCTCGTCCAGTCAAGGATGACTTAACCCTTGAGTAGTTCACCCAAAGTTCAATACTCTGTCATTTACTCACCCTCATGTTGTTCCAAACCTGTATGCCTTTCTTTTTTTTTTTTCTGCAGAACATATGGAATTATGAAATTTTATGTTCATACCATGAAAGTCAAATGTTGTTTTGATCCTATTGTTCTTTCAAATATCTTTTTTTTGCATGCCACAACTATCCCTTTTTTATGAGTGATTAATGGAAATTATTCAATTTAAATATCCCAATGAGGGCAACTAAGGTCAGAGAGACACTGATCTGAAAGTTGCACATTTTCATTCCGTACCTTTAATTAAGGTTTGGCGGTCACAACAGCTGCTTGTACATCAGCGTTAAAGAGTATCTTCAGCCCTGAAGTAAGTTTCCCGCTGAGTTTCCCGCTGGCAATAAAAAGTGTTAAGATTGTGTCCTTGACTCAAGCTCTTCAGCAAGGTCCAGCAGAGATCATTACCCAACCCTAGGGACAGGAGTGTGATTAATGGTTATTACGGTCCAAACAACATCCGAGGTCAGCCGTGAAGAGGAGCAATGTAAGAAGTGCCAGACAGATCACTCTTTTGTCTCAAAGAGGTGTGGAGACTGAGTGAGTGTGTGTGCGACTCTACACATCTGCTCAAGATTATATGAGTGTCTCCATGTGCGTATGTGGGTTCCGCCTCGGCCCTTTGATCTCCTTGTGCACCTTAAGTGGATCCATAATACCTTATTTCTGATTAAGTTACAAATATGCGAAATTGAGTTGCGGTCTTTGTAGTCTGCACTACAAAGCACAGACCATTTATCATAGCTTTCAGTAAAATCAGTGACAGCAATAAGTCTGATAGGGAGTGTGCTCAATCTATTTTCATGCTGATTTGATTAGGCTGCAGCACTCAGAGCATTCCTCTTAGGTTAATGAAGAATGTATCTTGAATCTGGGTGTTGGTCATATACAGTATTATAGAGCTTGTTCCTGTGTAATAGTTTAAAATAAGAAATGGAATTAATAAAGTTGCATTCACAAGAAATATAGTCTCAGTTGTGAGATATAAGGTCACATTGCAAAAAAGGTTGCAATTGTAAGATAAAGGCCCAGTTTCACAGACAGGCTTAGGCTAAGCCAGGATTAGGTCTTATTTCAATTACGACATTTAAGTAGCTTTTATAAACACACCCTAGAAAAAAACATTACTGGTATGTATCTTGAGACAAAACAATGGCTCTGACATATTTTAAGATATGTCAGTGCCAGTTGCTTTCAGTCAAAACAGTTCAAACATGCATTTTAGTTTGGGACTAGCTTAGCCTTGTCTGTGAAACCAGGGGAAAAAAGTCATAATGTGAATTATAAAGTCACAATTACAAGCAAAAAGGTGCAATTGTAAGATTTTGATTGACAGTAGAGATTTATAATCAAATTATGAAATTTTATTATTATGAAAGCTGCATTTATGTAGTGTTGTAGTACTCGACCGCTCTTGGTCTCGAAATTGTCCTCCTCAATTTTAAAATCACATTATGAGATTCTAAGAAAGTCACAATTGTGTGATAAGAAGTCACATTGTGAGAAACAAAGTTACAATTTTCACATTTTGAGTTTTAAAAGTCACATTATAAGATATAAAAAGTCACAATTCTGAGAAACAAAATTGCAATTCTGAGAAAGCCCCATTGTGAAATTTAAAATCACATTATTAGATGTTTTAGATAATTATTAGATAAGATTAGATATTAGATAATTAGATTCATTACATTATTAGATAAGTTAATTATGAGAAAGTTGCAATTGTGAGATTTACAAATGAAATTGTGAGAAAGAAATTTGCAATGGTGAGATATAAAGTCACACTGCAAAATTTAAAACCACATTGTGAGATGAAGTCACATTGTGAAATATAAAGTTAGGATTTTGAGAAACAAAGTTGCATGATTTAAAGCCATATTATCACTTTTTAAAATTTTTTTAAGGCAGAAACTGGCTTCCATACGATACTGTGGCTGAAACATGGAGAAGCGAAAAGAAACAGAAATATAAACTTGATATTTCCTCTGAAGGGACTGCATATACACCATGTTAGTGCTACTGTATACAGAGAGATACAGAAAATCAGAAAGAGAGAGGAAGGAGGTGGAAAGTCAGCCCGCAAGTCTCCCTGGTTGGAGTCGACAGCTCTGTAGGTGCTGTCTTACACATGTCAACAGAAATCTTCAAGGAAGAGTAGAAGTTCTGAGAGCTGAATGTGAACATCATGTTTGAATTAGAACATTTCAAACCTTCCATTAAGGCTTGGACCGTGGCCTTTGGTCATATATATATATATATATTTTTTTTTCCTTTAATTGGGCCAGGCAGCAGACAGAACCTGAGTGGTTTTCGTGTTCTTTTGACTGCAGACATGACGGCCGTGCCGGAGGAGGTGGTTGGATTTCTGAATGGAGGAAAAAGTCTTCTTCAGAATGTCATTTTGGGTCTTTCTTTCTTTAGCTCATAATCACATGCTCTCACACAGCCTCTCTCGCTTTCCCATTTCCCAGTTTCAGTCTGATGTGTGAACTTGAAAATTGCTGTTATTTTTATCAGTGTTATCTGCTATATTTAGCATCATTACCTATGCGCACTTAAGAACACTGTCGACCACAAACCCTCTTTTCCAAGCAGGCTCTCTCTCTTTCTCTTCAGTCTCTTTTTCAGCTTAGTCAACAGCTTCTTTTCTACTGTTCAAACCTGCAATTCGAAAGCCTGTGATGCTAAAGACTGACTCTTTACTCATTAACAAAAATTTCTACATTTTCATTAGGTCCAAAAATGAAGTGTAATTACTGCCATTCTTTTGTCCACGTTTGATTAAAGAAAGTCTGTACTTAGAGAGCGGTGCAATGATGGGTAATTAACATTAGCCAAAACGAGGAGGATGGAATATGCCTTTGAATGACCTCACCAGCTCCTCCACATTTAATTAGCTGATGCCAGAAAATGATTTTAAGCATGAGGTCTAATCTGGGGGCGTTAATCCCATAAAGCCTCATTGACCTGCAGGCATTTGATGATACAAGATTGCTTTTGATGATAGCGTTGTCGCCCGCTGACTTGCGTGAGGGTGAACGCACATTCGTACACAAAAACAAAACACCTATCACTAAACACACTCTCCCACTCATTTCTCATGTTCACACACTTGCATTCACACCATTGAGGCAAATGTATGCAAACATTCCCATCGTCTGCGTCCGGCAGAGATGATGAATTTTTTATCATGCAGTTTTGATCTGCATTTGCTCATGTGGCATATATGTGTGTGTCTGCAGTCACACCCAGTGGAAATGCGAAATGATATTATCATCTTTCCAGGTTTATCATTGGCCTGGATATTGTATTTAAACATCATAAATTGAAAAAAAAAAAATCCTATTCAAAGAGGTGATAATCAGAGCATTCAATCAGAGCTGCAATTTCAGCCTCTTCTCCAATGAAGCGATGGCCGCTTCACTTTGTAATGGAGGGCCGTAATGAATTAAGATTCATCGCCAGATAAATTGCCGTGAATAGTCTACAAAAGGTCTCCGAGATGAGATATAAGCTGTCATCTCTGGCCACCTGCTAACATTCCCGGCTCATGAGAAAGCGCCTGTGATTCACTCAGGATTGCAGGCATTATGGAGGTCCAAACCAATAACTGCTTAGAGTTCACACATTTCTATGAAATGAGCTTATAGAAGCAGAGAAATAGGGAGAGGGGAGAGAGACTGTGAAAGAGAGGGAGGAGGAGGAGAGTGAGTGAGTATCTGTTTTACTTTTAGCCGACTTCTACCCACGCAAGCCATGCGGTAATGATCATAAATACTTGTTTTATGCACACAGTAGTTTATATCGATCCGTCCACATAGATCTCCTTCACTGCTCGGGCTGACTCAACGAAAGAATCCATATTCAAACAAATCCATATTCAGCAGCAAAAGTGACGTTTTTATTAGCTCTGAAGGTCTCCTTTATTTTACTGCTTTGCAAGTGATACGGTAAAAGAAAAGGCTGCAAGGGGAAAGTGCATCTCTGTGTGAAGTTTTAAAGCTGGGAACGGCACATAAAAACAGGGTGAATCCACAAAAACCGTGCCCAGCCTGTCTGATACGCCAATGAAAAGCTCTGAGCCGCCTGTCTTCTCTCAGGAGAGCGTTTTGTTTATTCTGATTTCATGTTTGTATGTGGGTGTGAACCCTGTGAGAAGCAGCATATAGGCGAACAATGTCAAGCTCGCTTGGATGGAAAGCTAAATGGTGTTTGTTGCAGCCGACGTTGTTAGACACCGTTTTGAAAGGCTGATTGTATTTACGGTGACAGGTGCACAGTTCGAAAACGTATTCATTTCCTGGGGCCATTGTTTCTTTGAGCGATCTGTGTGTTGATGTTAACCTGGTTTGTTGTCTCACTGTAAATCATATTGGGTTTTAAAAAAATAATCACGGTGAATTTAAAATAGTAAATAAAGAAGAAAAAGAGATATGAAGTATGTCTATGTGATAATTAGTTTTTATGTTAACAATTGAGTTTAAAAGCAGAAGCAGTCCCATAAGGAGTCACACTCACTTTTGTTTGGGGTGGAAAGGTGTATTGAGAGGATATGGCAAAGCATGTTGCTTTACATGTTCAGTTGCCATGAGATTTGATCAAGTGTTGATGTTTTCATTTAGAGCTATGATAATTATTTCACACATTCAAATGTGCCAAATTTTTCACGTCTATTTTACCCAACTACAGTCTTTAAAATAAAGATTTCAAAAGGGGGTTTACTGCAACGATGTCATTGAAGAACCATTTTGGGTTCATCGAAGAAAAAAAAAAGAACCTTTTTTCTTCACACAAAGAAGATTTTATTCATCTAAAGAACCTTTTTTTTTTTTCTTTACAATGGAAATGAGTTCCATGAATGTGAAAGGTTCTCATGGAACCATAGATGCCAATACAGAACCTTTATTTTTAAGAATGTATGAAAAGCATTTACTCAAACATTTGCATAAAAACAAATATATTGTAATCTTAATCTCATTAACATTCATATTTATTGATTTTTCTACATTATTAATAAAAGTAGCATGTCTTCGAGTAATGCATTGCGCTCATATTAACAGTACATGATCTTTGGGTAATATAAGGTAATAGGCCTTTGTCTACAAGGACAAGTACAATTTGCAATAGATGATATCAGTTGTTCTTTTTATGAGAAATAATGCCATTAAGCTTTAATCATCATAGAGTTCTTGAACACCCTGATGAAGGCCTAATGCTCAAGCCGTTCATCTTAATTAACTTCAGTAAATGGCGTTTACGTGCAACTCGAGTGTTTTGACATGCTCTATCTTGAACTAAAGCTTCATCCATTTTACACAGTCAGAAGTAATGAAAAGCTTATCGTCAGAGCTGAAACACCTGGGAGTTTGTACCTGAGAATGAGGAGGAATATGCATTCGATTGCTCTCGAGTGAGACTATTTCAAAGAATGGGTTTTATGCAGTGGCTTTTCTGAAGAGTTGAACAAACAACTTGTCAACCTTCAGTAAAGTTGGTACACAACAATGTAAACAGCATTGTGTCACAGGCTAGTGGCTGTAGCACAGGACTCAGGATACTCAAACAGGAGAATAACTTACATGCCTATAGGCTTACATACACAAAGCAAACAAATGGAGAAACTAAATAGACACACCTGAACAGAATACTCAATCAATAAGTGACCTAGGAAACAAACAGATAGGAAACAGAGGAGAACAGAACTAATTAACAAACTAGAAAACTGACCATGAAACTAAAACAGAAGACAAGACATGAAAGCTGAACAAACCAAACTCTAAACATGAACAAACAAACTCAAAATGTGACACATATAGCGGTCGTTCTCAAAGAGATGTCTGCCGGCCTGTCATCTTACTCAGTGACATTCACTGGATATATTTCACATCTGATCGCTTTTCTTAATATCTGCCTTATTAATAGCAGGCAATTTATTTCACCAGCAAAAAATATTAAATGAGAACCTTTAGCTTTGGCTTTTCATCTTACCATGTAAAATGTACTTTATGTTTATTCAACAATAGGAATGAACCTGTCAGTTCAGTACAGTAGGTTCATTTAACTGCATTTCAGTCTATTCAGTTCTGGTTGGTATAATTTCAAAATCCTTATGATTGACTTGTTTGCTTCTCAGGATGTCACTGTGGTGCTTTGCTGCTGTTTTTTCCATCTCATTATAGCCTAGGAAGAGACCGTTCATTATGTGTCAACTCCTGTAAAGAATACAAGGGAAAACAAATTAGACTTTGTAGTAGCACACGTGTGTGTGTGTGTACCTGGTAAATCATACATTGTGAGGACCAAATGTCCCCACATGGATAGTAATACCAATAATAAAAAGTTGATAATAATCAAACAATAATAATAAATAATATATATTTTTTTGGTTCCCATGAGGAAAACATTTATTTATTTATTTTTAAATGTAGGTCAGTATAAAAACCATTACGCCTATAAAATGTCCTCATAGTGATAGTAATACCTGTCTGTCTGTGTGTGTGTGTGTGTGTGTATGTGTGCTTGCGTGCGTGTGTGTGTGTGTCACTATTGGTAGACAGTTAGCTTTTTTAATATGTAAAAATGTGCTGCGCGCTTTCCTCTCAGTAACAAGATAAACACAACAAAAACAGCATTTTTTATAGAAAGCATAAGAAAAGCATCTGATCATAATAACATGGGTGTGTTAGCACAAGCTCTGCAAATTAGCACTCCAGTAAAGTCATGTCACGTTTATTTATATGGCATTTTATTCAATAGATTGCTTAAAAGCAAGCAGCTTTATAGTATCAAACATGAAAAACCGTGTCAGTGCCTCATTTAATCGGAAGCACACCTTCATTTTGTACTATAAAGCGGCTATCCAGTGTGTTCATGTTTTCACCCGCAAAGATTTTACCTCAACGAACTCAACAGATGAAATGAGTCAGAGAAGAGTTCCACGTGAAAGAAGGTGGAGCCTCAGCGCACACCTCCTATTACGTTATCGTAATGGACCAATGGTAGTACGAAGGTGTTTTGCAGCTGGAGCGAACTTTTTCTGAGTAGCCGTTTCAAACTCCCTAAACGAACTTCGTTTTGGCCTGATTTTGTTCGAAATGACGTCACATCAGTTCGTTCTTCAATTTCGTTTGAAGTATATCGGGCCTTTATGGCTGCATTTACAGTATTCAAATTGTTCCAAAGCTTCCAGGAAGGCAGTATTTGGAAGAAAGCAGGTCTTTCTTTGTTAAAATGTAATGAAAAAATGTTTATTGTATATAGCAATGTCATATTTGAAACTTCTGTTATTCTTCATTACTAAACCCAAAATAACACAACTATGAACTATAATAACATTGTGGAAAATAATTATTAATAAAAGAAAAACACTGCACTCCAGCCATTTCAAATTTTCTCAGGTAATAGTGTATTGTTATAGTATTGTCTACAGTAATATCATATTATAAACCCAGCCGTTTCTCACAATTCTAATATGTGACTTTAGGCCTTCAGTATCTATGGATATTTTTATTCTAAAATTTCTTTTAAATCATTAATCTCAGTCCAGGTCATGGTGGTTCGTCCTCCTGCTGTCATGACAAATGTAAATGACACTAAGGTACAGCTGGGAAACCCCCTCTTGGCCATATTTTACAGATAACTACAGTAAGCGGGCTATGATTGGAATGAATGCAGTAATTTGAACACTGCGTTTATATACATTTTGCAAATATTTATTGCAATAAAAGCACTTATTTAGTGTAGGTGGAACAGTTCACTTAACAAGAAAACTATATAAAGCATTCGCCATTCATTGTGATGGTAGCACCGTTTTATTTGTTTACATTTAGATAAAACCGTAGGAAATTATCATATATCAGTGTCTTTCCCTCTAAGAGAAAAGAAATTAAAAAAAAAAGAAGAAGATGGGTCTTTATGTGTGTTAATGCTGTCTTTCAACCACATTCATGCCCTTGAAAGATCTAATCAAGTTCAGTTTCTCATTCATAACAGCTGCTTTTACACTGAATACTTTTGATGACTGAGAAAAGTATTGGGTTGTTTAGAAACCGTTCACAAATGTCCCACACTGAATGACTGGCCAACAAAATATTAGCTCATAATTCCAATTAGAATATCTATAAAATAACCTGTGTTGTTTTCAGCTGGTAAAAGTAAAGCAACTTACTGAGAAATGAAAAGTTCACTATACAAATTTAAAACAATACCAAACTTGTGCTAAGGGAAGCGCTAGTCATCGAGAAGCTGAAAAAATCTGGATTGTTTGATGAATAGCCTATAAAGTTCAAAAGAACAGTATTTATTTGAAATAGACACCTTTGTTACTTGAATTGACAAAGAATTGTAAAAAGAAATATATTAATTACTTGTCCTTAAAGGGATAGTTCACCCAAAAAATCATTTGTTCACTCTAAAGTTGTTCCAAACCTGTATGAATTTCTTTATCCTGTTGAACACAAAAGAAGATATTTTGAAGAATGTCAGTAAACAAACAGTTGATGGACCCATTGACTTCAATAGTATGAAAAAAAAAAAAATCTATTGAAGTCAATGGGGTCCATCAACTGTTTAGTTACCAACATTCTTCAAAATATTTTCTTTTGTGTTCAGCAGAAGAAAGAATTTCATACAGGTTTGGAACAACTTGAGGGTGTGTAAATGATGACAGAATGTATAATTTTGAGTGAACTATGCCTTTAATTGTCTTCCCCCTGTAAACATTTAGTGTCTTAAAGACGGTTCCACAGGTATATGTGCAATAATTGTTTATGGTTCATTGAACAAGCATGAAAAACATTGTTTAAATTCTTTCCAATAATGACCTGTAAAGCTTATCTTTAAAATACAGTATCCTGAAAAAGGGACATTTCTTTTTTTCTTTTTTCTTTCTTTTTTTTTTTTTTTTTTTTTGCTGAGTATAAATATGGCTTTCAGTACCAGGGTTTAGCATTCAGTACCAGGGCTGCTGATGGTGAACAGAGTGAGGTCAAAAATTCTCTCTGTTTCTGTTGTGCTTCTGAGCAAAGCACTTTGCCTAAAATTGCTCTTGAAGGAACGTCTCTGCAATTGGCTTACTGTCTCTTTGGATAAAACTGTCCGCAAAATGACAGATTTAATTTAAGCTGGTACAAGCGTGGGCTGATGGTTGTCTGAGTCTTGGGGCAAATACAGAGATTAAAGAGGGAAACATTAAGACACTGCTCTTTATTATGTTACAGCATCAATTGTAACAGCTTTACATCAATTTCTGGTTTTCCAAGAATAAAAAGTGAAGGGAAACATCTTGAGTCCTCAAGTATGTGATTGTATTTAGCTGTATATATAGGCAATAGGCAGGTCTCAGTACCCATATGTGACCTGCTCCATCATTTTACTCAGCAAAACATTTTCTACTAAAACATTGTTGAGATACAACTATACTACAGTTTTTGTTCCTCAGATCTGGTTGGTCGAGCAGCATTTTGAGAGTGCTGATATAGCAGTCCATCAGCACTGGGACTTTTCATATGTATCATCTTTTCTTTCTGCAAGTTGCTTTGATTTGCCCGTATGTGGTGACGGCTATCTATATGAGTGATTCATTGAATCATTAATTCAACCTATTCATTCAGTCACACTGATTCTTTCAGGAAAATGACAAGTGACTTATCTTGTGTAAGCTGAATAAGTGATTGAATCATTACTCAACTGATTTGTTCAAAAACACTTAATCATTCAGGAACAAAACACCACTGTGTTGCATCAGTTCTACTGGCTTAGTTTGCCCAGGTTTGGGTATCTCTGTTCTATTGGTTGGATGAACACTTTCATACTTTCAAGCATGGCAGTATAGATTTAAAAGATTTTTTGCAGATTGTTACCTTTACAGCTGGGCCATTGTCAGTAGTGAAGAACCCATGCCATTTTTGTCCTTGGCTCTGTGAATTTAAGCAAAGCCATCCGTTACACCATAGGAATTAAAGCACTGTTGCTTTCCGAACAATCCACAAAACAAACTTCTGAAACCATCCTGCTCCAAACCCCAAAGCTAGGCTCTCCTTCTCCTTCTGTAATCTCAGGATAAATGCTGGTGTGTTCACTACAGGAGGCAAAAAAGATAGCTGAAGGAGAGTATTCATTTCCAGCAATGTCTGGATAGAAAATGTCATTGCAATTCAGAAGCCCCAAAAGAAGCGGCTTTGCCTGGCATATTCACAGTAATTTAGTCTGAGCTCAGCACTGATGAGCTGCGAGTTTTCCCGCCTGCAGACTGCCACATCACCCAGGGTCCTTCAGGATTTTTATGTTCACAGTGTTTGGTGTGGTCACGTAGATACATTTGGTGCTTACAGTTGTCGGAATTTGATTATAACGGTCTCGTCACAAAGCAAAATAAGATTCTAGATATCCAAGATGTCCATGAGGCTGTTACAAAATCCATTTATTTGATTTTATACATTTCATCAGACTGACTTAAAAGGCTTTATGTGCAGACAAGCCCTCTAGATATATTTGGCTATTCATTTATGAGTATTCTCAACAAATATTTACCCAGCTAAATAAACCCTCTATCTGATGCTAAGGATATAAATAATGTAAAATGTTTTGCCCATAGCAAAGCCATCCCAATGCAAATAAACACCATGGTCATGCTGCAAGAACTGAGCCAATGATCACTAGGGATGATTGAGCTCAACAAAATGCTTTACACACGTGTATGAACACACAAGGAGTCTTGGGGAGTCACATTGTCTGGGTCGACTCCCCCATGTTTTCCATTCATCTGCCGACTGCCATCCGTCAGTCTTGACATATTCAATTAGGTGCAGTGATTGTACTTAAACAGACCTTGAAAGGTTTGTTTTCCCCCAGCGGATGTCAAGGATAATTGCGTGAGTGCGTGAGGAGCTTCATGCGAATTGATGAGCGTCCCACGTGCGGACAATGTTTTTTTTTTTTTGTTTTTTTTTTCTGAAGCTGCAGATAGTCCTCTACAGTGTGCAGAGGAAGTTGTGTACACTTAGTGGCTATAATTGAGTGTGGCAGGTAGATATTTGCTGACAGAGGTGGGAAACTGGAGCGTAACACAAGTGTCCTGCAGCCGTCACGGCAGACTGTGTATTGTCTAGCGCTCCTCTATGTGTAATCATAGCTGTGGTTGTTTTTTTTCCGCACCACTGTGGGGCCCTTCGTACTGCAAAAGGCCTGTCCGGTCTGGCCAATAGACCATGATCAGCATCTTTCCCTCTCGCAAAGCCACACAGCAGGCCTGAATGGAGTGTTAAGGAACACGGCCAAAATAGCTACCCAAGCTGAAATCGGTGGTGACGCTGTTACAAAATCTCTATTCTCTTTTTTTCCTTCTCTAGCTTGTTTTTGTGTTCCTCTCTCACTGTCTATGGATAGTTTTTTTTTTTTTTTTTGCACAGTAAATCGCTCTCTGAACAGCTGCATTTGTAGATGCATCCCCCTTTTATAGCATCTCTGTCTTTGGCCATTGCATTGTG
Organism: Mylopharyngodon piceus; assembly: GCA_039654765.1. NCBI lineage: Eukaryota > Metazoa > Chordata > Actinopteri > Cypriniformes > Xenocyprididae > Mylopharyngodon > Mylopharyngodon piceus. Next base: position 26,763,277 of record CM077440.1, read on the forward strand.
TCTGTTTTTTTTTTTGTTTGTTTTTTTTATGTCACGCCACAAGTATTTTGTTTTTAAGATGGCAAGTCAAGTTAAAATTGTCCAACCTTTAAAAACGCATGTACCCAAAGAAACACGTCCAATTGGAGTTAGGTGATTCTGAAACCAGCGTAATTATACAAGGTGTCCTTAAGACCAGCTTGTTCAGGGTAAATTTGCAATCATATTTAAAGGGGGTCTAATGCTATTTTATGCATTCTGACTTATTTATACTGTTAAAGAGTTGGATTCTCTTGCTAAACATGGCCAAAGTTTCAAAAAACGAGTTGGACATATTACGGAGTATTTCTGTGCCAAATACACTCCTTCAGGGTTCGTACAAGTTTCGGAAAGTTTTTTCGAGTATGGCCCTGTATTACGTCATAAAGGGCGGAATTCCTTGTATGGGCACTTCTCCCGGAAGAACGCATGCACACACATCAACTAGAGCGAGAGCAAGAGCACACCCATCAACGTGCTTCGTTCAGGTTACGGAAGTCATCCGGCAGCCCTGCACAGGACTTGCTCGAGAAAGAATTGTCACTTTGTTTTTAGACCATGAAATCAACAATGTCACCAAAGAAGTGTGTTTTTGGTTGTGAGGGAAAGATAACCTTGCTTCCCAAAGAACCCAGCGTTAAGTGGAGCTGAGAGATTTGTGCTCACGCATTACATTGATGCGCTCTCAAATTTGTCATTAAAATAACCATAGAAACCGCCTTAAATTAACTATCAGTATAAGGATAAAATCGTGTCTGAAAGTTGCAATCAATTTTTTATTGTTTAAAATGAATGGAGAATATCTCGTGTGTTTTCTGTGGCTGCTCGAGCCCTCAGGATCGGTGCTAATGTTTTTATAAACAAGGCCCAGTTTGATGCTGGATTTACAGATCGTTTGAAACTGAAAGATGGAGCGGTCACAACGATAATGATCCCGGTCATGAGTCGGAACCGCAGGTGGCAAGTAAAACTGCATCAAATGTCTTTGTTGTCATAAAATGTTTTGTTGGCAATCGGCACATACGTAAGTGCATATAATATAAACAACACGAATGTATAGCGAATCAAAAGTTATCCAGGGATAATGTGATAGTGTATTGTTTGTGTTTAAATACATTTCTTTAGCTGACCATCGATAGTTTGCAGATGATCGCTAAGCAAAAGCTGCACATGCTCTTGACTCTTTAGCTTCACCTACGGCACTCCTCGAGGAGCTTGGCTGTTTTCGGAAAGAATCTGTACAGCGTTTCTTTTATAAATCTAATAAAACTAAAGACTCTTCTGAGATATGAAAGATGCAACACTACTTTATAGGTACTCAAGATTAACATGAGATTGGCAGAAACTGTGTGTTATGTACCTTTTAACGTTGTTCAGCAAATGTTTGTGGGTGAAATCTAGTCATTTCAGTAGGAATCCAAATGATTGGGAATGTTGAATATGAGGTTGAGACATTTTCCCATGCACATTTCGCAACTGGTTCTTCACAGATTCGCCCTGTTGGCCAACAGAAACCTGCTTGGTTTGAAAGTGACTTAAGTGTGAGCTTAACAGTGTGCATCGCTAGACTATTGACAATGCACAATGGTCCTTTTTTTCAGTGAAATTTTGCTTAAGCTGTTCCCACACCTTAAGGCAGTGTTCAGAAGTAAACAAAAAATTAACGGGAGGGTTTTATAAACAATTTTTTTATACTGGTTGAAACATCCTGATAGTAATCAGTAATAGAAGTGGTCTAAATATTAAAACATGTACATACAGTATATCTTCTGTGGAAGTCACAGGACCAAAAAATGTTCGTCCACTAATTGGATTCGGTTCGAATGCAATGATACATTGCCCTTCCTGTTAACATGTATTTCCATACCTCCACACAACCTGCTCGAGCAGACATCACATGGCATCAGTGCGTTCCATAAAGCTATGCAGAGTTGTAGACAGACAGTCACAGAGAGCCACAAACAAACAGCAGCCACCTTTAACAGTTCCTCCTGCACCAAAACAACAAGATTACGCTGCGTTCACGCCATGTCGTAACCATAATTATGAGATGGCAACCCATGAGGTTCTACCCGGAGCTTGATTTATGCGTGTCTATGTCAACACTATCAATGCTGAAATGAATCTGCAGCATTCAGGTGGTACAACTAGAGCTCTGTAAAATGTTTACACTCATTAATGTTTGAAATGTTATGTGGTTTGAGACATAATTTAACGCCATCTCTTGTGACACTTCAGATCTCTTGCAGAATCTGCTTGCATTCATGTGTTTTGAAGGAGGCGAGGCTTTAGAGGGTGCTCTGAAGGGAGGGCTGGATCTTATGCTTTCAAAGCTAGCTTGCTATTGCTAGCCTCTTAGAAATTGCCTATATCCCATATCTTTGAGAATGTTTTATTTATTTATTTAACATGTTAATTATGTGTTTAAAGCAATAATTTAACTTTTATAAAATTTGATATTACTTTTTTCCTGCTTTTTAAAGACTGATAAATGAGATTGGTCATGATTATTCTGTTAAGTTTTTAATAACAAGGACACAGACAGCATTCTTCTCTCACATAATATACATGCTTTTTATACATAAAAATGTATAAAGGGTGATATTTCATTTTTGTTCAAATGTTTCGTATTTCATATTTTCTAAATATGTCATATTTGGAAGTCCTTGGCATTACTGGATTAGTTGACTAATTGTTCGGGCAGCCCACCAACTAGTTGAGTTTGAAATCTATATCTCCGTCTCAGTGTTGCAAACATGCTAACTAACCTTCATACATCATGTGTGCCACTTTGATGTGCAATCTGTACAAGGTAGTTTGCGTAATGCTCTGCATAACTGTGCTGTACAGTATGTTCCCCAGACTCTTTGATGTGATATGTCATCAGATTGCCTGTCATCCTGTCCCACTACACATTACAGAGAATATGTTTTTCACGCCATTCTTATCTGTGTCTTGCCATTGAGGATTATTTTTTAATTATGTCATAATCCCCCCATAAAGGAGATTTGATTGGGGCGTAACAGGCAGATGTGACCTCATTACTTACGGGACGCAGGCCCTGCAGTCTCTCTCTGTTATCATGGAGACGTCGCAACGGTGACGTGATTATGGCACGGGAGCTTTGCTGAGATGCTAACAGAGTTTTATACCCCGGGGCTTTATTTGGCAGTCTCTCGCCTCACATCTAACTGTCTCTTGTGTGTGCAGTGCCAAATGTTGCTTTTTGACAGCACCACATGTAATATTTCACGCCTGCTTTGGATTCTTGCCTGCTTGTCGTGCAGGTCAGAGTTTGCTCTCAAAAATAAATAAATAAATAAATAAAGGAAATTAGACAAGCATGTGGTTAGAATTTTTTTTCTTTTTTTCGTTTCCAGAAATTAATTCAGTTTCAACAGATGTTTATGAGACTTGGCACTGAACAGGATCTTCACGGGCTGTTGGCAGTGATTAAGACAAATTCCAGTTTTCAGCTGCTGTTAATTTTACATGGACGTTAGGGTGTGTACAGTATATTGCATGATCTTTTCGATCTTTAGGGGTTTTTATAAGGGTTAAACTGCGCCTGAATTCCAGCATTCAAAATAAGAAATGATTAGCAGTTTGTCTTTTTTATTCAGCACACATTCTGGCTCCATTTAGCAAGTGTACTTAAGCCAAAAACCTATAAAGTTCATTACATTAAGTAGAGATGCACAATATTAGTACTGGTTTGGTTATCAGTCGATATTGGAGAATTTTTAATTTATCAGTGGCTGGTATTGGATATTAAATTGTGTATGCTCATTTCCCTCTTTTTTTTTTTTTTATATGTAGATTAACTGTAAGTGAGTATTAACGCTGAAAAATCTGAAAATAAATATCCACTTTTCATACTGTACATCATCATGTAATGTCACTTGAAGCACCTAAAATGATTGATTTTAGTTTTTAGTGTTTTATTTCATGGTTATTTAAATACAAAGTGTATAGAATTTTATTTTCGGCCATTTATTGGTTGTCAGCCATAACATGCATTATTTCATTATGTGTCCCTCCCCCTAATAAATATGGACATATTACACAATAGTGTAAACATAGGTAATTATTCTTTTGGGATGAGTTAGGATGGTCAAATCATATCTTGTGACAGAAATACAAATATTTTTTAATGTTCCTGTACCTTTTTTTTTTTTTCTTCAAATGTTTTCCGGCTGTTGTATATCCTTACAGTTGGCACAGATCAGTCTAAAAACAATGATGGGTCTTCAAGTTACACTCTACGTGATACTAACAAATTTATACCCTGAGAGAAAATAATAACAGATTGGATATAAATGTAAATGTGAATACAAACCATATGATCAAAACACGCTTCGTTAGAAGCCATTCCTAAGGTGTAAAGTAAACAACTTTGCAGATGGGAAAGGATAATCAAGTATTATAAAGGGAAATTTCCATGTTGTTCCAGTGGAGGAAAAAAGGACTTTAGTTTGAATGTGGTGATCATAACTGCAGTTAAATGAAATGTTGTTGTTGTTTTTGTCTTTTCTTTTTTTTCACAGTGGTTTGTTTAAGGAGAGTGAAAATGAATTGCAAGTTAATGGGTGTAAAATAAACCCACATTCCAATGTGGTGTGAAAGAGGTTGCTTTTTTTCCTGTCTAATGAACCTGGCTGGTCGCCATCCCATTTAAAAAGCGATTTAAATCCACAATAAGAGGAAAAGTGAATGCTTTGCCTCCCCATCCTCTACAGCAAATAATAAAATAATTGCAGTTTACACCGGCAAAGGATTGCTTTGTGTGGTAAAAACAAATGCTGAGCTACGTGAGGGCACTACAGAAACTGTCTGGCAGCTTAAAAATATGTATTACTACTGTACGCTCTCTCTGATTTTCTTTCTCATTTCTCTCTCTCTCCTCCTCCTCATGCTCTCACTTATGGCTTCTCTTATCTCATAAAAAAAAATATATATATATATATATGTGTATATATATATATATATATATATATATTCAGCTGCAGCTTCATTCATTAATCATAATATTTTATTCTTTTAACTCTTAAGCCGTCAGAGACCAAAACATCAAAATTGATGATGTAATTTCTTTTCCCACCTTAAAAGTGTGTTTATGAAGCCACTGGTTATAAAAATCAATTTCTTTTTGCATATTTTGTTTTAGGGGTGAATTTTAGAAACACAAATCATTTTCAAACTATTGAAATTAGGCATAAAAGTGCTTATGCTTTGTTGGTTTTGAATTCCTTTTGGCCGAAATATGAATATGTAAATCTTTAAAGTTTCATGACCCTGGAATATTCCTACACCTTACTGACCCAAGTGACCCGCCTATAAAGTACCTCAGAATTAATATTTATAGGTGCAGCTCCTTTGACCTTTACAAAAGTCTTCCTAGAAAGTTAGAAGGAGCAGCCCATTGCCAATCTCTAAAATTTCACTATGCTACAGCAGAAATACAAATTTTTGATAACCCGTCTTAAAATCTCCACTAACGACAGCAACTGTATCTATCTCTTTACAACCATAAGCTATGGCTATGTATAGAGGAATCATTATTAATCTCCTGACTTTTGACCAGTCTTTAAAAACCAGCATGTAATAATAACGATTTTTTAAATTGCTTTAAACAAGTATTGCAATTTTGCTGGTTAAAATAAAGCACAGATGCTAGCTGATGATATGTAATGATGATATTACATATCATCATTGCTAAATCAAGCCATTTCAATGCTTTCAACAGCCAACTGATGAATGTTAATGTTGCTGTTTGAATAGCAATGTGGTTTTGCAGAATTTGAAAACACTTGAATTGAATATAACTATGTTCATGATTCAGGTGACGTTATTCTTTAATGCGAAGTGTTTAAATGTACCTGCTTCAACTGTCATTATCAGACAATTCGTTCATTTACTATTTTAATTATGTGTTTTGTTTTGTTTTTTTCTTTTTTTCATTTCGGGTTGTTTGTTTAAAAAGCAGGCCTTGTTTTGAAGCATAAATTGGAGTTAGTTATGTTTTCTCAGGTCTATTGTTGCCATCTGCATTTTGTTGCATTATGCATTTTCACCCAGGCACCATTTATACATTTATGATAATGTTGTAATTAGTGAAAGATGAATGCAGCTGTTAATGATCTGACAAACATTCAGGCTTCCAACCCCTCATCAGAGTGAAGAAGATGGTTTATGGAGGTTTTTCACAAATAGAATGATCCTTACATCTCTAGCATGTCCGTCACACCCCTCCTGTTCCTCTCTGCTTGCAGGGGAGGGGAAATGGTCGACTGCTGGAAAACAGCACCCCTCTCTATGGGAATATTTGGCTAGTTTTAAAAGGTCAGGCACTCTGGCACTAACCCCAGCCGTGGCAGCTCTCTACTGACCTGGCCTCCTCCTCCAAACCGCTTGACTTTCCGCTTAGTGCCTCGTGCTCTGAATGCTCTTCTCGCCTGAAGAACAAAGGTTTATTCTGCTTTCTTGGAGGTGCTGATTGCAGCTTTCCAGATGACTTCTATTTGTCCTGTTCCAGCTCCATCTGTTGGTTTGGCTATGGAGCTACTTGTTAATTAAGTCATTATTTAGAAAGACAGTCCATTATTGAACTTCTTTTTTAATAGCCTTTTTTAAAATATAACCCGTTCGGTTGTAGATAAGGAAGTCCTGTTGCTTAGACTTTGGACTTAATGTCTTGTTTTCTGTTGTTGTTGTTTTGTGCTTTTTTTATATCAACAGTGTTGTTCTTAGGGTCTATTTGAGTCTTTTATGTAATCCTCCGTCTCCAGGACTCGAAAGCCCAAAATTAATGTTTGCGCTCATCCCTCGCTTGTTTATCAGCAGAGCGGAACAATGGGATTTCAAGGTGCTCTGTCAGTGGAATTCGTATTGCTGCTTTATTTTCTGTTTGTTTTGTGTCTGTCGTATGCTGTATTGAAGACAAAGGACTTTATTGGATGTGCAATGCTGCTTCCAGTGCTGGTTATTGTCTCTTGGAGTGGTGGGAGCTGCTCTCGCTCACTGTACACTGGATTTCTCAGCTGAGAGTTCGGCGAGGACGTTTTGTGCAGACTGTTATAGTTATGTGTAGTGAAGGAACATTAGCTACTGCCGTGATATGTGCCAGGCCTGGAGTTTGAGCTGCTGTTTTTATCCTCTGCTGGTGGAATGAATCAGTAGTGCTGAGCTGACAAACTTAGATCAATAGTTCTAGTTTGAAGTTGTTTTGAGATGGTTGAGGTTGGCCAATATGACTGTCTTTCAGCATTTCACAATTCAGGTGGGCCAAATTGCAAGGAACAGATCGTCCAAACATCGTTCCAAAGGAACAGATCATTCTAAAGCAAACAGACTACACAAATCCTTGAAGTTTTACTGACCTATTATGCTATTTTATTATTATTATTATTTATTTATTTTTTTTTTTTTTACATTTTCAACTTTCTTTAGTTTGTAATGTTGCTGTTTGAGCATGAAAAAGTTCTGCAAAGTTCACTCCAAAGCAAGTTATTCTCTATATCAATAAGCACTGATTCTGGCCACACTGAAACGTCTCGATTGTAGTCTTGCATTTTCTTCAAGAAACATACATGTCACAATATTCCTAATTTAAATAATTCCCGCCCAAGGCATACAAAAAAAAAAAAAATGAGGCCTGGTTAAATTGCATTAGTAGTGTGTTGAAACTCGCTGTTATGACATTTCTGAAACACGCTCAAAGTGGTTGACCAATCACAACACACTGTTTCAGCCAACCAATCAGAGCACATTGTGCTTTTCGGAAGGAGGGGCTTCATAGAGACAGGAACTAAACAGGTCGTTACTGACAGACTGGGAAGAGAGGTACCGCAACAATGTAAATTGTGTAAAAATTAATGTCTTTTTTTAACATTCAAGCATGAAAACCTATTCTAGTAGACCCCAAAATCAAGACTTTGTAAAAGGTCATAATATGGCCTCTTTAATTTATTTATATAGTAAGTTTAATTTATTTAAATATGTTAACTATCTTTTTAAAGTTTCAGATTTTATTTTTGGTGCCAATTCTCAAGTTTGAAAATTCTAATGTTATTGTTTGTAAGCAAAATCAATTTTCAGATTAAAGTAATAAACTTTAAAATGTAATCAAAACAAAAATGACTACACAACTTACAATATACAGTAGTCATTAAAATGAGCCAGGCTAGAATAAAGATAGAGCGCCCTATCATACACCCGACGCAATGTGACGGCAGGCGCGACGCAAGTGTTTTTTGATAGTTTCAGCCCGACACAGTTATCATTTTCATGTCCAGCACCACGTTGTTTAAATAGCAAATGCACTCGCGCCCATCTGTTCGCCCATGGGCGTGCTGGTCTGAAAACGAGGTGTGTTCAGGCGCATTGTTGGCGCATTCCTATTTTGAGGCAACTGAAAACGACTGCGCCATTGACCAACAAAAACCTGGTCTAAAGTCAATGATGCAGTTTTTTTTTTTTTTTTTATGTTATTTAAAGGGCACATTGTTAATATGTGCCTATAGGCAGGTGCACAATGCGCATACACTTGCTTGTTACACACACAGGGATGGCCACACAAACATTTTTAAATATTAAATAATAAGGATTTCTCTCTGGAAAAGTGCAACTAGCTTTTAAAGGGAATGGGAGATGACACTCTGATTGGTTTATTGCATGTTACGCCGAAAACACACCCATGACTCATTAAGAGACTAGGTATAACCCTTTTGGACCACGCGCCTGGTGCGCCGACCATTTTTAAACTAGCAAAAGAGGATTCGGACATGCCCTAAGTGCACCTGTGTCGTGTGCTTCAGACCATGCACTTAGATTGTTAAAATAGGGCCCTAAATATGATTTCACTTACAATGAGGATATGGTGATGTGATTTGTGCAGTGAATTATTGGCTTCAACCTTCACAATTCAATAGACATTTGGAAACGTAACATTTAAAATATAAACTTCTGCTGTTGCTTATATTTTTCCAGTGACAAAATATAAAACCTAAATGATATTTCTGCTGTTGTTCATGCATTTACTATATATATACTATATACTATATACTATAATTATAGCTTATTCCATGTTAATAATTTTGCACATTTTGCATATAATAATAATAATAGATTGATATTAAGAATAATTGATTTTAAGGCCATTTTTAAACAAATTTGGTTCTGTATTGGGTCAGCATTTTAAAGCAAGATCATCTGAGAACTTCTGCTCTGAATATCCTAAAAATCCCATCAAATAACTGTCCTAGTAAAATGGTGTTGAGCTAATCTGTGATTTGCACTACAAGGCATGTAATTCAGTTTTATAGCCCTGTCAGTGCACATTACTGTGTCTCACCGCCACAACAATGCCTAAACTGTGCAAATTGTTGTTTGCCTGAGACATCACCTTTTCAAACAAACAGAATCTCACCAAATGAAAAATTGATTCCAAAGCAGATTGCTTTTAATGGACAGATAATGGGGTTCCACTCAAGCTGTCTGCTTGATGCTTTGAGGCTTCAAATACTTGAAATGGCTTATAATTTCAAATGAATTACCATTAAAATGGCACGGCTTGTTTATGTGTCTGTTTCCATTTTACCCTCCCCATCTTTGACTTTGCTAGTGTTCAATTTTGCCTGTCTGCTAATTATGATGGAAGAAAAAGCTTTCAATATTGAATTTGGCACAGAAGTGTCCATCAAACAGAAACACAGAAGTGTCCAATATGTGGTGCACTGAAGTGCAATGCAGGGTACCTGGAGTGTGTAAGTGCCTAAAAGGGGCATAAGTATACCCATTTTCTTTCTTTATTTTAAATGAAAGGGTTGTATTTTAAGACCAGACAGTAAATAGCACATTGTAAGAATGGAATATAAAAGAAAGTGAGCATAAGGTCACTTCAAGTTCAATGGTTCTCAATTAGTAGGTTGAGATATAAAAATAGATCACCAGACTGCATTGGAAAATGCAGCAAAAAATAAAATAATTCATAATCATACATAGTAAGGATGGCAATGTAAACTGGCATATCAACTTAAAGAGAACAGAAAATACTTCTCATATCTTGTGCGGTTGAGAACTCTTCAGTAAATGCATCTGTCACAGGTGACAATACGTGCTAATTAATCTTAATTTGCATAAGTGTACAATATAAGACTTGAATAAAAGCACTGCTGTGGCTGCTCATTGATTGAATGTTTCTCTAGTTTTAATAACTGCCCCCCTATGTATAAGTGTTCATCAAACAGCACTCACTGCCATCTAACAAATGCCATTATTGAGCTCTGCTGACATTAAGAGACCTTTATATGGCAAGAGAAAACCAATGTTTTAACATGATGTGCAAATCAAATGACTAGTAAAGGGTGAGATTCACAAGGTCATTATCCTCCAGCCGATCATATTGGGCTTTAAACGTCTCTTGCGATTTCTGGTGAGATGCACTTTCGCTCCTCCAATCACAGTGTCTGGCTGACGTCTCGGCTGTCGGCTCATCACAATCTAATATCAATATTCTAGTGGCAGCTGTTCTTCTCCACTTTGAAACCTATCTATACCATGCAATATTTTTCTTTTCTTCTGACATTTTGGTCGCTATTGCAAACAGAAGGCTGGGCAGTAAAAAAATAAATACATATATGTATTCCTTACTGTTCCTTTGCAGAATGACCTGTCCATCATTTGTATCTCATTCTCCTCCAGCTCCCATGGTGCTCTATCACCTCCCGTCACTTGCTTTCATCATTAAATTGGGATGTTGACAGTACATTTTTTGTTGTAGCACTTACTTATATGCCACAGATGGTCCGTGTTGAAAGGTTGTTCAGAGTTGAAGAATGTTCAGTCTAAGGGTAGTCTGTTACATCTGGAGCAATTCATTGTTTTTGTGGCCAAAACATTATTTTTAGGATTAAGTATCAAGTTAGTTTAAAACCCAACAAATTTATTTCTGTGAAATATTTAGATGGAATTGTATATGTAAGGAATAATTGATGACGGGCCGTTAAATTCTTAGAAAATAATACACACCTGAGGTGGTAATGCAGTATATATATTGTTGAACATTTAACAAGTATTCTGATCAGTTTTGGTGGAAAAGTAACAAGCATTTTCAGTGCTTCACACTCCAGTCAATTAGAAAAAAACAGTCACACTTGAGTTTAGGGTCCAGCTCTCACTGTTAACAAGTTGCTTATTAGCATGCATATTACTATATTGGCTGTTTATTAGTACTTATAAAGCACATATTAATGCCTTATTCTGCATGACCATATTATACATCACTTAATTCTACCCAATACCTAAACTTAAGAACTACCTTACTACCTTATTTCAGGTGTATTTTTGCTGTTAAGGATGTTTAAAGAACATTGAGATATTTTCATAGGAAAAATGACAAAGATACTCCTGACAAATACTTTTTGCAGCAGCAAGAAAGTTCAGAACTCAGTTTCACATCCCATCTTAAGGGCTGCGACTTTTCACAGCTCTGAAGCATTGTAACTCAAAGCATTGAATGAGTGAATGCCCCCTGCTGGCCCCACTAACATCATTTCCATCAGCAAGCAGGGGGTCTCTCATCCAAGAACAGGCCAGGCCCAGACCTGTTCTGCTTCATTGAATTGGCAGCACTTGGATAGTTGGCAGTATGTGCAATGTTGCATAGGTTTGAGTCTATTTCAGGTTAAATTGCATATATATATATATATATATATATATATTGTTTCAAGGTCATTGAGTCTCTTAAAATAATTGTACTTTTTAATGACAAGACAAGGTTAAAGTTGTAAAATGTAATGTGGTGTGACTCCCCAAAACTTATTGATATTTCTAATACATAATTAAACGTGTTACGTTTTAGAAAATGTCAATACAAACTTTATAGTTACAATGAAGGTTTCATTGAGGGTTGTCTCATAAGAAAATGACAAATGTTGCAGAATATTTTTAGCAAATGTTCCATCTAGATCCACTCAGGTTTGCATCGATGCAAGAATAGCTACTGCTTGTCCTTGCTGTTACAAAAAATGAAGAATGAATGTCATTGTCTGCTTTCTTTCAAACATCCACCGTACACAATATTAATGGGCAGAGTGACATTAATTCTATTTTATGTGTGTCTTGCTCTCCGTCTTTCCACCGCAGAGAATGGAGCGTGTTGTTTGGCTAGTAATCAGCGTCTGTGGTGCTTCATTGTTGCTTGACGTGCTTTCCGCGCCACACCGAAATGAATGACCTTGTCTCTTTTAATAGAGCCGCATTGAGCGACCGGTGTATCTTTCAAACAAAACCTGCCTCGTGTGGAGGCAACCTCTCCATTAATGAGGGACCATTGCAGGCGCACGCATCCCGCCGTGTCCAGAGCGAGGCCGCATTTCCCTCTCAGCGAAAAACAAACTGACGCTGTGATGTGGGCTCTATGAGAGGACTAGAGGGAGGCTAATGGAGGGGCTTCACCTTCTCCGCTGTCTAGCCTCACCAACAATAGCCTGGCCAATTACCCACCTGCCCTTTGATTGGGCGGCTGTGGCAGCGAGTGCATGGAAGAGGTGCTGGTCACTACAATGGAGAACTCACACCTCAATTTACCTTGACAGTTATTCCTGTTGCTCTCATTCACAGGCAAACAAAGTTGCTGGATCAATAGGATCCAGGCCGGGTCTTTGTTCTTTGGCTATAGCAAATGTTGTCTGGAACACATGCCGACTGAATTATCATACACCCTACACAGCAAACTTTGCCAGAGGAATATCAATTGCTGTCCTCGCACGTCAGTACATGCCTCATCTCTAACTGCCATCACCCACACAAATCTTCCACTTCCTCAGGGAATCTTTGGTCAATTTACTTGTCGTATAAGTTTTCTGACCTTTAGATGGGCCAGTATGTATTATATATCTCTGCGTTAAAGTTTGAGAAGTGTTTGACTTGAGAATGATGCAAGAAGACAACAGCCTACTACTTATTCTGAAACAGTATATGTACCTAAACAGAATTTACTGCCTACTCTACCCAGAGTCCTCTAATCCTGTGTTGAATCCTCTAGACAGCAGGCTGTTGGGAATGTCTCTCTTTAACCTTAAAACCCAACATAAGCTTTTCACCTCTAAGGTCTTCTGTTTCCCGGAGTCTCTGACTCATGTTCAGCAGGCAGAGGTATACAGAACAATAATAAAACTTCCTTTTATTTCCCTCCTCCTCCATTTGAGATGTTTAATGTTGCATGAAAGACCTTTCCTTTAGCGACAGAAAATATTCTTGCTACTGAGTAGAGGTTTGGTTGTAATTATATCCCCAAAGACCTTGTCCTTTCATCCTTTGCAATTGATTGCTTTGAAAGTTCAATAGAAAATCGAATGAAAAATCGATTTGAATATGTATGTGTGTATATATATATATATGTGTGTGTGTGTGTGTGTATATATATATATATATATATATATATATATATATATATATATATATATATATGTGTGTGTGTGTGTGTGTATATGTGTTATCATATATGTTATGTCATATATCTTATCAAAGCTGTAGAGTAGTATTTTGGCAATTCTGTTACCAGTGTTAAATGGATAGTTCACCTAAAAATTAAACTAAGTGCAAATAGCCTCCTTTGTTGGCAAACGCTATTTACACTAGCTCTGCCCACCAATGTCTGGTTGGGCCACTCAAGTTTTTAAAAAAGACGCACAGAGTTCAATGTCTTTGGTGGTACAGCAGTAGCGAGTAGGGATCGGAATTCTGGCTTTTAACGCGATCGACGTGGATTCGAATCCACCTTTTGCCGAGCTCGCATTTAATTTCAATAAAAATGAAAATAATGTTCTAAAAGTGGAAATAAACTGAGAATGAGTGTTTAATAATATTAAAAGTGTTTATTGGGTAGGGTTAGGGGAAGGTGTAGGGAGGGTTTTTATTCTCCCAATAAGCCAGCATCCATTTAATCATTTTAATAAATATAATCATTTACACTCTATGATATTATTGCATCCTATTAATGTACAAAAATACTGAGGTGCAAATAGCATCTGCCAATATAAAGTATAGATAGCATCTAATTACTATTTACTCTTATTGCAAAGAACTGATACTTTTAAGTGGTGTAAATAGAACTTATCACTATTTTCACCTAGTGTAAATGGCATATTGCTAAGAAAATGTATTATTGTCTTTAGTGTAAATAGAATATATTGCTATTTTCACTTAGTGTAAGTCAAAGCATCTTCTTTTGTGTTGCACAAAAGAAAGGAAGTTCATACAGGTTTGGATCACCTTGACGGTGGATTTTCATTTGTGGGTGAACTTTTGATTATTTCAACAATAATGAATACTAGACGAAAAATGCACATCATAATGATAATTGAACAGTTCTATTTAAAATGAACTGCTGATTGAACTATGGTGAGAGAAAGATATTAAAATCCACTAACATTATTTACTAAAGAAAAATCTCAAAAGAATATGTTTCAAATAATCCAATCATACTGTGTGAAATGAAACTGAAGTGAATGAACACAAGAGCTCAGGTCTCACAACAAGGACATTTTCACGTTTTTGTTAAATGTTGGTATGTTTAATAAATAAAATGTATATTTGGTTTAACTTTACACTCATCAAATGAAAATTTTCGGCGACTGAAATTGGATGCCATTTTAGTCACAGTAAAATTGACAAATTAATGGATGTAACATGAAGAAATATTGAATACATTTTTTTTGTGTGTGTGTGAAAATACAAAAACGATGACTAAACTGTCCAAATTAACACTGTCTGGTTGATAAATTTTCTAAAGTAAAACTGAAAACCATTTTGATGGTTTTATCGAGGAGCTCAAAAACAATTTTGTAACAAATTATGTTGTGAATCTTATTCACTTTGTGTTTAATACCAGTTTCGATTTTAATTGAGGTAAGACTCACATTTTAATTAGCTAGCAGCATCTTCAAGGCATTTTGAAGAGGTTTGTGCCAAGTGTTGTAGAGGGGAACAACACTTAAAAGTTGTCTTGAACTTGTTTTTTGTTGTTGATCTATTCGTGCTTTGAATTATGAAAGGTTCACAGTTTTGTTGTTGTTATTGCTTTGATGACCACACTCTGAACAAAACATGCGTCTCCCGACATTTGTGACAGGCTTATTGCTACAACACAATCATTCAACACATTGTCAGGCATTGTTAGACATTTCCCTTGTTCTGCGTTCAGGATCCCTTTGGGTTTCCTGCGCAGGCCTCATTTTCTGCTCCTCTTTACAGCGGCAATGTAATAAATTGGGATTGAGTCTGAACATTGATCTCGCTGCAGAGACGGATTTATGAACGGTTCAAGGGAGTGTGTATCTCCCCCCTGAGGAAAACGGTGGTTGAGTAAATTGGAGCCAACAAGCACGGCAATAAGAGGGGTGGGTGGCTTTCTTTTATTCACACACTGGCCAACGGCAGGCTTCAAAAACACACCGTATATTATGAATAAAGGCAGTGGCAACGAAGCGCTCAAGGTGTTTGTGCTTAACGGATGTTTTATTCTCTGTACATGTTCTCTGGGGGCCACAGACGAATCCTGACTACAACGTCAGCAGCATTGTAGGAGCCCAACGACATGCGCATAGAGACAAAGCAGCTAATTCATTCACTGTAATGAGTCCATTATGGCAAGCACTAGCTAAATCACAGATAGCGAGGAAAAAATACTTGTTGAGTGACGCAATATGGCAAGATAGATAGCCCAGTAATGTATCATGTAGAAATCAGGGCACTTCTTACAGTAACTGTCACATGAGGCTTTATTGACATTTTAAGTTAAAAATTTGGTTTTGCAGGCCTTGGATAAGTCATGTAAATTAATTAAAACTTAAGTGAATGAAATTACATATACACTACCGTTCAAAAGTTTGAGGTCAGAAAGATTTTTAAAAAGGTGTCTATTTGATTAAAAATGCAGTAAAACAGTAATATTGTGAAATATTATTACAATTTAAAGTAACTTTTTTTCTATTTGAATATATTTTGAAATGTATTTTATTCCTGTGATGGCGAAGATGAATTTTCAGCATCATTACTCCAGTCTTCAGTGTCACATGATCCTTCAGAAATCCTTCTAATGTGCTGTTTTGGTGCTCAAGAAACATTTCTTATTATTATTATCTGAGTTTAAAACAGTTGTGCTGTTAAATATTTTTGTGGAAACCATGATACCATGTTTTGTTTTTTTGTTTTTTCAGGATTCTTTAATGAAATCTTTAATGAAAGTTCAAAAGAACAACATTTATTATTACTGACCCCAAACCTTTGAATGGTAATGCATAATATATACTGTATACAGTATTTTATTTCTAAAATAATTCTCATCACTAAGCTATTTCATTGCCTAAATGCCATTTTTGTGTAAAGTCATAGGGATATCTAATTTGTGAGGGAATCAGTCTTTTAGGTCATTTGTTTTTGATAAATTGGTTGAACAATTTTGCAAATCAATCTAAATGTTTAATTAGCAGATCAATTTGAATTGAAATGATTTTCAAAATTGTTTTGCCAATAATCACAAATGACTGAAAAGATCACAGAAAGTATGGAAAACGTGGACTTAGCAACCATGATTTTCAACAAATGCATTCTAAAGCAAAAGACACCTGCTCCAGTAGAGAAAAAGCATGTGGTTAATACCATTAAATTTCATATTAGTTTCTCAGCAGCATTTCTACAACATCTGTAATTGAACATAACACACAAACATCCACAGACACACACAATGTCTTTTGCATCCAACTGTTTTTGTCGTACAGGCTTGCGTTTATGATTCTAATTAAGTGAGGAGTTTGAACTGTTCTGGCATCTTTGAAAAGCAACATTTTCACATTGTACTTTGCTTGTATGTGTGGCATGTCAGTTGTGTGTACTGACCCTATTGGTTATTTTCTGTTTATATACAACTTTATATATTATGTCACGCCCCCCAAATAACCTTAGAAACTCATTTTAAAGCTCAGAGTCCTTTGACAGTTTGCAAAAAAAGGATACCAAAGGACACCATATGGTCAGAACTGCAATTATTATCTTTTGTGCCTCTCAGCTAAGAATAGGGAATATTCTTTTCTGTGCCTAATACCACCACACCAATAAAACAATACCGTTCCAAGCGAGTTCATCCAGTAACGCAGCAACAATTACAGCAAGTGACTCATTGGTGTGAATCTCTCGCTCATTAAGTTTGAATCGCAGAGACAATGGTAATTTTAGCCCCTCCGTAGCTCTCATATCAAAGAAACAGGCTCTAACGAAGTAGTGAGAGTCTCACATCTCACCAGTGTCGATTTGAATGTGATATGAAGCGAAGGGTGCGTCTGTCTGAAAAACCATCAAAACCTTGAACGGTTCCAACTTGAACGGTTCCAACCATCTGTCTTAATGACAGACCACCAGGGAAAGAGAAAAATGAAATTTTCCACCCAGGTTGGGAAGGTAGTGGCCCAGAGAGGTCTGTCTGCAAACCATCAAAGCAGAGAATGTGCCTGCCCTTCATCATGGCTTGTCAGCCATATGCCAGCGGGATACGAAACTTTGCCTTTTCCTCATAACTGTTTATTTGTCACTTCCTTCCCCACCGCTCGGCCTGCCACGCATCAGCACCAATGATTTATGACCTCGTTTAATCAAGCGCTCGTAGGACATGGAAAAAGAGAGAGAGAAAACCCACCCGACACTTTCGCTTCTGTGAGCCACTTACACTAACAACGGCAGCCTGGAAAAGTTTTGCGAGTCTCCTCCCCACCTCAGCTCAGTGGGATCAGAGTGCAGTGGCAACTCATATTGAGGCTGTCACTTTTATTGGGGCCATTTGTTTGAAGGCCAGACACCCTGGGAGTTGAGAAGAACAGAGAGAGGGAGAGAAACAGAAAGAAGGGGCTGAATGCAACTCTTGTGCAGGCAGGTGACTTTGCCAGAGTTTAGTAGACAGTGAGGATGCATCTGCAGGTTCCCTAAAGTGAGTTTGGCCTCTGGCCTGAAAAAAAAAAAAAAAAAACGAACAAGAGGAACAAGCACACACACACATACTTTGCTGTTTGATGTCCACCAGATGAACGCCCCACATACTGTCTCCCCATCGGCTAATATACTCTTTTATTTTTCATCACAGATGTCCTGCTCTGTTTGGGTTGTTTATAATTGCATTGGGGGCCTGCAGTGAGCTCTCAGTACACAAACCAGAAACTCTCTGAGGGTCTGTAGTGCTACTATCATTAAGTTGCCAATCTTTTTGGTGCTATATTAAAAATAAATATGTTGGTGCTGCATTTCTGACACAATGAGCCTTCTCTGGAGTTTACTGGAGGTGTAGACATCATATGTGTAAATATGATGTGTCAAACTGGGCTTATTGTTAAATAAATGCTCAGTGTAAAATCAAAAGATTACTGTGCTACATGTTTTCAAAAGTAATTGTATTATTTCATATTTTCAGGATTAAAGTAAAATGAATGATTGTTTTCAGACAGGTTTCCTAAACTCTGTCAGATAAACAGATAGCCTCGTCCCAAACTCACACCATTGGTTGAGCCAAATGGCTTACTTGTTGTTTCTGTATATCAAGCTTACAGCATGTGCATAATTAAAGGGTTAGTTCACCCAAAAATGAAATTTCCGTCATTAAATACTCACCCTCATGTCGTTCCACACTCGTAAGATCTTCGTTTGTCTTTGGAACACAAATTAAGATATTTTCGATGAAATCCGAGGGTATCTGATCCACACATAGGCAGCAATGTCATTGCACCTTTTGAATCCAGAAAGGCATTAAAGACATCGATAAAATAGTCAACGTGACTACAGTGGTTCAACCTTAATATTATGAAGCGTCGAGAATACTTTTTGTGCGCAAAAACAAAACAAAAATAACGACTTTATTCAACAAATTCGTCTGTCCCTGTCATACTGCTATGCTATTTTCGTTGCAGAACTTCCGTGTTTACGTCCAAACGCGGGCTCAGTATTGGCCGGCTCCTGTGTGAGCATCAAAGCATGCATCTTGCTGCTCACGTGATCAGAGCTGGCCAATACTGAGCCCGCGTTCGGACGTAGAGACGGAAGCTCTGCAACGAAAATAAAGTCGTTCAATAAAGTCGTTATTTTTGTTTTGTTTTTGCACACAAAATGTATTCTCGTCGCTTCATAAGGTTGAACCACTGTAGTCACGTTGACTATTTTATCGATGTCTTTAATACCTTCCTGGACCTCAAAAGGTGCAATGACGTTGCTGCCTACAGTATGTGTGGATCAGATACCCTCGGATTTCATCAAAAATATCTTAATTTGTGTTCCGAATAGGACATTTTTTTTTTTTTCCAAGCACATTTTTAGGTAAAATGGCACAAAAAGAGATTTAACTGACACTGAAAAGTCATGAAAATTATGAAATGCCTATAAGGAGCAACACTATAGAAATTTTAAAATTAAGGCATGACCATCAGACATTGAAATGCTCATTGGGTCAGAAATTATGCACATATGGTAAGTAGCTGAAAATATTTTAATAGAAAATTCTATGACATGTTTGTGTATGATTGGTTTACAAAAAAAAAAAAAAAAAATCATCGTTGTCATTTCCGAGTACTATTTCTCTTGAGTGCTCATGCTCATCCCTATGAAGGACACCACAGCTATTGTTGATGTCTGTCAGCTGTTTAGATTCAGAGATTGTTTGTGTGATTTGAAAAGAAAAAAAAAAAAAATGTAGCATTCTTATTAGAATTCATGAAGCAGGAAGAACAACTATAGCATTTTTAAAGTGAAAACTTTAAAGGTTTTTAAATGTATGCACTATTCCTTCTTGAAGTCAAACATAACACACAAACTTTAAAGTCAAAGCATGACTCTTTTCATGTGCATAACTTTAATGTTGCCTGCTTCACAGCTTTGGAATGTAATGAAGAAATTTACCGGTCCTTCCAGTTTAAACCTTCCATCAAAACATGGCTGCTGCATCTAATGGATTTATGTTATTGGTGGTAATCCAAAGCCCATGTATTTGGTACCTCTAAAGCATCTAATCACACAAAGTCACATGGACACACACACACATGGACACACACACAAAGTCACATGCACAGACACAGCAGCTGGGAAGCTGTGATTGAGTTTGTGTAGGTATTAATGCTTTGTATTTGAATAATGTGCAAACGGTTGACAAGCTGCAGCACACTCCTGCTGCTTCTGAAAATGAACAAACAGTAATGTGTGGAAAGATAAGACTTTTTTTTTTTTTTTTTTTTTTTTCTTGCTTTGCTTTTGAAATGACTGCCTTTGCTGTTTCTTTGTGCTGTCACTGAAAGGGGTCAAATGCATTACCCACTACCCGGCAGTGAGAAAATCTTATTTTTCCATCTGTTTCGTTTTTCATTTGTGTTTATCTCATGTTAGCACAATTAAAGATGTTTGTGGAATGTGCATATTCATATTAACTAAAATGTTGGATTTAAAATATATCTCAATTTATTGAGCTAATGCAGTTTTTGATTCTTAATTTCACTCTGTTACTACTTGAATCATTTTTTATTGCATTGACTGAAACAGGGCAGTGGATTTATAGTTCCTAGCATGCTTTGCATTTGATCGGATCAGAGGAGTAAATTAAATGTTATTTTATGTTTTAGAGAAAGAAAAAATGGAGAG
>CM077440.1:26786458-26911458 GCA_039654765.1 Mylopharyngodon piceus
TGTGGTATTCTAAAGCGTATAATAGGAACAGAATGAGGATTTAGCCCTTTTTCAGATTTTCTAGTACTGTATGTTCTTACTTTTTTGCCTTAATCTGTGTAGCTGTCATGAATGGTGGTTATTTTGAGGGAGTGTAAATCCACAGACTCTCCTAGTTTTCTAAAATGGCTTGGTGAAATGGTCTCAGAGTTGTACCTGGGAATGATCATTTAATGGAGGCTTAAGAAATATTCAGACTAGACTGGTTTTCCAAATAACGTCTGAGTTACGGTTATTAACATAGAATGTCTGTGTTTTTCCTGATAGGATTGTGATTTCTGTGTTTTTTTAGTAAGAATGGTTGTTGTCTGGATGTGGCTGTTACAGAGGGTTATGTGCTCTGCATCACAAAAACTATTTAAATCAAGTATACTTTTATACGGCAAGGATTCATTAAATGGATCAAAAGTGACAGTAAAGGCATGTATAATGTTTCAAAAGATTTTAAATAAATGAACTTTTTATTCATCAAAGAATCTTGACAAAAATGCATTGACTGTTTTCAACTGTGATGATAATTCTTTAGCACCAAATCAGCATATTTGAATGATTTCTGAAGGATCATGTGACACTGAAAACTGGAATAATGGCTGCTGAAAAGTCAGTATTTCTATAACAGGAATAAACTATATTAAATAGAAACTGTTATTTTAAACGGTAATATTAATTCACAGTATTAGTTTTTACTGTAGCCTTGAGCATAAGAGACATCTTTCAAAGACATTACAAAAATCATACCACCCCCAAAACTTTTGAAAGTGACATGACGCATAGCCATGTATGGTGTCCTATACTCGAAATTTGTGCTTTGCATTTTACCCATCCAAGTGCACACACACAGCAGTGATTATTGAACACACACACACACACTGTGAACACATACCCGGAGTAGTGGCTAGCCATTTTTGCTGCGGTGCCCGGGAGTGATTGGGGGTTAGGTGCTCTGTTTAAGGGTACCTCAGTTGTGGGTAATGAGAGTGAAAGAGAGCGCTGCACATTCACTCCCCCCACCTACATTTTCTACCGGCACTAAGACTTGAACCCATGATCTTCTGGTTACAAGTCAAGTTTCTAACCATTAGGCCAAAACTGCCCCTAATGGTAGTGTATATATGTATGTATGTATGTATGTATGTATAGTTAAGGGAATAAATTAATTAAGATAAGAACCATATCTAATGCTGACACTACAGTGCTGTCACGACATGGTTGCAGCAGGGAAGGAAATGGAGATGGATCTAATTGCAGCAGTCTTTTAATAACAAACTCAAAATAAACAAAGGTTCTCAGGATATTTCAGAATGCATAAATTCGAACAGAACAATACCAGAAATATGTAACTAAGACAGAACAAAGATTAACTGAACATAGACTCCATACTGTATGTACTAACACAAACCAATGAATAAAATGATAACCAGGTGCAGTGCATAACACAATCAATGAGTAACCATGAAAGAAAATCACTAAAAGAGGTAACAGAACAGGAAACAATGCAAAAACCTACTCAAAGGATGCATCCGAAATCGCATACTGTCTTAAGTAGGTACTTATTTTGAATAAGTAATTACTTCACAACCACTAAAAGAAGTATGTTGTATATAGTATGAGTGTTAGTAGTACGAATGTAATCCGGACGTACTACATGCGCCATGCTTTTATTATCATGTGACCTATCAGCGTTGGTTACATCGCTTCCCTGCCATTCACAAATCCTCTCCTGTGGCCTCATGGGATAGTAAAGTGTCCATCGTATGCACACTTCCGTATGCACACAATCTCGCCTGGAAGTAGTAGGTCATCCGGGTATTTTTTGCTTACTCCTTGAGCACTGTGAATTTGGACATGCTACTTTTGTCACATACTGTTTTTATAGGGAATTATGCAATTTTGGATGCAGCCAACTCAAGTCCAATTCAAGCAAAACAAAAAACAGAACAAATATGACAAGTGGTCCTTATTAATTTAATTATCTTTTTATGTCAGATGGCATACTAACAGCACTTGTGTCACCAACTGTTACCTAGAAAGTTGGCAGAAATCTGTAATGAAGGTACACCAGACAGTGCAATGTGAAATTTAGCTTTAGTTGCAGTATTGAACGAAGGTCAAAATAAATGAAGAGAAGTGCTAATGTGAAAATGAGTGATCACAGACATTCCTATCTGGACGGAATTAAATTTTCTCAAAATACCACTGAACGACAGTAATTTTCAGTCAACGACAGTCATTTTTAATAAGGTTGTGTGAAAAAACACAGACATGTGCAATCATATTGGCATAAAATCACAAAGTATGTCTGATAAACACATTTACCTGACATCCTCAGAGAAAACTCATGCAGTCTGAATAGGCCTTAAGTCTTCTAAAGAAAAACTGGATATTGGAGGCCCCTTCCAGCATCTCCACAACAACTTAAATTTCATTATATGTTCCTTTGTTTGTCAATATTGCGTCCTTCTGTTATCTTTGTCTCTTTTGTCATTTCTCATCAAGTTGTTTTTATAACTGTGCTAAAATGTTGTTACAATGTATGCTATGGTCTGTCTGGTTTGGTGATGATTTGCTACTCTTCAGTCTAATGTAATGCAAAATTCTCTGCTTAGTCTTCTTCTAAATTCTTCTTCACTTGTCTTCCTCAACTGGGACATCAGATGGGGTCCTTGGTTTTCAGATTTAGACTACTTAGATACATCTGAAACAGGATAAAGAATCAAATAAAGGATTCTGCCCCAGTAAGCGCTACAGCAGAGAGGTTCTTACGGTAGGGAAAGTGGATACTCCGCCAGAGAGAAAACAAAGGCGTGATATGTGAGTTTTGGCAGGAAAACGCAGGTGGTTGTTTGTGCGCTAGCTTTTTAGGAAAGCCTGTTCTTGAACTGACACACACACACGCAAACAAATGCAAAGCCAACAGCTCTCGACAGAAGACGTCCTCTAGCCTAACTAATGTCACAAAGCCGACAGTAAATTCTTCATGTAACCAAAACAGCTATTTGTAGGATTGAGCTGCAATACATATGCATTATTGTAATTTGTAGTTAAGCTACTAGTATATGACCAAAATAGCTTGTATTCACTATACAACAATAGAACAAGTACAGAAAAATGTCTGCTGAAGGTGAAAGCCAACAGATTGTAACCCTGCAGCTCTTTATTGGTTATCCACTTATACTTATATTAAGCATAGTTCAGCCTGGCTAGTATGACCTCTTGAGAACTTGCTAAATTACTCTGACCACACACCAGTTATCAGTGGAGAGGAGACAGTGTTTTGGCGGAGTATGGCTGCTGTCACATCATACGGATGGATGCTGGATGCTTGTGGAGGCTGAGCAGCAGTATTCAGAAAGTTGCTATAATGGTGTTTCTTCAACTTCAGGTGGATTTTTATGGCTTTTTAAATTTGTACTATATGAAGATCACATTAAATGGGTCTTGGAAACATTTTACAATACCTTCAACATTATTTTTACTACTTTTCAAATGTCTTTTATATATTGATTTTGTATTTACCCTTCTCCCAGACTTAGGCCCTGTCCACACGAACACGGGTATTGTCAAAACCGCAGCTTTTTCAATGCATTTTGTCCGTTCGTCCACACGCAAACACAATATCTGGTCACTGAAACCAGACTTTTTTGAAAACTCCTGCCAGGGTGAAGATTTTTAGAAACTCCAGTTGCAGTGTTGTTGTGTAGACAGTGAAACCGGAGATTTTGGCTTGTGACGTCAGAACCGGAACCGGTAATAACCTTTTTTTCCAGGCTTTATGGTTAGGGTTATATCGCCACCTGTTGGTTTGGCATGCTCTTGACAGGAGGAAAAACTCAGTTTATAAAAATACCCGTGTACATGTGCACTAGGCCTTATACATTTAATCCATCATAAAAATACAAAAATATGAATTTTTACATTTATTATTATTATTATTTTTTTTATTTTTATTTTTTTTAAATTACCTTCAGGAAAAATCCAGTGATTCATATTCACTACCGGTCGGTAAGATAATGTTTTTGAAAGAAATCTCTTATGCTCACCAAGAAAAGAGTGGTATATTATTGCAACTTAAAATAACTGTTTTCTATTTTAATATATTGTTAAATGTAATTTGTTCCTGTGATGACAAATCTGAATTTTCAGCATCACTACTCCAGTCTTCACTGTCACATGATTCTAATATGTTGATTTGATGCTCAAATATTATCAATGTTGTGTTGCCTTTTTTTTTTTTTTTTTTTTTTTTTTTTTTTGATCACGGAAACCATGATAATTTTTGTTTCAGAATTCGATGATGAATAAAAAGTAAAATAAAAAGTTCAAAAGAACTGCATATAAATAGAAGCAGAAATCTTTTGTAACATTGTTTTTACTGTCAGTTTTGATCAATTTAATGCATCCTTTATAAATAAAAGTATTCACTTCTTAAAATTCAAGTCACAGTTGCGATTTTTAGAGTATAAATGAACTGAAATCTACCTTTAATGCAATATTACTACCACTCTGTGCAAAGCCTAATTCATGTAGCATTTTTATACTGGCATGTTTTATATTTTTATATTGAAATATTTTCATTATTAATTAAAGAAAATTATGCTGATCATAACAACCTACTGTATTTCATTCTTAATATCATAAAGAAGCAAAAACACAAATGCTGCTAAGGTTAGCAAGTCCTGGCGTCTTTTACGATCATTTAGTTTCATTTATTTCAGTGTTAATGTTTCAGTTAGTGAATCTACTACAAATTAAAAGAAAACAAAGTATAAGAGACAACCTATTGACATGCATTTCTAATTATAGGCCTAGCTACATAAAAAACTGAGCTCTTAGTGTTAACATTTAGCCTACTTTGCTTAAATTCGATGCAAATAATAAATGCCTACATTTATTTTCAGTTCTACATTTGTACTGTAATTTCAGCACTGTGATTATGAATTTGTTTAACTACAGTGTTTCAGTTGAATTCATCTGCTACCACAGCTCTCAACGAGCCGCAGCAGATTAATACTTGAGAGAATGAACTGACACATTTACTTTCTAATTTTTTTAAAAGTCTGTGATTATAGCGCCACTTAGCAATAAAAGGCAGCAAATACACGTCCCCAATTTGCCACCGCGGGAGCAGCGACGGTGAAAGTATTATTCTGGTTGACTACCTACTACCTACCACTTTTAGATAAAAGCATCTTCCAAGTGCATAAAAAGCTAATAAAAAAATACTTTATTTTCTAATATAAAAGTAGTTGAAGAAACACCCATAAATGTAAGGAATTATCACTGTGAGTATTATTAAAGTGATGAGTCTTGCAGTAGTCACTGCAGCCTCAGTTCCAGACAGACTGTGCAGATTGTGCTCTTAAGTTTAATCTTTATGATGTATTTGTTTAATGTGTGTGTGTTTTGTGTTTAAGCCCATGTTCCAGGTCTGTTTTCTCTCTTTTGCTTTCTCCTTGTGATTTCCATGGTCCAGTAGTGCAGTGGTGTTGAGGGAGAGTGTGGGTGACAGATCTGGGACGGCTTAGTGGCTGCTGACTGACAGAGATAGAGTTAAGGGCCGAGGGTCCTTTCTGCCTGGCCCTCCATGGAGCAAACCTACTTTGAAGCGCTGTAATTGTTTCTAATCGCCGGGCGGCTGTGGCGGCTTTAAATTTCACAGGGTCGCCACACTCAGCCAAGCAGAGCGAAGGAGAGCAAGTGATCCAGGAGAGGAGGGAGACTCCTGAGACGTGCTGCCTCCCCTTTTTTTTTCTTCCCTCCTCTTTTCCACAGAGTGTGGCGAAGATACAGAAATTATAGATTTCTCGCTTTGCCTAACTTTCCCTTTCCTTTTCTCTCCTTGCCTTCTGCCTGCAGACCAGATTGCCCAGAACCCCAAAACCATTGTGTGTCCCATGATAGACGTAATCGACCATAACCACTTTGGGTACGAGGCGCAGGCGGGTGACGCCATGAGGGGAGCCTTTGACTGGGAGATGTACTACAAACGTATTCCCATCCCACCTGAGCTACAAGGACCAGACCCAAGTGACCCATATCAGTGAGTAAAGTCAGTCTTAAAGCATTACATGCCAATGGCCACATGCCTAATTTATGTCACAACAATATATACAGTGTATATATACACTACCGTTCAAAAGTTTGGGGTCGTAAAATGTTTTCTTTTTTTTTTTTTTGGAAAAAAGTCTCTTATGCTCAGCAAGGCTGCAAGTATTTGATCAAAAACACAGTAAAAACTGTAATATTGTGAAATATTATTATTATTATTATTTTACTAATATATCTTAAAATATAATTTATTCCTAGAAGGGGAAAGCCTAATTTTCAGCAGCTGTTAATCGAGTCAATCCTGAAACATATATATGAGAATTTTCACTCTTTGTCTATTTTTTTTTTTCCCCAAAAAAGCATTGGAGAATCATAGAACATATGCGCTGCACTTTGAATTTCCATTTTCTTTGTGTTCCATGACATTTCTGCAATTGTTTTTAGACTTTTTTTATATGCTTCATTCCTCTCCAATTTGCTTTAGCTTTTGATCCGCCAGACATTTCAAAATCTCATTTATATCTTCTGCATCGAGACATTGTGATTGACCTCTTTAAACCTGTATTGTTGCACATGAATAGAGGATACATGAAATGTCACTATGACCAGTGACCTGCACTTATGACACCCTCAATTGATTGCCAGGAACCTTAATCCAATGTCTTTCATTTCCATACACTGTCATTGCATTTCATTGTGTGGTGTGCGCTTTTTTTTTTTTTTTTTCCAGCTTTTCCACCACAGCTCACGTCAATCCATGATTCAGAGTTTAGTATTAGTTCTGCTCTCTAACCTTCAGCTTCACAAGCAGTAGAGCAGCTTTTCCCAAAAATTTGTCTGATGTACCCTCACAGTCAGTAGGGCTCAGGTCCTCTATACTTAAGCAGAAATGTGTTCCTTTTAACTCTTATTATACTTGATATCATTTAGCATTATCATTAATGATAATTATTGTAATAATTCTCTCAAATTAAAAACAGTGGGTATCTCTGTGGGTGACAAACACACAGCAAGTAGCTTCCTTTCAAACTGAAACAATTTAAGTAAATTGACACCATTTGAGAAATATTTAATCGGTTATTTTATCACCATGTTTAGTTTGATATTGGTCTCGTGTAAGACATTTGAGACTTTTGATGCAATGGGTAAGAGAGCTGTTATTTTGTTAAGTGCTAGTGGAGAAAGAAATCGACCTTTGTCTGAAGTCTTTACATGCAATGTTCAAATGTTGTTATCCACATAAATTGACTCACACATTGTAGAGTTGCGGAGGAAGATGAAGGAGGTGAAGAAACGGATCACTTGCCACTTTAAAGGGATAGTTCACCCAAAAATGGAAATTTCCTGTTAATTTACTCAGCCTCAGGCCATCCAAGATGTAGGTGACTTTTTTCTTCAGTAGAACAGTAGAGAAGATTTCTTTTAGCTTAAGCCTTGGTGCTCGGTGATTCATATAACAGAAGTCAATGGGTGCCGTCACATTGGGATTAAAAAAAAAACAAAACAAAACATGAAGACAAAAAATTCATACCCGCGGCTCCTAACGATACTCTGAGGTCTAAAGAAGCAAAGTGATTGGTCTATGCAAGAAACTGAACATCATTTACAGCATTATTACCTCTAATCCACAGCCACGGCAAACGATCCTGAATGAATTCAGGAAAGTCTGCAGCAAGAGCTTCCTGTTGCATAATGACGTGCATTATCATATATTCTGCCTTATAAACAGTATAAAAAACATAAAATAATTAGAGCATTTACTTGACTCAAACAACTCTGTTGGTATTATTATTATTATTATTATTATTATTATTATTATTATTACTACATTGAATTTATTGCAACACTTCAATATGTGTATTATATTATCAGAAAACTGAACACATTTAGTGTCATTAGGCTTTTATTTGTGCTATATCTAACTGCAGAACCAGAGCCACACGTCACAGCGCTCTGAGGATAACAGCGTCAGACCTGAAGTTAGTGTGGTGCTGACGATTGCGTAACCCGCCCCAACCACTAACCCTACTCTTCACTATAACTATAAGCTCAACCTTAACGAATGCGAAACACACCCAACCACTAAACCTACCCTTAATGATGCTATAAGCTCCACCGCAACACCGGTGTGAGACTGCTAGCCTGGTGCTGTTGTCCTCAGACTGCTGTGATGCTTTCCGGTTCTGCAGTTGGTTATTATTGGAATAAAACAATGGAGCTGCACACTCTGGTTTATGGCTGCTATAAATTTGACCTGCCACAAAATGGCACTGTTTTCAACACTCCTGATGCCTCAAATTTTTTTCCCAAAACAATGAGAGAAAAGCTTTAAGAGGCTTCATTTCTCCATCCCTACAAAGAAGTGTAGGGCACCTCCTGGCAGCAACACAACAGCTTACACACATAGGCCTATGGTAAGACAACACCAGACTAGGAAATGAAACAACTGAGGGCTTAAATACAAGCGATAACAAGCAACTTAACAAGAACCAGGTGTGTGACACAATCTGTAACCATGACAACTGATGAGTGATAGGAACACAGGAAACTGAAGGCAACATATGAAATCAAGGAAAGTAAACTAATCATTAACTAGAACACAGGCAAAACAGACACAAAGAAAACCATGACTTAAAATTAGAGGCTGGCCTCATTAGAAAAACGTACCTGTGGGAACGTTTTCGTGAGTCACAAAATACGTACCAATACGTACATATCACTGCAGTTTCAATGTGAAATGTCCACTGAGTGGCGCTAAAAGCATGTTCAGTTTTTTTGCCGGAACAGATAAATGTGAATATTGTACGTTTTTATGACGTTGGTTTTTATACGAATCACCACAGTTCTGATTTGAAATTTTGTCCAGTGAGTGGAGCTAAAAGTGTAATGCTCCATTATTTTTTAAAATAACGTACCACCAACACTACACCTAAACCTACCCGATAGTGTTAACAAAAGCAAATGTGACATAAAAAACATCCGTAATCGTGCCATTTTAGCTTGTTTTGATCTCTCATCTTTGAGCTCTTTTACCGTGACTCGTTTTTCCCCGGATTCATACCCAAGGCTTCCTCATCCTAAGTACAACTCCGTATCAGCTGAGCTACCGAGCAAGCTTATGTCAGAAAAGCGAAACATATGGAGCTGGTTAACCGATGCAAAGTCCAAAATATATTCGTTTACAAATCGTGCACTTTGGTAAAAACTGTTTTGAAGTCATAACATAATATTGTGTGCAAGGAGACGTAAAAACAAGTCTTTATTAATCCATAATCTGACCCTGTAATCTTAACTGTGTATGAAAACGATTAAAAGCCCTTGCTGTTTTACTGCCTCTAGTGTTCATTTCTGTTGGAAACTGCAGTGATATGTACGTATTGGTACGTATTTTTGCGACTTGCGAAAACGTTCCCACAGGTATGTCTTTCCATGAGACAAGGTTGAAAAATTAAACAGAAGGCAATAAAACTAAACATAATCCTGACACACATACTATTTTGATCTCTTTCCTTAAAATTGTTAAGCGATTAATTGCCAGAAAAAGAAAAGAAAAAAAAAATCACAAGATCACAACAATTGATAATTTATTTTATTTTATTTTATTATTTTGTGTGTGTGTGTGTGTGTGTGTGTTTCTTTTGGTCCCCTATCACATCACAGCACGTTGCGCCCCAGACTAGCCATACCAGGCATTAAGCTGTGGATTAATTTTTGGGTGGATATGAGTTCTTGAGAAAATCAGCTTTCCTGAGTGTGGCAGAGTGTGTGTTTGTGTTTATATGTGCAGGCGCACTGCGTCTCCTCTGCAGAGGTCTGAGTGAAGACTCACTCACTCACTTATGTACACCAACACAAAGACACACACTTACATAGTATTACAACCAGCCTTTCATGACTGCTGCTGCACACATGTGGATTAGAATGTTAACATCAGTGGGATGCTGCAAGGCTTTATCCACAGACCTCTGTGACTTTCTGTGGACTCCAGACCTCTCCTTCCTCTCGGGTTGCTGGTTCTTCTATTTGCTGTGGCCAGTGCAACCCACTGTAGTTCATCCAGCATCCTACTCCTCCTCCAAGCCCTGAGGGCATTTCATATTTTCTGCAGTCATTGGCTCAACCCAAACCCACCTGTCAGGGATCAAACACACCACTTTATATCTATTCCACTCTGCCAGGCTGTCAGCATTACATGCGACCAACACGTGCCTAGAAGAGGCAGACAGAAATCTTTTTTTTTTTTTTTTTTTAAGCAAAGTACTGTTTTGAATTGCAAAGTTATCCAAAATATATTTTGTGTCTGATAAATAAGATTTTTCTTCTCTAAGAAGAAAATTTTCTTTTATAAGAGTTTAAGCTCAAAATACCCCACAGATCATTTATTCTAGTTTGTCAAATTTGCCCCTATTTTGGTGTGAGCAAAAAACACGCTGTTTTTGTGTGTGTCCCTTTAAATGCAAATGAGCTGTTGCTCCCAGCCTGCTTTGCAGAAGAGGGCGGAGCTTTAACAGCTCGCGCTTCGGTTGCTGAACAGCAACAAAGCTGTAAAATCTCACGCAGCCAAAATGACGATTGTCAGTAACGGTGTTCAGCCTTACATTGTTCAAACCAGAGTCGGACACTGATGGAGAGACTCAGGAAGAAGACACAACTTTTAGAATGCAATTGGACGTTTCTGAATGGTTAGTGGATACATTTATGTAGTTGCTGTGGAGTTGATTCAACTCATCGACTAGCATGTGCCGTCATGTTAATCTTTTGTGCAAATCCAGCATTGAATTGACCTTTGTTTGTGAAGCAGACCGGCGTAAAATGACGGCGTGGCAACAACAATCTCCTACAACAACTCTTCCACTTCTCTAAAGCAGCCCAACATGGCCTCACCCCCTTTGTTGCATGTTCTCGGGGGCAGGGTTTATGTAAATTTTAGGGTTAGTGATGTCACTAACCTGGGAAGAAGCTCATTGTAGTCCCTTGTTGCGAATTCTTTAAAAGAAAATATCTCCCTTTGCATTGAACTTTGAGTGTCGTAACTTTGCAGATGTTGTTTATGCTCAAACAGCAACATTACACACTAAAGTTAAAAGTGAAATCATAATCAACCACCCCTTTAATATATTAATACATTCATATTTTTATGGCTATGAAGACCAAGATCAAACAAACAAATGCACAAATATGGCTACTTTAAAGCAGTTGTGATTACTAGGTGAATATTCTCACCAAAATAATATTTAAAAAAAAAAAAAAAAAAAAAAAAAATCTATTAAAAATTATTAAAAATCTATTATTACACCCCTGAATTATAAATATAAGTTAATATAAAATAAATTTGAATTAATGTAAAATTATTAATAGACTCCAGACAGAAGTAGTCAGTAAGGTTGACAGCCTGGCAGAGTGGAAGAGATATAAAAAAGGTTATTTAATAATTTTATATATACTTGTATATTTTATATAAAATTGTGTAAATTAAATAAAATGTATATTTAACTGAATATCCTAAATTTGACCATTCTAAAACAACACTTGCAAACTGATTTAGGATACAGAAAATGATTTTAATCAATATCCATGTACACTTTGAACATTATTCAAGGGGTTTTATTTATTTGATCTGAAGTAAAAGTAATAAACAACACAAATCTGAGCGTATGAACCAGAGATTTGGTTTCTCTAGCGACTGAAGTTTTATTCATTTAGTGATTTGTCGTTTGACAAAAATGCTTATGAAAAATCAAAGCTGGGGAAATGAATACACACAATCAATACAGAAAGTAATATTCTTCATATCTTACATAATACAATCTGAGTACTAGGAGACATTTCTCATTACATGCCAGTCTCTGAGGGGAATTAAGAGGGATAGTTGGACAGCAGGATGCGAAGCCTAAGTTCTCTTCGTGTGATATTGGAGTTCCGTTCTGAGTGAGAAAAGCCTTTACTTCCAGTGTTTTTATTTCACACTATGCTACCAATAAAATACAACTCTCATCGGCTCACATATTTATTATATATTTGCATATCTTTGCTCTCCCATACTTACTCTCTTTGTCTCTCTCACAGGAAGGGCAGCAGAAATGTTTGCTCATGAGAAACATTACTCATCAATGTCACACCAAATTCCAAACAGCTTTTTAAAAGTCGATCCATTCTGCAGACCCAGGCTTTTTTGATACGTATTGCAAACCACAACAGAGATTTGTTGCCTTCCATTCGACATGTATACTGTCACAAACAGTTCTGTTTAACTCTGTCTGGTGTAACCAGGCCGTCCTAAGTCCCCCGTATGCTGTTTGTCATCTTCTTCAATTCTTTGTGAAAAGTCCCCCTACAGTACATAACATCTGCCTAAAGCAGTTAACAAGCCAAAGTTAAGCTGACGTCTCTCTCCTCGCGCACTCAAGCCTCTCGCGTGGGCTAAGACTCCTCCGTCAGAGCCGTGTTGCCAGAGGGGTGACGTCTCCTCCGCCAATTTGCTAAGTTTACTTCTGAAGGAGAAAGCTGAGGCATTTTTATGAGGGTGAAAAAGAAGCATAGGAGGGGAAGACAAAATTCATCCGTTCAGTCTCCAGGCACGCGTTTTGCTCTCTGTGAGACATCGGTGCTGAAAGAGAGATGCGGAAAACTTTGTGGCTTGACGGGTACGTAATGAGCCTCTCCTGCAAGCCGCCCTCGACCACGGAATCCTTCTGGCTTTTCGAAATCCCCCTTCCTTTTATTTTAATACTTTATTACCTCTTGTCTCGACTGCTGGGTGAGCAACCTAGCCTGGCGCATTCACATGTGTGAAGCGTACGCAGCTAAGAAGCCTTAATATAGATCTTACCGCCTGTTACAAGATGAAAGCAGCCCTTCTATCTGGATCACAGCTCATTTGTGCAATGACTGATCCACTGAGAAGTCAGAGCTTTCTTCCCCGACTTCTTTCTGATTGATTGAGAGAAGAAGAAAGAGTAGGAAACCCAACGCATTGGCATTAATGGAAATCTGGCGAATGATTCACCTTGCTACCTTGCGATATGCGTTAGCTGCTAGGTTAAATTACATTATAACCCCAGCCTGTGAATCTATCTTGACCTACAGGGAACTCCCAGCTGAAGTTGAATCCTTGTCCACACATTGCCCCCTTCTGGCTAGGATGAGAAGAATCTCAGACTGGTCACGGTCAATGGCAGGCAAGGATAACAGCACAATCCTATTTCCATATATTACAGACCTTTATTGGCCCTTTATTCATTAGAGATGGCTTTATATAATGGGGTCACATTGTCCCATATCTTCTGCCTTTCTCTGAGGAGGAAATGAATAATGGATTCATGGTGCACATATGGTTTAATAGTGATTCACAGTCTTTCACACATATGCCCTTGCTTGGCGTGTACAACACCTTGAACTCACAAAAATGTGCAAATGTATGAAGTTTTCTCTCCAGGTATAATGGGATTCCTGGAAAGTATGATAGATGACAATGGACTCGATTCTTTCTCCGCCTTACCGTCGCTGTCTCTTTCTGTGTCTCTTTCGCTTTATGCATACTGTGACCTTGACTTCAAGGAAGTACATTGAAAATCATTTCCCACTACAAATCTCTTCTAAGTCCCCCACAGCTTCGTGAGTCTTTAACCATTTAATACGCAGCCGCACAATAGGATTCAGAAAGCGATGATTATGCCCGAACTCGCTCCACTCCCACCCACCATTCAAGCAAGATTGGACATTTCCAAATGGAGGTCTTTTCTACTGAGAAAAGAAATCTTCCTGCTGAATTTGCCAGGGAAGGGAGTAAATAGTGGATTTATATTTATGGAAATCACAGGGACAGAAGGGATGATAGGAGGGAGGGAGGGAGGGAGGGAGGGAGAGAGAGAGAGAGAGAGAGAGAGAGAGAGAGAGAGAGAGAGAGAGAGAGAGAGAGAGAGAGGAAAAGCTGATGAGCTCCTCAGCCTGTGTCCTCCTTGCTCCACAAAGACATTTAAGCTTCATAAATGTTGTATTTGGGGAGAACTTAATTGGATTTATGTTGCTCAGGCCTTGAATGCAAATTGTGATTGGCATCTGCGAGGCTGGCATTTTTTTCCATGATTGAAAGGGAAAGGGGGGCCTAGAGAAGGGGTGTCCAGAATGAAGGCGATGCAAAAATGTCCTGTTTTCTTTTTTTTTTTTTTTCTGTCAGAAGTGCTTTGAATTAGGAATGGGTCATGAAGGTTGACTAGATGTTTTCTTAAACATTTCTTGTGTGTGTTTTTAGCATTAGATATTTTCAACAGTTTTGTTATAATTAGTGTGCTGACAGCTTAAGAACCCCCTTTATATCACTATAGTGCAACAGCCATACGCATTCAAATGGATGTTTTAGGACATTGCATCACATCCTGCATTGTTTTTGGAGTGTAACATCTAAAGTTTTTTTTTTTTTTTTAATGAGAAAGTTAAAAATAGCCCCAATATTAAAAATATGTATTGAGAGCATAATAAATTACACTAATTTATATATGTGTATGTGATTTATTTATTACACTTCCAGTCAGAGCAG
Source organism: Mylopharyngodon piceus (assembly GCA_039654765.1). Lineage (NCBI taxonomy): Eukaryota > Metazoa > Chordata > Actinopteri > Cypriniformes > Xenocyprididae > Mylopharyngodon > Mylopharyngodon piceus. The sequence goes on from CM077440.1 coordinate 26,801,082, forward strand.
GACTTGGGCCCCTGGGCTTGAGTTTATGTTTGGGCAAGTCACTGTCTTAATGAGTGAGCTGAATCCTTCATTCAACAGATTTGTTCAAAATGCGAATACATTTAACTTAGCAACTGACTGTTTTTATGAATGGGTAGCCTAACTGAATCATTTACTCATTCAAATACGTTGATTCTTTGATGACCAAAATGCTGTGTTGCTCCAAGGCGCAGCGGTTCTGTTGTTTTATTTTCTTTGCAAAGCAAAAACAGAATGTGAGGAAAAATAGAATATGTATAAGTAACTCAGTAACTTGTTGTTTATTGAACTGTTGTACAAAATCAATGTCACATTTGCACTCACAGCACTCTTACTTGAGCTATAACTCCTATATCATAGGATAATGTTATAAATATAAAACACAGGAACTCATTAAATGGGTATTTTTTATATATATATATATATATATATATATATATATATATATATAATTTTGATGACATTTCTGCCCACTGTAGTGTGATGGCAGTGAGACAGGAGAGAGCGTGCAAAATTAAGAAGAAGTGAGGCATGAACATATGCAAATTTATCAATATCTTTCTAAATGTGTGCTGTTTTGGGCTAAAAGCCTTAATATAGCTGTTTAAAGTAGCCATGTGATCACAAATAAATCAAGGCAGACCCGATTCAATGCATGTGTTTTGCATCTATGTGAAATAATGATAAATACCAGTTTATAGCATTTGATTATGGCCTCAAAGCTCACAGTCGGAGGCTATTAGCCCCGGCTGCCCCATTTATAGCCTTCGCTCGCACTGGCCCAACAGTGAAAATGCGACAAATAATTTCTGACTTGCATAACTGAACAATCAAACAAACATAAATGGGTAAAGGCTGGGCTGGGTGGGGCCCATAGGCTGAAGCCCAGTCAAGCCCAATGGTAAGTCCAGCCATGCTTCCTGTCAACAGTTTGGAGATATGTTTTTCAAAGAATTTGCATATGCTCACCAAGGCTGCATTCATGTGATCAAAATACAGTAAAATGTAATACTGAGAAGTATTAGTACAATTTTAAATAGGTGTTTTTAATTAATGTATTTTAAAATGTAATTTATTAATTGCACATGGATTCTTTGGGAACAATTAGTCGACTAGTCATTCAGTCAACCCACCAGCTTATCATTTTGGTGACAATAAATTAGTCACCTAAATGATGAGCAATACATTAGGTGTCATGAACTAACAATTAACAATACATTTAAAGCATTTTTTAATATTGGTTAATTTCTACATATACTAATACATTTTAACATTTAAGGTTGTGTAAATGAACATTAATTATTGTACTGTATATTAAATTAACATGAATTAACAATGAACAATAGTATATTTAGAATCAACTAATATAATTGATTAACCTAGATTATGAAATGCTGTAAACATTGTTGTTCATTGTTAGTCTGTGAGACTGAATCCTCTATGTTAACAAATTGAAGCTTATTGTAAAGCGTTTCCAAAATTGTGTTTTTTTGCACGTCCTTACTTTGAATCTATTTCATGAGAGACGAGGATCGATGCCGGCTGCTCTTGGGGGCCTGCTCTGAAGGGCTGTCTCCAACCAGCCTGAACAAATGATTATTTGTATTAGGATGAGCACAAAGCAAAGAGATCCTTTAACTTAGAGCCCATCCGCGGAGGACAGACACATGGAGCCACACTGACTGACAGCACATTTGGCTAGAATACAATGCACATACTCCTTTGTCTCTTCCTCTCTCTCAGAATAATTAAGTCAAGGAAGCAAACGTCATTGTAACTCTATATGTAAATACCTCTCCCTCTCTCCTGAGGTCTGTTTCCAGAGATTACAGTATTTAATTGAGAAATAACGCAAATTAGTAGTCTAAAACGAGCCTAGTCACAAGACACATTTTCTAAAAATGGCAATTGTGGCAGAGTTTACAGAATCACCTGTACCAATTACCCCTTAGTGTTGCTTTTTATTAGCCTCAGTGGAATCAGCAGACCACCAGGAGGGCTTGTCAACACAGGGCATGCATGTCCTCAGGGAGCCGTTCTGTGTGTGTGTGTGTGTGTGTGTGTGTGTGTGTGTGTGTGTGTGTGTGTGTTTGTGCGTGTGTGCATGTGCTTGTGAATTTAGGTTGGTATGCTGAATGGTAATAGAAATGAGAGCAGTATTGGAGTGGCCAGTGTGCTGTGCGTGAGAAGGTGATGAATGCTAATGAGTGTGAAACAGGGCTGAGAGGTCGAGACCCCACTGAGTCCCTCAAGACCCAGAGAGAAAGCTGCCACAGAGAGTGTCCTACATACAGACAGAAAGAAGTGTGTGTGTGTGTGTGTGTGTGTGTGTGTGTGTGTGTGTGTGTGTGTGCTTGTTTAACACCTACTGTTTTGAGAGATGTGGAGTGACAGCAATTTCCAGTCCTTGCTCAAAGCATTCTGTAATCACTCACTCCGATCCAACTCCACTCTGGGTTTTCCATTTCTCGCTCGCTGTTTTTAATGTCATATCTGGGTGCAAGATGTATTAGTTGAAAATTTTTGATTACTAGATATATGATTTTATTACTATTTTTGAATAGAATATTTGAATTGGCTTTACATCTGAGAGAAGAGAGTGATTCATACTTACCTTTACACCATGTCAAATTTATTTATGACAAATCCCTCAAGTTTCACAAGAAAAATCATAAAAAGCATCCTATCTGATGACGCATCACAGAAGTATTTAAAGTACAAGGTATGTGTTCTTAGTTTTGCACTGAGTGCACAAAAAGAGAGAACTGTTCTGATTGGCTGTGTTTTGTGATTGTTTTTCATCACACCATCTCTTTGCTTTCATTGTGAGCAGACAAATTGTTTATCATTGGAAACTTTTCACATTTGTTAAAGGGATAGTTCATCCAAAAATGAACATTACTCATGTCGTTCCAATCCTGTATGATTTCCTTCTATACGTGGAATATAAAAGAAGATATTTTGAGATAATTATGTCTCTTTTTTTGTTTGTTTGTTTGTTTGTTTTTGTCCATTCAATAGAAGCCAATGTTAACCAAAATGTTTGTTTTTTTCCAAAATATATTCTTTTGTGTTCTGCAGAAGAAAATAAGTCATACAGATTTGGAACGACATGAGAGTGAGTAAATAATGACAGAATATTAAAGTGCCCCTATTACGCTTTTTAAAATATTACCTTTCATGCAGTGTGTAATATAGCTGTTTGTGAATGTTAAAGGTCTGCAAAGTTTTAAAGATCAAAAGTGCACGACAAATAAAGTTATTGTCTCCTAAAAGAATGAACCAATTCGAACTGCCGAAATGAGTTGTCAACAACTTGTAATTTCCTGTTACAAACCTACGCAACAATGTAACAAGATACATAATGCCAAAATGCATAATGCCCAGCCTATGTTCTTCACTGGCAGCCCGGAGCTAAAATTCAGATATGGTAATGGGCTTTTTTATTTCTGACACACGCTGTTAGCGGTAGACCAATCACAACAGACTGGGCCGTCTGACCAATCAGAGCAGAGTAGGCTCTCAGAAAGGGGGTTTTAGAGGGACTGAATCTTCGAACAAACCGCTTTCAGACTCTTTGAGAAATGAGGTGATGTTCAATGTATATTATGAGAAAATTAAAGTGTTTTTTGGCCTTGGATGCATGTAAACCAAATGTAGGAGACCTCCAAAACAAAATTAGGAACCTTTAAAATAGCATAAAGGGCACTATAATTCGGGAGTGAATTATATAAAGAAACACTTCATAATTTCTTTTCTCAACACTTCTTTTTAAATTCCACAATAAATTATCACATTCACTCCCTGTCATTAATTTTCACCAAAAATAATGAGTCATAATGAGTACATTTTTGTCTTTCTGATTATACTTGTCATTTTTGATTTAGTAAAGTTTGATTTTTATTTTTCTGATTAAACTAATAATTTCCATCTTTCTTTTAGACTAATAGTCTTAACCTTTTTTAAACATAGTGGCTTCTTTCAGACGTGCCATTGCATTATGGTCTGTTAACATGTTGTGCTGCCATGCATCGGAGCGATCTTAGAGTGAGAGAACACACGACATTGACTTTTACTAATAAAATCCCTCCTCGCTCCAGGCAAAATCACACAGCTCCGCTCTGTGCTCCGCTTTCACTCCGCACTGCCTCACAGGAAGGGCTCATCTTGTTAGATTTATACTTCGCTAGGGGGTCTACATCCAGGAGGGCCCCCTATGTCTTTCTCTCTCTCTCTCTTTATCTTTCTCTCCTTATCTCTCTCTTCCTCTGTAGTAAGGTATTTGACCTGGTGGTATGCTTCAGTGGTGCAGAACACTCCTGTTGAGAGGTTTCTCTGCTCCATTCACCTGCCTTTCCGTCACACACACTGACACTACACCACATCGACCCACACTCTCCTCTCAGATCAGTGCCTAAATAGCCAATCAATACGGCCACTGCCAGCTGTTCCTACATCCTTATATTTACCTCACACGGCAACCTCACCACGCGAGCGCCCCCCTGAAGTAATCAGCTCCCTCCGCTGCGTCTGAATAAGAGACCGAATGTTGAAAAACAGACACATCCTAAATGGACCGTGTCATTGTGCATGCATGAATGCACTTGGAGACGAGAGCGTGCAAATACAATCAAGAGCCTTAGCTGTTGCTAGAGTCGTCAAAGAAACTTGTCAAGTCGTCAAAGCTCCCCGGAGCCTGTTGATCGGTCGCTCCAATCATCCCCATCACTGATTCCTGCCTCTCCGGATGTCTAAGTGATTCTATTTCTTTCTGCCTGAGACTCCTAGCTGGGTGCCCAGCTGATCAAATAAACCACCGGCAAACCCAACAGCCAATGAGCTGGCTAAGCACCCTCACAGTCCATCGTCTGCAACAGCCAAGACACAAATGTCCATTCCAGGACGGCATGTTCCACCGTCCACAATATCTGCTGGAGCTGCTGTTATTGGCGGTGGAGGGGAAAAAAGCAACATGGTCATTTCTCCAGTGGGGTGCTTGTTCCTCCATTAGCTGCCTTAATTGAGTAGACTGTTATATTTCAGCACCTTATTAAATCGGAAGGAAGCAGGCCAGAGAGTATTACGTGAGAGTAAATTGATTTTGGCGCCTTGCTGCTCATCTACTTTGGCCGTCTTTACACAAACCCATTCCTCCAATTATTGTTTATGGCTTGCCTCTTTGTCTTTGCTCTCTTGCTCATTCTTGTTCATTCTCCTCTCCTTTCTCTCACTTTCATCCATTCATAATATTTTGGCCCCGCTTAGCTTAAGTCCAGTTCCCAGAGGACACAGAACCCAGCAGCACTTTGCAGTTTTCATTCTTGTTAAATGCTGACAATGAGGCTTTCACCAGGCATCCACTTGGCGTTCACATCATTATTTATTTATTTTTAATAGGAAATAATTGAGACTGATATATCAGTATGCATGTTTGTGGGTCTATCTGTCTATTGTTCTGTTTTTATTATTATTATTATTATTATTATTATTAATTTTTATTATTATTCTATCATTGATGTGAGGTGATATTGAGTTCATTCTATGCCACAGTTTCAGTACCTGCCTGGCTAAATTTTCCACCGTTTGGAATTGTAACATTTTTTAAACAAATTTTGTAAAATCTTCAGCAAAATTTTCAAAATGTATCACTTTTTTGATGTTTTAAATCATTCATGAGAAATAGCTTCATGAAGTGAACAGTGAAGATGCCAAATAGGAAATGACGCTGTATTTTGGCAACCGTTTGGCATATTGAAAAGATTAAGGGAGCTTGAGCAATTTTGGCACAGCAGCACATGCTGGTCACAGTGTTAATTTTGGCAGCCATTTTTGATTTAGTCTTAGTCTTTATCTTCAGACGAAAATGCTCCTTAGTCTTAGTCACATTTTAGTCATTTTTGTCTTTCATATTTTAGTCTAGTTTTAGTCAACGAAAAGTCATTGCATTTTTGTCAAGTCTTAGTCATTACTTTTAGTCAAGCTACAGTTACCAACATGAATGTTGATAGCTATTTTATCTTTAGACAAAATAGTCATAATTTTTCTCTTTAGACCAATTCATTTAAGCTTATGAAAAATTTGAATCAAGGTTGTATTGACATTGCACTCTTAGCAGTAGCACTTATGCAATTCTACATATCCCTTTTCAGTGGTTCTCAAACTTTTTAGAGTGTCGTACCCCCTGAGGGATTTAACATCCTTCTGCGTACCCTAACCTATCCACTTACTGCAGTTACACCTTTTCCATTAAGGGACAGTATTTGCCCTCTTAAATCAATTTTCCCAGTGCATTTTTTTACCTTTATAAATATCTTTATAAAATAAATAATGCTTAAAAAATTTCAATAAATACAATGATGATAAAAACAAAGTGATACTTTTAAATATTACATTAAAACCGCCAGTAGGTGGCGGTAAGTCACTGTTTTTATGAGTGAATCATCGAGTCATTCATTCTTTCAGTATCAAAGCAAGCGGCTGTAGTTATCAATGGGTCATTGAATCATTGGCGATTCGTTTGTTCACAAAACACAGCTTATGTGCTACAGTTCTGCTGTGGCTTTCGTTGCAAAATAGAGCAAAAATACTGACAATACTGTTTAAAATGTACATCACTTAATATTACCCTTTTGTTTGTTGAAGTGTTGTATAAAATCAATGTCACATTTGAAATCGTGTGGATATTTGGGAAACATTGCATTCTTGCTGGTAGGCTATAATATGATCAACATTAAAAACAATAACTCGCCAAAGGGAATGGTTTTGTAGCGAAGAGAGTTTTAATCTATATGCAGTCTGTGTCTATATTTGTTCTCCATGCTAGTAGTGCTAAATACCCACTTTCACAAAGGTATATTGTCGAGAACAGCACTAATGTAGCGCGATTTGCTGGCGTGGATGCAGTCAGTTTTGACCGCGAAAGATGAGGTAATTTAACTGAATGTCGTGTATTTACGGAATTAAACCTGCTAGAAAATTTCTATCATTGGTGATAGACAATAAAGTTATTTTAACTCAGCATTTTGTTTGCGTACGTCAGTTTGAGAGCCACTGCTGGATATCAGCCTGCACTTTGGTCGCAGATTTAGTCAGCAAACGAGCAGCGCAATATAAACCGACTGAATGACACTTTAATTTAAGTAGAAAATCTCAAATGAAGATCGCTGAACTCCAGCTTACTTGTCTGTTTTCAGATCATCTGCGCTTCTTCCTCAGTGTAGAGAGAGCGCGTGTGCGTGGTTGCCAGATTGCAAAGATTAAGTAAAACGTGTTCTTTTAACAGAAAAGCTCTGATTGGGGGTTTAAATTCTGGAAATCTGGCAACCGTAAGTATGAATGCTCGTTAAAACAGTCTGTTATGTTTTGTCTCCTTTATTCGACAAAAACAAAAAGTGATTTCAAAAGAGTGATTTTGGTAGAGTTTTTAGTCTTTTAGCCACATTTCAGTCTCGTCTTTTTTCATCAACGATATGGCATGTGTTGATTTAGTCACAGTTATTGTGAAATGACATTGGTGTCCTCTCTCATCGTCTCGTCTTAGTCATGGAAAAAAAGGTCGTCAACGAACATTTTTCGTCATAGTTTTCGTTAACGAAATTAACACTGGCTGGTCAAGAAAAAAATTTGGGAAGAAATTAAATTTTATTTACCAAGGATGCATTTAATTAATCGAAATGACAGCGAAGACATTTATAATGTTACAAAGATTTTTATTTAAAATAAATACTGTTCTTTTGAACAAATAATCCTAATAAAATGGTTTACATTTTCAACAAAAATATTAAGCAGCATGACTGTTTTCAACATTGATAATAAGAAATGTTTCTTAACCACAAAACTGCAAATTAGAATGATATCTGAAGGATCATGTGACACTGAAGATTGGTAGTATTGTATTTTTGTTCAAATAAATGCAGCCTTGGTGAACATAAGAAACTTCTTTTAAAAACATTTAAAAATCTTTAATGCATTAGTTCACTTTCAAATGAAAATTAATTGACTTTCTACTTTATGATGAACAAAATCGGAGATATATTAATAAATATCCTGACACATCCAAGCTTTATAATGGCAGTTAACAGGGGTCACGAGTATGAGCTGAAGAAAGTGCTTCCATCTACATCCATCCATCATAAACGTGTACTCCACACAGCTCCGGGGGGTTTAATAAAGGACTTCTGAAGTGAAGCGATGCATTTGTGTAAAAAAAAAAAAATCCATATTTAACAAGTTATGAAGTAAAATATCTAGCTTCCGCCATACCGCCGTCCGTATTCAGCTTAAAAAGAAAACGGAACTGGCGTCGTGTCAGATAAGCTTTTTCCGTAAGTTGAATAGGGAAGGCATAGGACGTAGCGCAAGCGTTTTGAACTGCAAGAGTTTTACACTTTCTTCGTAAGTTGAATACAGAAGGCAGTCTGGCGAAAGCTACATATTTTACTTCATAACTTGTTAAATACGGATTTTTTTTTTTTTACACAAACACATCGCTTCACTTTTAAAAGGCCTTTATTAACCCCCTGTAGCCGTGTGGAGTACGTTTATGATGGATGGATGTGGATGGAAACACTTTCTTCAGCTTGATACTTATTGGTATCGCTCACTGCCATTATAAAGCTTGGATGCATCAGGATATTTATTTATATATCTCCGATTGTGAAGAAGAAAGTCATATACACCTAGGATGGTTAGAGGGTGAGTAAAGGCGCGGTCACACTGCACTTTTCGTTCCACTGACTTCCATTCATACGCATGCAAATGCGACAGACCGGAAACGCAAGCTTGTGCGAAAAGTTTCGCATTACGCTGCATTCCAAAGTTCAAGTTTGGTGAACTCTGACCTGTGAATTCGCATCACGTGAAGACATGCGACCAGTAGAAGATCGGCATGACCTCTTGGCTGAATTAAAAGAATGTTATATTTGCAGTAAAGTCGAGTAGGTTATATATTTTTTATTTTGAATGTATTACTATATGTTATATGTTAACACTGTAGACCGTGTTAATATCGATGTTGCGGCATCCGATGAAATTTCGCATGTTCAAAGTCGAGTGTGACCGCGGCATAAAGCTTGGGGTAGTTTCATTTGAAAGTGAACTAATCCTTTAAGTGACAAACTTTTGAAGATTATACACTATGTAGGTCTATTTTTGGTAATAATTCATGATTTCTCTGGGCATATTGAGACAATGATACCCATTATTCCTACATCATCAATATCAGGCTTTTTTCTTCATGCAAACAATTTAAAGAGGACAATTCGAGAGGCACATCTGTTAATAAATACAGTTGTCAATTTCACTGACTGTGTGAACGCCACCCATGATGAATAAATGAGGCCTGCCACCCGCACCACTACCACCAACAAAAAGTGAAGTGTCCGCCCATAGATCATCTCAGCTTTACCCCTAAAGTACTCAGAATACGGAATAAATAAATCCACCCAAATCCTCTCTCAACCCAGGGCTCTCTGTCATCTGTGCAATGTGCAAGTGCAGTATATGCAGAACCATAATCCCAAAACATGCTGTCATTCCAGCCCTTGCATTACCATATTTCATCCCACATGCTCTATTAAAAGATTGCACTACTTACTAACAGACACTTTGTATTGCTTCATGTCTGCTTTAGCCAAGTCTCAGGATTCAAACGCCACTGAACAACTGGAGAGATCCATTAAATCCATCAGTATCCCCTCTCAAACCCCATTGGCAGGTTTAACCCCATAAGTACATGTGATATAACCACTGAATACAAGTTTTGGAAGCACAATAAGCATTAATGAAAAAAGCACAATGAGTATAACAGCAGCTCATCTACATGTTTGGTTGACATCTGCTTAACAGCAATCCTCTCTCACTTTGATCTGCCTTGAATTGGCCAATAGATCTCAACGTTCTGGACTATGAGACTGATCGTGTCAGTGAACAGAATTCAGCTTGCAGCTTATGTCTGATTCTACCATCAGGGACTGTTTGCAGATGTAGATTATGATTCACCTTTCAAAATACAGAAGCCTGAGGAGATGCATGAAAGTAAAATGAGCTTATTAATTCATGCTATGATGATTCCATGTGTTATATTCTCTGCTTTTGAACATTGTGATGTGCAGCAGGGATGCCCATTGGACCCTGTCACAATACACACAAACCGTTTGACTTTTGACATATTGTAACATTAATACAGGTTTACAGTTGGAAGACCATAATTTATTCCTGTGATGGAATCGCTGATTCTTCTCACTGATTTGATGCTCAAGAAACATTTCCTATTATTATTATAGTCACATTTACATTCAAATTACAATTACAGTTCTGCATCCTGTTCTCTACCTCAATTCAAATTCAATTCAAATGCAACTAAATAATTTTTAATATTTTAAAAGGCACTCTCAATTCATTTCTGAATGTCACTCAACCCTGCTGTTCTCAAACTTCACCTCAGCATAGCTGTGCATCATTAGTTTTCTATATTAACCTAGAATGGACAAAGATATTTGGAATTAGCTAAATGAACAAAAAATGAACCCAGAGCATTTGTGTCCACACAAATAAGTGCTTGCTGACATTAAAAAATGGTTAAAGTATTCACAAAAAAGCCTAAAATCTTTTGTACTGTTCTAAAACAAATTGAATATGTGGACAGTTTTTGGACTATTCATGACAATGCGAGCAGCATGAATCTGGCACTCCTCTCATAAAGTCTTTATCAGTGAAGTGTTAGATTTGCGTTGGAAGCTGTGCAGCTTATTGTGAGTCATGTACATATGGTAAACACTGACACGCTGACTAGTCGAGTGCTTTGCTGTATGACCAGTTCACTAATAAAAGTAAGTAGTGATGCAAGTCCAAGTATATCCACCTACTCATCAATATAGATTTTTTCCCCTTACATTTGCATTGATTTATTCAATTGAACCCAAAACTTGCAAATGAGAAATAATATAACACAAGTGATTCATCATAAGAATTTTATTGAATGCACTGATTTTATATTAACTGACTTTTCTTTCCTGATGCTCACAGAGTTCCTCCAGGGGTTATTTGACCTTAATTTGTGGTTCTTCCTGCACACTATCCTTCAGGTTCCATTAAAACTTTATCCAAAAAATGCAGTATGAAGTGGCTGAGCATGTTGGTCTTTCCGCTTCCCGCAGGTCTCCTGTGATGGCCGGAGGCTTGTTTGCTGTAAACCGACAGTGGTTCTGGGAGCTGGGAGGATACGACACAGGCCTTGAGATCTGGGGAGGCGAGCAGTTTGAAATATCCTTCAAGGTGAGTTAAAGCATCTGTGTTGATTCCTGTATGCAATTCGCTAATAATACATTGATTTTCACAGGCTGGTTCTTGTTGTTGGCCTTTCAGACCACAATAATCAAATAGAACACAATAAGGCAGTGTCTCACTCCAATGCTTTGTGCAGTCCAGACCTTAAAATGGATTCCAAGACACACTCCAAAACCACATCCAATAGCTCATCGCTCCTGATCCATTGCGAACCTCTAACTATAGCTATACCAAATTCCTTTTTCTCCCACTTAATGTGAAGTGCTCTGTCTGTCTGTCTAGACAGTCTTTTCTCATTCTTTTCAACAATAAAGCCCGAATGAGATTGGACGGCAGAGGTTATTTTCTTCACTGTGTTACTAAGCGAAGCCTCAGAGCCAAACGTACACGAGTCGGCCAAAATAAGGCGGTGAAGATAGCGGAGCTGTGAGTCTGTGCGCGTTTGTGTGTATGTGTTTAGACTGGCTAGACTGCTGAAACTAATTAGATTGTGTGATCCAGTGATTGGCTGTGGCTCTGAAGTGATTCGGTTTTGATTAGCGGGGCCAAAACTGGCACCGATGGATGTGAGGAAGTGTTCTATTTATCAGTTCTGACATACCTGCCACCCCACTCTTTTTCATTAGACTCTCACTTGTGCTGGCACTGAACTTTGTTATTGGAACACCATCCTCTGCACCTCTCTAGTAACTATGGCAACCGCAAAAATAGTTTAGAGGCTAAACCGCCTGTTTGACATATTTTTTTATTATCATTTCCTTTTTATGTATAGTATTTGTCTATTGCTGCTATTTGTAATAAAGTTGCCTGGTTGACCTTGAAATATGGTAGTAACATACCAAACAACTCTCCATTTGAAAACTTTAAGATAGCTGGTATTGTACTACAGTGTCTCCTTCAGAATCCAGTGTGCAACTACAAACTAAAATAAAAGCTGGGGCTGATTGGGCTTGGCGTCATACCATTGATTGGTTGCCTGCCACACTCCGTCCAAGTTTCATCCATCTGTTCGTTGTAGGCAGCTTTCTAAATGCAATTCAAGTCATCTTAATATCTAAAGTCCTGCCATGGCTGCCTTCTTCCATGCTTTATGATAAAAGACGCTGTGAAAAAAATGTGAAAATTATTCCTAAAACTTCATTTGTTACATGGCTCCCTCATTTATCCTCAAATGAGGGATCTGCAGGGGCTTTTTCTCGCTCACTTTGTAGCACTGATGTTTCGAACGATTCTCTCCCCATAACGATGGGGTCTGTGAAGTTAGCTTGACCGCTAACCCGCCGCCTGGCAGGAGAGATAGGTCTGTGCGGTTTGATATCTGCAGACAGCTCTCTCGGGCTCAGCGGGTGACCGAGGAAGAGAGAAACCATCAGACTCGACTCGTCCGAGTAGAAGCCCCCCTCCCCTCAGCTTTCTCACCTCCCTCTGTGTGTCAGTGGCCCTGGCCGAGTCCAAACTCCACCATGTCTGAGCCAATACTCGATACGGACAGGCACTTCAAAGTCTTGGCCTTAGTAGAACAGAAAGAGAGAGACGGGAAGGGAAGCATATTGAACACCCTGCTTTTTTCTTTATCTCTCTTTTCTTTTGGTTTAAAGAGGAAAGTAGAGATATAAGTGTGAGGCAGTTGGAAAACTCAACTACTTTCCTTCAGTGAATGCGCCAGTCGATCCGTAATTGGAGCCCACGGCGAGGACGTTGCTTGTTTCTGGTATGATGTGGAAGCGTAGCAGTATTTCTTGCTAGTCTGTCCACATATTCCCAGGAGCTCACAAGGATGTGATGCATGAGGCTTTTTTGAGTTTTTTCAACTGTCTAAGAGAATGCAGGATGGAAAAAACTCTGCATATACTGTGATGTAGTATAAATGTTTGAGTATGTGTGTGCGTATGTGCCTTTTCAGGTGTGGATGTGCGGAGGCAGCATGTATGATGTACCTTGTTCGAGGGTGGGCCACATCTACAGGAAGTACGTCCCCTACAAGGTGCCTTCAGGGACCAGCCTGGCAAGAGTGAGTAGAACTTCCACTATCCTTCCAAATGAGAAAGGATAGAGTGTTTCTCTACAGTGGCCCAATTCTGCTAGTTTATAGTGCTCTAGATTCACAATGTTCCTGAGATGTTCTTATTCATATTCTGCACACATGATAAAAGACAAATTGTAGGGAGAGAACATCATTCTGCTATATTATATATATATATATATATATATATATATATATATATATACACACACACACACACACAAACAATGGCAAATGTGACTAATTAGCACATGGCCATTTGTATTATATGACATGATTAAGGAAAAGACATTGGATGGATGGATGGATGGATGGATGGACATATATTTACTGTCTTGGATGGATGGACATACACATATATACTATCTGTCTGTCTATATATATATTTCCATTAATCTGTCTCACAGAACCTGAAACGAGTGGCAGAGACATGGATGGATGAGTACACAGAGTACATCTATCAGCGCCGGCCCGAGTACCGCCACCTCTCCACTGGTGACCTTACCGCTCAGAAGGAGCTCCGCAAACACCTCAAATGTAAAGACTTCAAATGGTACATGAACACTGTGGCCTGGGACCTGCCCAAATATTACCCACCTGTGGAGCCACCGCCAGCTGCCTGGGGAGAGGTGGGTGAACAACGCCATTATTAAAATTGTGAAGATACCAGGGTTGAGCAAAATGCAGAATTTAATAATTGGTTTTTAATCTTTTAATTCATTACTTGGAATTTGAATTGAATTAGCAGCACAGTGATGTTAAATGTGAATTTAACTGGGAATGACAGGAAGTGGCATACATTTTATAGAATTCAACACAGTTACACAACAGAGAAATTTCAATAGTTAAACAAGAACAAAAATAAGCAAGAACACTTTTCCATCTTATAAACTTGCTTCATTGAAAATGTTGGAGGATTCTGGGACATTGTACATTCCTGGGGACAGAACGATGTTTTTGAAAGAAGCCTGCATGTATTTGATCAAAAATACAGTAAAAACAATAATATTGTGTTTTCTTTTTTTTAATATATCTCAAAATGTAATTTATTCCTGTGAAGGCAAAGCTGAATTTTCAGCAGCCACTACTTCAGTCATTACTTCAGAAATCACACTAATGTGCTGATTTGGTGCTCAAGAAACATTTATTATTATTATCAATGTTGGAAACAGTTGTGCTGCTTAATTTTTTGGGGAAATCTGATACTTTTTTCGGAAATGATGAATATTATGCAAGTGACGTATCAGTGGGATTCCAGTACAATAAACATTCAGATTTTAGTTTTTCAAAGAAAGTGTTTGTTTTATTTCTCATATCTTTTTAGATAACTGTAGCAATCTCAGTTGCATTTCAGCCACCCCTAACCAGAGCTCACAAAGAGAAACGTTTACAGTGGGTTTAGAAATACATTTTCAAACAGTTTTATTGCTGTGGTGTTTTTTGCAGCATGGGATAGTGCATTGTCCTGAATGAAAATCCTTTTATTTCAGAAGGCACTTTCCTTCTTTTTATACCATAGCAGAAAATGGTCAGTCATAAACTCCACATATCTTGCAGAAGTCATTTTGACACCCTCAGAGACCCTAAAGGGACCTTCTATCTCACTGCCCAATATTCCATCACCCGCTAGCTCCTTGCTGACGTTGCAGTCTTGTTGGAATGTGGTGGCCACTCACCAAACATCCAGAAATCAATCTATCTAGACCATTCATTGTAGTACGGCATTCGTCAGTGAATAAAACTTTTAAAAGCATCTTCAAATACCTGTTTGCTGCTCAACAGTGGCTTTTTTATAGCTGTCCTTTTTAATACAACTATTATTATACAAATTTTTTTTGACAGCGAGTTCTCTTTTGCTGTAAATTACTCACAAATCTTATGATAGTTTGATAATCTCCATTGAGTTTTCACACAATATTAGTTGTTTTCATCCCTTTTGCATAACATTGCACCATGTCATGCTTTTCATCTTCAGAAAGATCTTTCTTCCTCTCTATATTGCATGAGAACTGTGACTTGCTTAATAATGCGGAACAACCTCTTTAAATAGTTTCTATTTACCTAAGTAGACCTGGCAAACTATTTAGCAACCCTGTCTGAGACTGATACCAATTATCTAAAAAGATATGGAGAAATAAAACAAACAAACACTTTCTTTGAAAAACTAAAATCTGGATGTTTTTGTACTGAAATCCTACTAATATGCCACTTGCATAATAATTTAGAACACAGTACTGTCATGTATTTATTTTCTTTAAAACAAAGTCTTACAGGCACCAACCTTTTGAAGAGTAGTATATACTGTATGGATGGATATGGTCACATTTATAGATAATTCATACCTTAAATTTTATGTATTTTGAAAAACTACTGCATTCAAGAAACCTGTAATTCATTTAGTTATTGGATATATTAACAGTAAATTTTAATTGCTAATTTGTCATTTAGGTGATATTTTTATTCAAAGCCACTTACTGTAAAGTTATTACCACTCGACCTGAATGAACCTAGTGTTGTGTGCCGTGCTCAGAGGTACAATGGTTTCAACCTGAATATTTCAGTTACCAGTCAGTGTTGACACCCCTCACATCTCTTTGTTTACCCATAAGTCACTAGGCACATAACTTTACCCCACTTACTTGATTTGAGTTACACACTGAAAACGATCGTCAATACATCCTGTGAGACAGAGCATACTGTAGATGCGAGAACAGGTATGAGTGTGTGTGTGTGTGTGTGTGTGCGTACGTGCATATGACAGAGAGGTTATGTGGAAATGTTCATTGATTTATGAGAAGCACTGCCGGGTAAGATATAACACATTTTTCGCCAAAGACAAGCAGGCGGCCGGTCCTCACCTAAAACTGCGCTGTCTAATATACAGCGATATCACAACGTAACTATTGTTTGCATCACTGCTTCCTAATCCATAAATAAACAGAAGATGCGTTATACATTTATTACTCAAGCTGATCCAGGCAGACAGGCTATTCGGGTTATTCATTATCATTCGGGTTTGCTGTGCCAGAACAGCGGTTCCTGGGAACACGCGTGGAGAGATGGGCCTGTCATTTCTCTCCATCTGTGGTTCTGCCATGTCTTTCATAGTGGGGGGTATTTAATATGCATGGACTGATTCCCATCTTGTGCATTTTGATGGGCCTTTTTAATCACTTCTGAATGATGTACCTCACAGACATCATGCCTTAATGAATCCCCCTGGGGAACACCATCTCCTCTTTTTTCAGTCCCCTGCCGTGATGTGTCAGAAATGGCAAGTAATAATTTAGAAATGTAATTAATTTCACATCCAAATTAATTGGAGGGCTGACGCTTACCGTAAAGCGTATCCGTCCATCCGAATCCATCTAAGGTAGTAATGGAAACAGCCCTTTGGTTTCAATTGTTTCAGCGGAGGCGGCCCAAAAAAAAAGTCCTTTAGCAAAGAACATTCACTTATTGGCTTTTTCTGCATTAGCGGCATAAAATTGATGGTAAAAATGCGGCTGGGGAACCTGCTTGGGTGAAATTTATGCATGGTAAATATCTTCTTTCCTGAGGCGAAATGATAGTAATTTGACTGTCAACCTGATAGCTTCATACACCACGCTCTCTAGCTGGTCTGCCCGCACCGGCCTCCTGTCACCCCGCCTGATGTATTGCACAATAAAAGAGCCTTATTGGACTTTCGAATACACCCCCATGGGCCGCGACAGAGAGGAAGAGAGGTAGCTAAGGAATTAAAGGGGTCCTTGTCAGCATTTTCAGCAAAGGACAGGGGTCAACGTCGGCATGACCTCCGGCTGACGGGGCGGTGAGATGGGTAAACAGGCTGTCAACCATATACCACTTGCCCGCCTTCACACATATATACTCTCTCTCTCCCCCACAGCTGTTTCATTGCCTCTTCAATACACTCAAATACTTTAAATAATGCAATCAGGCGACTTTTATGCTCACAGCGATTGCTGCCAAAGGCTGTTACGGGATATAAATGCAGTTTTCAGGCCCATTTTAGAGTACCCACCCTCCTGTGGCTTGAGAGGAAGAAGAGAGGAGAGACCCATGCTGATTTGGTCTGATTCTGCTGTATTTACCTCTAAAGAGCTTGTGATTACATACTCTTCTAGTGTAACCTAGATAAGTGCATTCATTTATTTTTTTATTTTGTGGTATAAATATTATAAATCAAAGAATTTTTTTCTGGATCACAAAAACAAATGCTACACCATGAACAGGTTGTAGGCACCGATGATTGAGCCCTTTAGCAGCACTTAAAATGATGCAAGAAGAGATGTTCTTGCTGTTCCTTTCTAATCGGCACAACCTCCTGCTAAATTCTAGAATGCTTTAGAAAAGAAATGAAGAGAACAGAGGCTTTCGAAAAGCCACAACAAACTGGCTTTGAGCTTCTTAAAACATATTGGAACCCATTTATAGTTGCTCTGACTTCACAAAAATGTGGTTCAGTAGTAAATTGGCTGCATCCGCAGAAAATTAGATTCTAATGCATGTCTTTGTTACTGTGTTGAACAAGTCAAATAATTCATCCTGAAAACATCACACGACGGCAGGCGCAAGGAAGGTCCAAAAGAGAGCGAGAAGCTGCTAATAGACAAGAAAATGAATTAAACATGTTTTCTTTTTATAACCTCGGGGAAAAAAATAAAGCTTTTAAGAATAAATCGGCAAGGCAGAGCTTGGTGTGACCTTGCTTTTGGCTTTCATTTTGTTCCATTTGTCAAGCTCGTCCTCACTCGATTCTCCAATCCAGCTCATTTGAAAAGAAATCACAGCTCAAATAGGGTGCAGCATTTCCTTTCCCGTAAATAATAAGCAGTAAAGTGTTGACCTGAACTGTAATAAGGACCACCGTCTGGGTTAGGACATTTCATTCTGATGTCCTCACCTGCCCTGGAAAGCTTGTTGCGTCCATCTGCTGTAGAAACTGTTTTGTTTGCATTCGTTTTCAGCTTAGGTTTAAAGTCATTTCAACATTTCGAGTGAATTTCAGTCATTCAGACTGTGAGCAGAAGCAAATGCATCTAGTCACCAACAAGAAAAATTTGCTTTAAGTCATGCATTCACAGAGCAGAAAGCATCGAGCAGAACTTCATGTTGATTTGTGCAGCCTACTAACTGATTTCCAATTACTTTCAACAGTCATGCCTTGCCAAGAGCTCAAAAACCCTAAATCCCTCACCTCAATCGTTCAGGACTCATGAGCGTGAGAAAAACATATTTGAGGAAATGGGCTCCAACAAACACTCTGTAATCTGTTTCCTCTGATGGCCTTGGTATGCCGTGCACAATTTCGGCAGTGGAAGCTTATGCATTGTGCATGCACTACGCTGCACAGCATAATATGTTCCACCACAGTTCATCCTCTTTGTCAGGTCTCCTTTTTGTGTTTGTGTGTGTGTGTGTGTATGACCTTGCCCCAGGCCCTGGTCCCCTCATGTCTCCCTAGTGAGGTGAATAAGTGAGCAGAATTGGCCCAGAACTGCTGCCCGCTCTTCTGTGTCTGCTCAGGAGGCAGTGGCTCCAGCCGCTCATGCATTATTGAGCTGCACTGTGACAACAGTCGGTATACCTGAATGCCTTAAAGAAAATTAGGTGACCTGGACAGCCAATCAAAAAATGAAAAAAAGAGAAAAATATAAGTACAAGGGGCAACAGAACCCTCTGGAGTTCATACAGTGGGGAAAGTGCACGTCTTTGTGAACAGGTGTATTTTGAATGAATCATTATTTAAATGGTCTGGTGTAGTGCTTGAACAGATTGGAGACCAGGGGTCACATTATACTTCACTGCACAGTTGGGGAAGAAGTATAACTTTTGGCTAACATTCTATTACCTTTAATGCACATCTATGAGCACCGTAGAGGTCATTAAAGGATTAGTTCACTTTCAAATGAAAATTAGCCCAATAAATGAAAAATGAAAAATTAACCCTCAAGCCATCCTTGGTGTATATGACTTTCTTCTTTCTGATGAACACAATCGGAGAAATATTAATAAATATCCTGACGCATTCCTAGCTTTATAATGGCAGTGAGCAGGATCAACAAGTATGAGCTGAATAAAGTGCTTCCATCTACATCTATCCATCATAAACGTACTCCACACGGCTCCAGGGGTTAATAAAGGCCTTCTGAAGTGAAAACCCCAACTTAAATTGTTTTAAATCTTGAATACTTTTGAGCACAGACTTAAGTTTGGTCTCCCATTTAAAGGGGATACTTGACAGATTATTTTAGAATTGAAAGAAAAAAATATGAAAGTAAAATAAAAAATTAAAAATAGTTATTGAAGTTTTAGTAAAAAATGTAAAATGGAAAATGTAATTATTTATGTAAAATATATATTTTACAAAACTGTTTTACTCTAAAACTGCAAGAAAATCAAAGCCAAAATCTAAAATCTAATCAAGTTGTGTTTCAAATTTTAGGTTTATATCTCAAAAATTGAGCTTTTAGTAAGATTTTGTTTGGGCGCAGTACCAAACTTTTCCACTAGATACCATCCATGCTCCATTGGTGACCACATAAGGACTCTTCCATTTCCATATAGTCTATGGTTTGAGTGACCTGAACCATTTATTTCCATAATGGCAGCATTTGGTTTGAATTCAACCTTTAACAAACACATAAAAGACATGCAAAAAGAACAAGATTTTTCATTTTCATTGCTATTTCAAAATAAACGTGCCTAATGTAAAAAAAAAAAAAAAGCCAAAAAAAAAAAATGCCTGAAAATATTGTTGTTGCGAATTAATAAATTACTGTTCCTCTGTAATTTGTCTTGAAAATCAGAAAACTACAAATATGAAAACTACAATTTGTAAGCTTTCAAATTATATATAGTTTTCAATATTATTTTAGGTTTAGACTAAGATATTATTGTTTTAAGTATATAAAACAATAATATATTAGCAGGACGGTGACAGTTAAGGGGTAGATCACCCAAAAACGAAAATTCTTTTCTCTTGTTGTTCCTATCACCAAGTTTCTAATTTTGAACATTGACTGACTGAATGGATACACAAAAAAAGGGCTAACTTTGTTAAATCCTTGTGCAATTGATAGGTGTCATTCAACAAATTTATTTCTCTGTCCACAGATCCGTAACGTGGCATCTAGTTTGTGCATCGATTCTAAACATGGTTCCACTGGCACCGAACTGCGTCTGGACGCTTGTCTGAAAGAGGGCGCAGAGCGAACATGGGCACACGAGCAGGTATAAAGCTCCTTCTCTGTACACTGTCCCGTATTGCTCAGTACTGATTTGTATCATATGTTGGAATAATGTGAAAGAGCATTAGATGGCTGACTTTAAGTGGAGTTTTTTCAACTCCCTAAAAATTAACTGATACTTTGATGAAATGAAATCATGATATAAAGCTTATTCCTTGACAGTCTTCTTTGAAACTGAGAGTATTGCTGTTCCCTGTGGTGGTTAGATTTTCACATTTGGCTGGAGAGAGGACATCAGGCCTGGAGATCCCCTGCACACCAGGAAATTCTGCTTCGATGCTATTAGTCAGAACAGCCCCATCACTCTGTATGACTGCCATGGTATGAAAGGAAACCAGCACTGGAGCTACAGGAAGGTAATTCAGTAATACAATTACACTGCCATTCAAAAATCTTACAGGGTTAGTTCACCCAAAAAATGAAAATGATCCCATGATTTACTCACCCTCAAGTCATCCTAGGTGTATATGACTATCTTCTTTCAGACGAACACAATCGGAGATATATTCAAAAATATCCTTGCTCTTCAAAGATTTATAATGGTAGTGAATGGGGGGCTGCGTTTTGAAGCCCAAAATAAATGCATCCATCCATCATAAAAAATAATCCATACGGCTCCAGGGGGTTAATAAAGGCCTTCTGAAGCGAAGCGATGGGTTTTTGTAAGAAAAATATCCATATTTAAAACTTTATGAAGTAAAATAACTAGCTTCCGGCAGATGGCCGTACACATCGATTTACGGCGTAAGAGTGAACTCTGACCCGATGCATGGCACAATGGCGAACGTGGAGGCGCAGAGGAGAGAGCAAAACAAAACACCGGTCACGAATTAGAAGCCTAAAACGAGACATTTTAAAGAGAAATGTCAGGGGATTTCGATACAAGACAAGAGGAGCTTCAGTTTGTTGTACAGCCCTATTTGTTTGAACTGCAAGAGGCGTTACGTTAAGCTTACGATACTCCTACATCTTGCATTATACATCGCGTCATGGGTTACTCATTTGGCGCAAGTCGACTTGCGCAGAATGCATACGGTCATCTGGCGGAAGCTAGTTATTTTAGATTATAAAGTTTTAAATATGGATATTTTTTCTTACAAAAACCCATCGCCTCACTTCAGAAGGCCTTTATTAACCCCCTGGAGCCGTATGGATTATTTTTTATGATGGATGGATGCATTTATTTTTGGCTATAAAACAAGCCCCCCCGTTCGTTACCATTATAAAGCTTTGGAGAGCAAGGATATTTTTGAATATATCTCCGATTGTGTTCGTCTGAAAGAACGAAGGAATTATTGTACGTAGTGGCCAAAAACATATCAAAACTATCTTATGTTTTAACTTCAAAAATTGCGGGTGCCTAGAGTACAGGTTCGTGCCAAGGGATCAAGGTTTTTCTGCTTAGCATGACCCTGTAAGCCCCTGCTGGTAAATGCAGTAACTACATGCTTTGTGGCCAAAAGAACCTTTCTCTGTTTTCTGATAAAATAACATATTATTCGAGCAACACTGAATTCTTTCAGTATATAAATAAATAAATGAATGAAGAAAAAAATAATAATCAGGTTTTATCGTTTTCATAGAAAACATAAATATGCAATAACGCATAAGGTTAATATAAATACATTTTTAAAAGTTTATCATTTTCGAGAGAACGTAAGTATTTGTATGCATTTTTGCATACATATGCCATAGATAGATAATAGGTAATAAAATAATTTAAATCAGTATTAGAATGATTTCTGAAGGATCATGTGACACTGAAGACTGAAGTAATGGCTGCTGAAAATTCAGGTTTGCCATCACAGGAATAAATTACATTTTACAATAAATTAAAATAGAAAAAAGTTATTTTAAATTGTAATAATATTTATTTAAACATATGTAAATATAACACAGACAACTGACGGAATACAAGAGGGCATGACGTTATTGAGATAAAATCCATTACAGTCTGCGTGAGTAATGTTTTACACCCAGGTGTTACTTTTTCATATCACGTCATACATTTTCATATATACCATCTCTAAGGAATAGCTGCACCTGTCTTCCTCCATATTCCCTCTCCACATCTTCTTTAAGAGGTCAATAAAGTATATCTACAGCAACAGAGCAGCGGTGGGACCGAACGTACACCTCGTTACAGAAGCCCCTGTGGACTAATACCTACGGCTCTGGGTCCATCACAAACGACAGAGCCTAATACAGAAGCACAGTTTTTCTAGCCCTCTAGCGCAGTACTACGAGCCTAAACTGAAATATTCTGACTCACACAAGGGCTTTAAGGTGTCAAGCAAAGAAATCACTGTCATTGCAGGATAGGTCAATGACGGCGCTATAGAGAGAGGAAATATACAGTTGAAAGGAAGAGGTGGTACCTGGCAGTGGAGCTGCCTGAGGCGCAGAGAACAGTAAATCAACCCAGGGGAGAGCGGCACAGAACTGGAGCCGAAAGCCCGAAGGCATGTCCCTCCTCTGCTCAGCCTGATCACTCCCTCAGGGACACATCCTCTATTTTTTCACCGGCTCTGTTTGGCATACTCAGTCGTTTCTAGCGCAAAAATATACATGCCCTGTGTGCTGTGGAGAACACTTTCAAGTAGAGACTTTCTTTGTTGTCTTCCACTTTTTGATAGGAGATTGATGATGAATCCCCCATTCTTTCACTTTTATTTACCTTTCACCTTCCTCATTTTCTTTCTATCAGTGGTGTGCAGTGGTGTTTTGAAATCATGAGGCAAAGTCATCACTGTTTTGAATGCTTAATTTTAAATTGAATGTAAATTAATGTTCCAGTTACACTTTTGACACATTTCTAGGTTAAGTAAATAAACATTACTTGGGGCCGCGTTTTTCCATTCCACTGTGCTACTATTCCATTGTTTTTCAATGCAAGTCATTTCAAGTTTGATTTTGACAAGACATAAAACAGTGATAACCATGTGGTTGAGTTGTTTACTTACTTTTTAATTAGTCTTCACATTAACACCATTATATTTATTCATTCAGACCGATGTGCAGATGTGGAATGTGCACAAAAGTAATAGGCCAATCGGAATTTATCGCATAAACAGCATAATAGGCCAATCAAAACATGATGGAGGCATTGCCTCCTCTCGTGTGACTTTTCTCCATTTATTCTCAATTACCCCCCACCAAACTAATGGCACACTATAGGGGGTCTGTTAAAACTCAGTGGGCTCAGTAGAGGAAAGAGAGACGCTGCCTCACTTTAACCTCTTGTAACTTTAACCTCTGGTGTTGCTGTGTCACTCTAGAAAAGTGAGTGATTTATACACTTTTTAATGACATATTTCATAATATTTGCATTGGTTTATTTTTGTATAGTGGATATTTTTCTGAGGAGGCACTGCCTCCCTTAGCATCCTTGGAGAAACCACCCCTACTGCCCTTCCAGTCCATCATTTCTCGATTTCTCACGTTTCACTTCCAAACTCAAGCCAAGAAATAAAGTCAGCTTTTCTGATTAGCGTATTCCATGTTTGGTTCTTTAGTTCCACTCCTGTAATCTGACTGAAGGCTAGAGGAGATAATGCAGGATTAGACCTCTGCTGCAGTCACAGTGACTGTTTCTTGTTTATTTATTTTTATTTCACCCTCCTTCTCTCTTTTTCTCCTTCCCATCTTCTGCTTGCTTCAGGATAAATCTTTGTACCACCTGGTGAGCAGTGGTTGCATGGACTGTAGCCCGGGCGATAAGCGGATTTTCATGAACAAGTGCGACCCCGAGTCTGAAACACAACAGTGGATCTTCCAGAAAGTCAATGCCACCGTTCTGGACAAATTCAACAGCGCTGCCAGCTCATAGGACCTGGGGTTGTGGTCAAGCCAATCAGCTGGCTTCCACACATAACCACACCTCCCACAATCCTTAACGTGGGCCTGGATGTTTTTACTGTCTGACTCCGGGTCCCTCTCAAGGTTTTGCGGCAGTCTGAATGAGGGGACTAGAAAAAACGAGAGACACGAGGCTGGTGGAAACGCATCCACAATGAGCACCTTGCTGGTCGAGGAGAATACGGACAGCCCGACTCTCTTGTAGGGGTCTAACTTGGGCCCCCAGTTGCTTCCTATACATTGAAAAACAGAGCAGCTTTAGGACTTTGGAAGTGGAGTCCAATGAAAGAATATTCTGTATCAGTCCTTGAAGATTGCATGGTGGATTTGTACAAAACCAGAAATTGGAAAGTTTTTTTTTTTTTTTTTTTTTTTTTTGTATTGCTATTTATTTTTTTCGGGGATCGTTTCAAATGCATATTTATTTGTATTTATTTGGTGCCTTTCCAGATTTAAGTTATGTGTATTGACTCGGTTTTATCATCTCTTGTACCTGTAGAGTCAAACTTGGGTTGAGGCAGTGACTTAATTAAATAAAATATTTGACTTTTTCAATGGATTCTATCTTGTTACAGAGTTTCTCGTCTATAAATAAAGCAGAAAATGAGTGGATGTGTGTTGTCTTGACTGTGTGGTCTGTCTTTTGTCATGCTGCTTAAAATATTATCTTAAAAGTGATGGTTTGGCTCCCTCTGGTGTTGAGCCATCTGCAGCAGCGTTTTTTTTTTTTTTTGGCGTTAGCTATCACTATTACATTAATTTATTATTTGATCTTTAAATGGGACATGACATGAGAAATCAAGTTTCCTTTTATCTATTGACATATAAGAGGTCTTTGAACAATTAAATCATCCTAATTCAATTGTTACGATTGTTACTAGTAAGAATTGAATTGTGGAGGTCTCTAATTGAATTCTTACTAGTAAAAATGCAATTACGATGAGTAACGCTGGGAACATTTTAAGCTAAAACGGCTTGCCATATTAAAGGAGAGTTCGCAAAGAAACTTTTTTTTTGAAAGATGAAGCTGCCAACTGTATTGGATCTGATAGCAGCTGCATCACAAACCGTAAGTAAATGATTTCTTAATGCTTTGCAACAACAGAATTCTCGTTTGATGTTTTTTTGTTTGTTTGTTTGTTTGTTTGTTTGTTTGTTTGTTTTTCTAGTCGGACAGAGGACTCACTGAGCTGCTGGATCAATAGCCGATATGAGGATAAAAAGTGAAAACATCCTGAAAGTATATCTCTAGCGAAAAAACATCCTACTGGAAATCTGAGGTCTATGTTCCCAATCTTGAACACTAGGGGGAGCTTGTCTTCTACAAATATTTTCTTCTTACTGCAAGTGATTTTTGATTGAGACTAGCAAGTTTAACGTTACAGCCAGTGGTGTAGTCTAGTTTTTTTATAGTGAGTATACTGTGATTTTTGTTTTTTTTCCCCTCCTAGCCTCATACTCACCCATCCCAGAGCAACACCCCATAAGCACCACCACACTCACTAATGCATATAGTATGCAGCTTATATAAGCTACATGTAATTGAAAGCATTCTGAAAGACTACTTATGTGTGTGTTATTAACATGTCAGTTTATTTTAAGCAACTATTAGTTAACAATAATGAAAAGATTAGGCTTATCAGTATGTCACAATATCACCCTGTTTAGACTTTGTTTTCTGTTTTGCACCATTTCCTGCCAGTCTGTCATCATAGTTATGAATTTCAATTCACAAGCTTGCAATTCGATTCAATATTTTGGATATGCTGTATATCAGGTACAGTACATCGCAAATTTTCTCAAGAAAAAAAAATCTCTCAACTAATGCTGTAAAATATACATGGGAATCAGTTGGTAGGCTACTACATTAATATTGAATGTTAAAATGAACTGATTAGTACAAACTTAAATTACTCTTAAGGAAATTTTTATAATAATCAAGTTAGAATATATTAGGCCTACTAACTTTAAAATTAGTTCTACTACAATTCGTTTTTGAAATATAAACATTTAAATGGTGGCTATCAACTTGACAGATTTATTCAAACATGCATTATAGACTATTATACTACGGGGCTGTTGAATGCTCGAATCTGATTGGTTGACCAGCGTTCTAAGGTGTGCAGTTATTTTCAGGGAAACGCACGGCTATAGTTCTAGGCAGGTCTACAGCCTACAACCGCAAAAAGAAACAAAACCCACAACGACTCTGACCAAGCAAATAAATATAGTAAATAATAGAATGAAAACGACAAATTAATGTCATGGTTTTTGCCACAAAATACGTTTTATTGTGTCCTGAAAGCGCTCACTCTCTCCTGCTCTCTCTCTCTCTCAAACGTACACACGTACTGTATCGTACGGACACACACTCACAGAATTGTTTTGTCAGTGCTGCTCTGACGAATTAATCGGTAAAATAGTTTAGCAACTTAAAAGCTACATGACATTTCTTACCAGCGAGGTAATAACTGCAGTTCTTGAGGTAGATAAACTTATAGTTGCTATTAGTAGAGACACTGCTGCCGTGAGAGACGCACAGACTCAGGTAGGCTAATTCACATATGCTTATTCTCTCTCTCTCTCTCTCTCTCTCTCTCTCTCCCTCTTTCTCTCTCTCTCTCAACTGCGTTAATAACTGTATCAACTGCTATCAAGGCTCAAGCCTCCGTTACTAGTCTTGAAATGACATTTTGGAATTAGCAACGGAGACTTGGGATGAGATGCGTAAGAAACTAGTCCCACACACAAGATTGTTTTAAGGACAAAAACCTGACAAATGTCTTGAAATACAACATTGGAACAGTGTCTTGAGGTGTAGTAACCATAGTATAAGTGGAATAATTGACTCCGGGCTGTTGAATTCTTAGAAATTCAACTAAGAATTCTAAGAATTCAACGGCCCGTTGTCAATTATTCCTTACTTGAAAAACATTAAAAATTATAATTAATATGTAAGATGGTACATATATTTAGCCAAATGCTCCTCTCTAGAGTTCATTTTTCTAGCTGACTAACGAGTTTATGGTCACTGAATATGTTTGTTCTGAGGTAAATGTGACGTGACATTGTTTACAAGCTGTTTTATTAACGTCTTTCCATTGTTGAAACACTGAGCGATTACACAAAACATGATACGGATTTCGTTAAGTTGTACATCTTTTAACATACCTTCAGATGTTCATTCATGTTTATTTTGCACTGTAACTTGTAATAAAGCAGTGGAGGACAGGATCAGTTCACGTGCATTCCGCGCTGCCGCTTCTCTTGAACTGAGGCGCTACAGTGATCTGTCACGCCACATTAAAGAGCACTAAAATGGTATTTATGTTTGTTTGTTTGTTTTTTGTAGTAAAATGGGCAGAATTTGAAATATGAGACTTTGTTTCATGTCAAAAGCAACAAAGCACAAAGCTTATTGTGATTTATTGCAGGGGTTCCCAACCACATTCCTTGAGGCCCCCCAACAACTGGGAACCACTGATTTACTGGATGATTATGTATCCTCGCGGAAATTCTTGACCTTTCCTAGTGGGTATATGGCGTATAACTTACCTGCGTATCACGTAGACTACACCACTGGTTACAGCTCAATGATTATAACAAAGGTTTTTTTTTTGGTTTTTTTTCTTCATTTTTTAACAATATAACATTAGATATTAGCCTACAGCTTATGTACTGTATTGTCACTGTAAGTCACTAACTTAAAAGTGTAGAACAAAGAGATATGTGCATATGACATCAAGCTCCCATGAAAAAACAAGATCTGGATTTTGCACTCTGGACTTTATTAAAGGGTTAGTTCACCTAAAAATGAAATTTCTGCCATTAATTACTCACCCTCATGTCGTTCCACATACATAAGACCTTCGTTCATCTTCTGAACACAAATTAAAATATTTTTGATGAAATCCGAGAATTTTCAAAAATCCTGTTTGTTAGCTTTCAATATACGGTTTTATCCTGATTAAAGCTTTACTGTAGCCGAATACATGGCTGAGTAGTAGCATTTTTGTAAAGGTATCATTTAATTTATAGCATGAACAACTGTTTGTCTATGAACATAGAAGTTTGTTGGTGTTTGTTGGCGTTTGTTGGAGAAGTATGCAATAGAATTTAGCTAACTGGCTAGCGAAGCAAAAACGCGTTGGTCTTTGTTTATGTCCTTGATGCAACCAAAAATAGCAACATAATACATTTAAAAGACATGTACAAACAATAAAATGTACTTACAGTTAGGGGCCCATAAACAGCAGCTTCTGCTTTTAAAGTGGAAACTGCTTCATCTTTCAGTAATAGCCTTGGTGCAAATCCAGCCTTGAACTCGTGTAGATTCTGGAAGCTGTCTTCCGCGCCGCATCCAGTGTAGACAATATCACTGATTATAATGGGTTCTATTATCTTTTGATGGGTCGCGTCGTACCGCGCGTGTCCGGTGTAGACAACTCTTCCACTTCCATAATGCAGCGCGACATAGCCTCGCCCACTTTGTTGCGTGTTCCCGTGGGCAGGATTTATGTTAATTGCAGGGTTTGTGATGTCACCAAACCGGGAAGAAGCTCGTTGTAGTCCAAACCGGTCGTTTTTGTAGGCATTAAACTACCATAACTTTAAAAGACAATATCTTCGTTTGCATTGAACTTTCAGCGCTGTAACTTTGCAGATACTGTTTATGCTCAACATTACACACTAACTAAAGTTAAAAAAGTGAAATCGCAGTGAACCACCCCTTTAAAGTGAAAAAAAGATAAAAACTCTCATATCACGTAGAGGCGTGTTATAAAATGTTTAGTATAAATAAATAATATAGTTAAGACTATCTATCTATCTATCTATCTATCTATCTATCTATCTACCCCCCCAAAAAAAGCCCATCCAGTATATCTGCCAGTCCACCCTTCTACAGCTGCCAAGAACCGGGCCTGCCGATCAGTAAAAACGCATGAAGGTGTAAACAGGTTGTTGCAAACCTGCCAAACCTTCTTAACTGTGGTTTGTGATGTATTCAGAGCAACAATAAACAATGGACACTCCCACTTTCATAATAGTACAGAGCATGAATGACAGATGTTGTATTTTAATAACTGCAACTCAAACTCAAATAGTTTAAAGCTGTCAGAGTGAAACTGGAAAACGCCCTAATCTGACATACAGTTGCCTTACAAATCAGGAAAAGGTAG
Organism: Mylopharyngodon piceus; assembly: GCA_039654765.1. Taxonomy (NCBI): domain Eukaryota; kingdom Metazoa; phylum Chordata; class Actinopteri; order Cypriniformes; family Xenocyprididae; genus Mylopharyngodon; species Mylopharyngodon piceus. Next base: position 26,830,703 of record CM077440.1, read on the forward strand.
GATTACAAGATATCCCAGTTTAACAGTCAACGTTTCAGGAGGTGTGTCTCGGTGCACTGTCTCTGGTTTCCATAATACTAATTAAATTTATTAGTCCCAAGCTTCCTGTTTCAATGAGACATGTCAACACAGAAGAGAAAACTGCTCGTTAAGCAATTTCCAATTCAATATGAATTTTGTATGTATGGACTTGCATATTAATTTTTTTGGTTCTGATGTTTGGTTTTTGAAATCTTCAACTGTAAATTTACATTTCAAGCATGACAGCTCCTAACATTATTATAGGCCTGCATGTCATGATAATTGAGAGAATGTATGTAATTTGATATTTTAAGAATTAATTTTTCACCAGAGGGCTCTTTATGTGAACTGCAAAGAACTGTCCACAGCAACATTCGGATCTCTCTCTCTCTTGTGCTATCATATTTGTGCTATGTTGAACACAGATAAACACAAGAGATTTTAAACAAATTTATCATTTTAAACAAAAGGCCATATCTGTTTGAACTGTTTAAAATTTGCTATGCTTCATTACAGAATGTTGATGCTAAGATATTGGCAAAAGCCTTGGCTATTCGTCTTGAAACGCTACTTCCATATTTAATATCTGAAGAGCAAACCGGCTTTATTAAAGGGAGACAGCTGTTTTTTAATGTTCGTACTCTCTTAAATTTATTCTAAACACTCTTCCATTGTCCCAGAGGTGGTTATTGCTCTTGATGCTGAAAAAGCTTTCGATCGCGTTGAGTGGCCGTATCTTTTTGCTGTACTTAAAAAAATTTGGGTTGGGAAATACTTTTATTTCATGGATTCGTCTTCTATATGCTCACCCCCTGGCTAGTGTACACACTAATGACACACATTCAGAATACTTTAAATTAGGGCGTGGAACACGGCAGGGCTGCCCGCTCTCCCCCCTGCTATTTGCCCTGGCTATTGAGCCACTGTCAATTGCTTTACGGTCTCGTCAATTAAAGGAATTTTTCACTCGGATATCGAAATTAAATGATCTCTTTATGCTGACGATTTGTTGTTATACATTTGTAACCCGATCATAGCCGCTCCTTCAGTCTTATCTATGTTGAACAAATTTGGCTCCTTTTCCAAAAGAGTGAGTGTTACCCTGTAAATGCTTTGGCCCTGCGACTTAAAAATTCTGATGTTCCATTTAGGCTGAGTATGTCTGGTTTTAAATATCTTGGGATTAATGTCACTAGATCTCTATCTTCTCTCTTTTCTGCCAATTATACCCCTTTGTTGGCTCAAACTAAGTCTGACTTTCAAAGGTGGCACAATCTTCCCTTATCTTTAATTGGAAGAATTAACATAGTGAAGATGAATGTCCTTCCAAAATTTCTCTTTTTATTTCAGTGTATTCCGTTGTTTTTGCCTAACAGCTTTTTTAAGTCTATTGACCAAATTGTTACTCCTTTTCTATGGAATGGTAAAGTGCCCAGAATTCGTAAAGCATTACTCCAAAATTGTAAACTTAGTGGTGGGCTTTCTTTACCTAACTTTAAGTTCTATTTCTGGTCAGCTAATATTCATAAGGTGACATATTGGTTCAATTCATCTAATGCTCCTTGGTGCAGACTGGAGGCAAAATCATGTTTCTCCACTTCTTTACAGGCCTTACTCATTGCCCCCTTGCCTATTAAGCCTTCCAGCTTCACAGATAGTTTAGCAGTCATTTCTACCTTTAGGATATGGTCCCAATTTAGGTGATATTTTAAGTTTATCTCTGCCTCCCCTTCAATGCCATTATTTATGAATCATTCATTTCCCCCATCAATCACAGACTCTGTTTTTCTGATGTGGTGCGATAAAGGATTAAGATATTTCAGAGATTTATACAAGGATGGTACCTTCTACAGTTTTGCTGTATTGTCTACTGAATTTGAACTGCCATCGTCCCACCTCTTTCGCTATTTTCAGGCTAGGCACGGTTCGGCTTCTTTACTTCCAAACTTTCCTTGTATACCACCTAAGCTGGCTTAGGAAGACTTTCTTGATATTAATTCTTTTCAAAAGTCACTTATTTCCAGGATTTATTGTCAGCTTATAGATTTAGAGGATTGTACCATTATAAAAGCTAAAAGTGCCTGGGAACATGAATTAGGTGAAGAGTTTGCGGACGATTGGTGGACGATTGCTCTTAACAGAATTTACACAGGTTCAATATGTGCTCAGCTTGCTCTCATACAGTTTAAAATATTACATAGGGTTCATTACTCCAAAGCTCGGCTTTCTGCAATTTACTCTAATGTTCATGACAGTTGCGATAGATGTCACATGTCACCCTGTAATCTGAGTCATATGTTTTTTTTTTTCTGTCTAAAGCTTCTTAATTATTGGAACAACTATTTTGAGACTATGTCCAAAATATTTAAAACCAAGGTTGATGTCTGCCCTAATACTGCAATCTTTGGGGTTCCTAAAGTTTGGACTCGGTTTACATCTAAACAGTTAGATGTATTTGCTTTTACATCTCTATTGGCTAGACGACGGATTTTATTTCTTTGGAGATCCACCAAGCCACCAGGTTTTTCACAGTGGCTTGTAGATGTTATGTATTTTTTGAAGCTGGAAAAGATAAGATCCCCGCTATGGGTCCTTTCATGATAAATGGCAACCTTTTATAACATATTTTCACTCTCCTCAAATTTTACCTGTTGACTGAATTCCTTTGTGTCACTGCCATTCCCCCACCCCCCCCACCCCCCCAGGGTTTTTTTTTTTTTTTTTTTCCCCTCTTCCTTGTGTTTTCTTTGTTGTAAATGTTTAAAAATGTGGAATGTCTTTATCATGTCTGTTGTTTCAATTATTATGTTTTTTACCTTCCACTCAATAAATATTTTGAACATAAAATTTGCTATGCCCATAATAGGGCCTACATTTTAAATATTGTAGAATAATACATTTTAAATATTTATCTAAATTGTGGAAGATGTCCTTTTTTTTCTATAAATAGTGTATATATTTTTCATATTTTAAAGTATTCTTTTCAAAACATTGTCTGAAGGTTCCCAAAAAATGATGTAAGTGATGATTTGGCGCCATCTCCTGACTCAAAACGATTACTACAACTAACTATTGTAATAAAAATGGCCTGAGGACAGTATTAATTTAAAGGATGACATAATTTTGATTTTTGGGTGAACTATCCCAAAAAAGAAAAATATACTTCAAGTATTTACTCTGCCAATTGTTTTCTTATGAACTGTTCTGGCATGAAGCACTTCACAGTACCACTTTAATTAGAACGTTTCACTTTTTTAGTTATGGCCTAAATATCTTTTATAATTCCAAATGACACAGCTGAATTGTCAATCCTATGCAAATAGAAAAAAAAAAAATAATAATAAAGTGTTGAGTTATCAAAACAACTGTGTATTTACAATATGTATTTAAATACATTGTACAAATTATTAAAAAAAAAGAAACGCATAATAATATAATACACACAATAGGCATATATTAAACACATGGAGAAGCCTAATGGTTGTTGTAAAAAATAACTCTGGGATATAATAAACTCTATACTTGAAAGCAATGTATTATTAATAAAATGTTGTTCTGCCGTTAAGCGCATACACCATTTAGGCTAAATAATGCTCCGGCAGAGAGCGGCGTATGTCACTGGGTTATTGGAGGTGCCACAACGTATTGTGACATGCTCCGCAACAATGTCAGTGGCACATGACGCAATCCATCGGCACATGTCACAGGTTTTAGTAGCACATGCCACTATCCACTGGCACGTGCCAATGACAACGGGATGTGCCACCAGATGTGTCATTAAACATTTATCGGCATGTGCCAATGGTTTCTGTGCTTAAGATGCCAAGCCACTTAATGTTAATACCGCCTCTCTTCCATCGGCTGTGGAGGTGAAGATGACACCTCCCATGATTCCACACTCATTCACGGCATCATCAAGCTTCACTTTTGTTATTGTTTTGAAAAAGCGATCTCTAGCAGTGAAACTTACATACTAGGGCTGGGATAATAAATTTTGTGGATTCGTGGATCGATTCTGAGATTTTCTCTAATCGATTCTGAGCTTGGTTTTTAACAGCAGATGGTGCTCTAGGCTAGTTTAACCGCACACTCAAATGCTCACGAAGAAGAGTGCTGAAGAGCGCTCATGCATTCAATTGAAAGCGAGCAGAGTATGGCTGTTTCTAAAGCACGCAGTGCCATCTGTTGTTAAAAACTAAACTCAGAATCGATTCGAGATAGAATCGCAATGCATTCAGAAAATCTCAGAATCGATCCAGAATCATTTCTCGATTCGCGATGCATCGATTTATTGTCCCAATATTGCATATTCTTTGTTTTTCTTCCTTTGAGATGGAAAATTGATTGGCCTGTTCTGCAGTTCAATTGATATTTTCCCCTCCAGGTCTCCGTGCCAGTCACATGACTGTAAACTATGTGAGTGACAGCAAAGCCACTTGAAGGCAAGTCTGCAACCTTAGCCGGAAAAAAGTGTAATGCTTGCTAACGCTGTGGTACACAGGTGGTGGAGCTGAGATGCGAGGAAAGGAAATGAGGATGCACAAATTAGAATTGAGAAGCACCTTTAGGCAGCTGACTTGTTGCCTCGCTGCCTTATAGGCAATGACTTTACAGGCAGCGTTTGCACAGTGTTCTGAGTTCTGAGGCAGTGTAACAGTTTAATGATATACAGCAAAATAGAGCGAACTTTGGTGATAAAGTGAATATTTAATTACTAAAATAGTAATTTCTTGGTAGAAATGACATCAGAGGTGGAAAACGTTGGTCAAAAACGTACATTTACACAAAAACTGACCACCAACCACAACTATCAGATGCCATCTTTCTTTTTCTGGCTCAACTGTCACGGAAAGCCGAGGATTGTGGGATATCAAAGGCAGCCAAGGATACATCTATGCTGCCTTCAAAATGATCAGTTATAACTCAGGATAACTCCCTGTTATGTTGACCATCGTTTTTCAGTACACTCTAAAAAATGCTGGGTTAAATATGGACAAACCCAGGGATTGGGTTGTTTTAACCCAGCTGTTTTTTTCAACCAAATTTGTGTTTATTTTAAGCCAGCCATGTAGTAATATAGTAAACGGCATGTTTTTGCTTATCCCCATATTTTTAGCTGAAACTTCACAGACATTTGACCAGACCAGAGACTTATATTACATCTTGTGAAAGAGGGCATAATAGGTGCCCTTTAACCCAACCTGCTGGGTTTGTCCATATTTAACCCAACTTGGGTTGTTTTTAACCCAGCATTTTTTAGAGTGTAGGTGTCAGAATGTGACTGCCATAAGCGATGACACTTTCTTTGTCATCAACATTCATCTGGGACAGAACACATCCAAAAGCTGTGTTGGAAGCATCAGTGAAGAGCAAAAACTCATTCGAAAAGTCTGCGTAGCAAAGAATTAGAGCATTGGTAAGTGCATGTCACAAAGAATAGAAAGCTTCCTGTTCTACCTCAGTCCAGACAAACAACTTCCACTAACACAGAATAGATACTGCTTAATTAACATTCACATATTCAAATATAACTTCAGCTTTCATCTTTTAACAATGTGCTAAACTTTTAACTCTTACACTAGCATTGGATTCGGATGTGCCTTGATGCCTTTCTACTTTGGAATGCAGCCTCAGAAGGCAGCATTTTTAAGTTTTTGTGAAGCCCATCTTTAGTGACAGGTTGTTCTGCCATTGCGCCAGTTTACACGTCATCAGAGAAGAGATGTGGTTCCATGAGGGAGGGGAAATTATTTTGATTAAGGATTATGAGGGCACATGAATAAAAAAAATAATTTATAATAGGCCTAAATACTGCAATATTCCATAAAAATAAGAATTGTCCATTTTGATTTCAAATAGGCCTACTGATCTCTGACCCTTGTTATTCTCATACCTTCAAGAACAATATGAATAGTTAGGCCTATGTGTGCGTGGCACAAAGTGAGAAGGGTTTTGCAATAGTTATGCGTGTAAATGCCTATGCTGACTGCAACATATGTGGAAGTCTCCGCCCCGCAAGTCTCGATGGGAATTTTATTTCCTATCAATCATGCCGCACGTCCGTGTGTGTTCATTCACATATCCGTGTGTGTTTAGACCTCATGGCTGCGTGGCGCGCGCAGACACACACACACACACACACACACACACGACTGCTGTCTTTTTGTATGACTCTTTTTTTCGTTACTGAATCATAGAGGACAGTGGGAGTTTAACTGAATAAGAGAGCAGAGGAGAGAGAGAGAGAGAGAGAGAGAAAGAGAAAGAAAGAGAGAGTGAGAGGGAGGGAGGGACTCGATGTGTCCATACAGGCTGCGGAGTGTTTATTTATTTGTGCCAGATCCCGCTTTTTTTTTCTTTCTTATTATTTTTCAACTGATTTTTCCAAAATGAGGTTAAAGGTTGGATTCATTCTTCGAAGTTTACTCGTCATCGGCACATTTTTGGGGCTGGTTTTGCTTTGGTCTTCCCTGACACCGAAGGCAGGCGACGATAACCCGTTTGCTGGCGTAATGGTAAAGTATCACTTTTATGGTCGTTAGTTATCTTGAGACGTGAGTGTTTTCGCTGTGTGTGCTGTTAATTTCACCATGTTTTAGTATTCAGGAGGGTCGGCTAGCATGATGATTAGCATGCTAACTGCTGCGGTTGTCATGGAGATGAGCAGCAAGACCTGACCGATGAATTGTGTCAGACACAGGACGTTTTTATTTATCTTGACATGTATTTAAATATGTATTACCATTCAAATTAAACTTAAAACGCAGATATGGTTGTCAGCTATTAGCATAGAGAGCTAAATATCGCTGTTTACATCCCCATAAGTAGCAGCAAATTCAGCGGAAACCCGGAAGGTCGTTACTGTAGTTACTGGTTGCTTATTTGAGACTCATATTATTAATTTAAAATCAGTTATTTTGTATAAAAAATTAATGTGAAATGTTTATTTTTGGTGACTAGTCTAGATGGTTTGTTGTATCAGTACTGATTATGGACTAATGGGGTCTTCGAGATTGAATAGGGGCTCGATATGCTTCAGACTAAATTAAATGATCAGCTCGAGATAAATAAGTGTACATGGATTGGCTTCAGAAGAGATTGTATAGAAATGCAAGTGACACGTGGCACACTTGACAGCTTTCTGTCACTGGCTGTAACAGCAGTGTGGTTTAGCTTGGCTTGTCATTGTGGTATTAAAATCTCGCGGATTTATTTACACACTAACTTACTTTTGAACCGAGGATACATTATTTGTAAAGAGTTTCGTCTTTGTTTACTATTTCACCTTAGGTTCTCTTTTGCATAATGGGTGCTTATGTAAATGTTTACTTGAAAGTGCTTGTCTTTACATATGTAAACTTGACATTTGAAATAATAGTTTATAGAACCTAAGTTTGCCTATATGTTTTATGTTTTGTATGATATTTAATACATCAGGCTTTTATTGCCCATATAGTATAATATAATGTAGCGAGAAGAGGGGAAAAACACCTAAATTTTACTCAGAGGCTCAAACTGAGCAAAAATAGGCAGTTTGGTTCAGTTCCTATTCATATGGCCAAAAAGTAAAATGAAATTCTGATAGCTTGTAATGTTAATCAATGAGATTTTGACAATATAGCAGACTACAGTAAATGTCTGTCTTGAAATATTATTTATAACATAAAAGTTATTGTTACATTTACTTTATTAAAATCATTAAAGATTTCACAGCAAAAGGTGTGAAATTGTGTGTCCCACAACCTGAAGGTGGACATTTCAAGAGAATTACTTTCTAAAAAAGTATGAACTATCAACCAAAGGGCAGAAGGCTTGTAGTAGATATGATACAGTAGGCTTTATAGGGTTAATGTACTTCTAACTAAAAATGTGTCTCATTTCATAGGCAGGAAGAGATGCAGGTAAACTTCTACAGCCCAACCTTCCCAATAATGACATGGCTGACCAGTTCAAGCCAGTTGTTCCTTGGCCCCACGTTGAAGGAGTTGAGGTCGATCTGGAGTCTATCCGCCAGAAAAATGGTGACAAGCCAAACCCTGCATTCAAAGTTCAGAACCAGCAGAATGTCATCCAGAAGCAATACGTCACCTTCAAGCCCCACACCAATGTATATAGTGAACCCGTGTTGAAGAAGGGGATTCTGGGCAACTTTGAGCCTAAAGAACCTGAGCCTCAGGGGGCCCAGGACGGACCGGGAGAGGGCAGCAAACCGTTTGTGCTGGGACCGGAGTACAAAGATGCCGTTCAGGCCAGCATCAAGGAATTCGGCTTTAATATGGTAGCCAGCGATATGATCTCTCTGGATCGAACTGTCAGCGACTTACGTCACGAAGAGTGAGTATGAGGATGCACGTCACTCTGATTTGCGAATGTATTTAGGTGTGTGTAAGGGGAGAATGTGGGTGTGGTAGCAACCTCTTTTTTTTTTTTTTTTTTTGGCCATGTTTTGCATAGTTTTAAAAGGCTTTTTGCTCCTTGAGATATTAACTGGTGGTCCTCTTTTGTTTCAGCATGTATTTGACTACAGTGTCTATTTAAAGATCAATTTAAATTATTGTTTTAAGGTCCTTAGGCCACACACGCTATAGACAGTCAGGTTTGACATGTTGACTTTCAGAGTTATTTTTGTGATCACACCCAGAAAGATGAAAATGATAAGGACACACCTTTTCAAACAAGCTGTTTCAGTGGCATAGTAAATGACAAAATACCTCCTTTTCAGCCACGTCATATCCCATTTATCCTTTATTCTGTTCACACTAACAAAAAATAACTATCCTTAATTTTGGACATGGTACCATCATAATATCATGATTTTTGTCATGCGAGACGATGGAATATGGAAGTACCTTTGTGTAAATACCATGTGTATAAATATAAGTATCTTTGGATAGAAACACTGTACTGTGTTGTAGGACATTAAGGGATGTATCTTATACCCTTTTCACTGAAAGCATGGTTAGTACTGGGAAGATAATGTGCTGCAGTCTATAATGTTCCAGACATTAAATAGGATCGGCATTATGCCCATAATTCAGCCACCGAAATGTTGTTTGGCCACGTCACAGCTGAATGATAAGCCGCAGTCTCTCTCATTAACTCCCCTCCAAGCTGGAAAGCTGGATTATCTGCCTGAGACTGCTTTATGAATTCATACAGCTTCAGAAATGACCTACCTGAGGCTTTAACAACAGGTTCAGCTTCATATTTGACCACTGTAGGTCATCCAGTTTGGACACAAACTCATTGTTTACTAGGGTTTGTTTTTTGACAATATATGGTCACACTTCACTCTTGGTATACATACAATAGTAGCAAAAAAAAAAAAAATGTGGCGTTTTTACAGTCAGCAGTTTAATCATTAGTGCGTTTTATAGCACTTGTGTCTGTGCTGTTTCTTTTGCAGAGCGTCTGAATGGTGACTTTTAAAGGGATAGTTCACCCTAAAAAGAAAATTCTGACATAATTTACTTGTGTCATTCCAAAACTGTATGACTTTCTTTCTTCTGTGGACCTTAAAAGACAATATTTTGAGAAATGTTTCATTGTTTCATTGTACAATGGAAGTCAATGGTAACAAAAACTGTTTTGTTACCAGCATTCTTCAAAATATTATATTTTATGTTCATACAGGTTTGGATGGAGGGCGAGTAAATAAGAGAATTTTTATTTTTTTGGTCAACTATCCCTTTAATGAATTTTAATGAACATGACAAGTATACTCTCTAAAATTTATATTTATACATCTTGAATAGGGGTGGGCGATATGGCCAAAATCTTATATCATGACATGAGTAATTTTATTTCACAATAACAATATATATCACAGTAGTTATTTTTGCTTTAAATAAGTAAATAAAATTGAATTTTTTTTTTTTTTTTTTTTTTTGATACCATTGAAATTTCATAATGACAAATATCTGTCGGTTAATCGTGTCTACCGGTTTATTGCCCAGCCCTAGATGCTTTTATCAAAAAGAAAAAGAAGAAAAAGGAGGTACATACTTTATCAGTATGTGTGTTCCCTGGGAATTGAACACATGACTTTAAAGGTGCTAGTGCATTGTTGTGCCATTTGAGCTACATGATTCTAAACCTAACCAAATTCAGTCATGGTAATTCATCCAGCTGTGTTGTAATGTCACTGCTACATGTTTTGACTCAATGCCAGGACACTTTTAATTCACATATACGCAAGTTCACTCAAACTAACTTCCTCCAGGGAAATCAAACCCTTTTCTAGGAGAGAAATCTGGAAACAATGGACACCACTGTTCTTTGGTACAAGCAGGGTGTAAAGGTGAGCAACAGCTTATGAACTTGCAGTACTGGCATTAAAAGGGCACTCACCAGGAAATCACTAAGAAAAAAGGAAGTCTCTGCAATAGAAGCCATTGTATATAATAATTTTCATTTATAATAAATTATTTGCGCCTCAGAGCGTGCAGATGAAACACAATAAACGCTGTCATGTTATCTTGCATTCAAATGCCTGGTGTTTGTGAACGCAATCGTGTGAGGCGCTGGAGGGAATTAAACCGAACCACTTTAATGACAGACTTTGCTCAGGCATTACAGAATGACCAAAAACAGCATGTTTTCGTGTCGCATAACATTTTTATCCTACTCATTTGAGCGCATAAGTTTTGTTTTTGTTTTTTTATGCGGATTTTTAGAATTTATGCGCATCTTGGCGTTTCCATCCAACGTTTTTTAATGCGATATCCTAAATTGCGCATAAAAATAGGTGAATGGAAACATAGCTATTGCTTGGTATATAGCCCTTTTAAACGGATCAGCAGTGAACCCACAGGTGTGTGACTTCTCAGAGTGCAGCAGAGCTCTGTTTGGCCAGATATATTTTTAACCTTTCCCAGACTTTATTTATGATTATTCAGACCATAACACCATTACGTTAGGGCATCTGTATTGGTTGTATTTCCTTTGACAAACTGAAGTGTTGGTGAGTGTACTCCGTGATACCAACTTTTGTCTGAAGATGTCAGTGTTTACACACTTTGTTTCTTAGTAGTGTTGTTTTGCTTCAGTTCATAATTTAGTCATGCCTTCCTCACAAACACACTGCAGCATGTTAGTCAAGTAAAGTAAGAATAGCTTTATTAATTTTGTCATTTTAAATCTGCCATCTTTGTTGGTTTGCACATACATTTTTTTTTTTGAGCCAATCACTTGGTGACGCTCATTGGCCAAGAACGCATAAAGTCCCAATTACTTCATTAGTGATTATCTTATCCTGAGGTGTGACGTGAAATTGTTTCTGTGAAATCAAGGTGTTTTGAATATATATATATATATATATATATATATATATATATATATATATATATATATATATATATAGAACTTGTTTTGAAGACTACAACCACCAAGGATCAAGGTTGATGTGCTTCATGATTCTGACAATCATTGTAGTTCTTCTATTGTAATGGAAGTCAATGGGGCCTATCAACTGTTTGGTTACCGACATTCTTCAAAATATCTTCTTTTTTCAGCAGAAAGAAATTCATACAGGTTTGAAACAACTTGAGGGGTGAGTAAATGATGACAGAATTTTCATTTTTGGGTGAAATTTTTAAAACTCACATTTAACGTATAACTATGCGTAATTTTATATTGTAGAAAGTCATGAAAGTGAAAGTCTCTTCAAGTAATTTGTTGTGTTCTTAAGTGAATTGTATTGTGACTGCTATTTTGAAGAGGAAGTCTTGTGTGACGTTATGTGTGGAGAACGGAAGTGATGAGTAAACAAGATGGCTCTTGAGCTTTATTGCTGTTTAATAACTCCTGACAGACACCACAAATTGGCGACGAGGATTAGGCATTTTTTTGCTATCGCTGGTCATGAAGATGGCTTTTGCTAACGTGCCTTCCCCGAGTTTTTTTCCTGCCTTGCCTCAGTGAGCCTGCTATGCCGTTCAGCACATGGCTGCAGATTTTTGAAAATTATCTACGAGTTATTAATGCTACAGGGGATGCCTGGCCGGACTAAAGACGGAGGGCTGTACTGCTTCACTGCCTCGGCAGAGGGACAATGGATTTTCTACTCATTTCCTAACATGGGTACGACGTATAAGGATGCAAAGGATGCACTAAAAGCCTATTTTGTGCCAAAAGCTAACTTAGTAGCTGAACGCCACACCTTCCATAAAGGCTGTTTTGGTGGTTGACAGTGGGTCTTCCATATCTGTTCTGCCCTACAGCACTTCTGCATGCCATTTCAGTAATGTTGTGCTGTCGCCACCCACAGCCAGGCTTGTGACGTATTCAAAAGCCCAAATTCCAGTGGTTGGATGTTTGTCAGTGAATGTTTACCTATTTGACCACTCAGTTCCTGCTACTTTCTTCATTGTGGACAAAGGGACACCACTCAAGTGGAGGAACCTAATGTCTCCAGTTTGGATGTACTAAAAACTTTATACACCATTTAAAGCTGGATGAAACTGTCACACCTGTGTGCCAAGGACTTTGTCGTCTGCCACTCACTGTTCGTAGTACTGAATTAAATCGCATTTAAGCACCTGGGGTGATAGAACTCATCAACGCCGCATCTGCATGCGTGTCACCAATTGCACGAGTGTCACTCAGAAAAAGTCAGGTAAAATTAGGATGTGCGTTGACCTCAGAGAGCCAAATAAAGCAGTGATCATGGACTCTTTTCCATTGCCACACATGAATGAACTATACTCCCTGCTCTAAAATGTTGTACTGTTTTCTCTACCATCGACCTGTCTAATGCTTACTACCAAGTGCTGCTGCATGAGGACAGTCATGACCTCATGGTCTTTATTACTCACAACGGACTGTTCCGTTTTTGTTGTGTTCCTTACTGACTGGCTTCAGCACCTGCGGCATTACAGAAGATGATGTCCATCATCCTGACTGGCTTGTCAGGGGTTGAAAATTACCTGGACAACATTATCATCCACGGACGTGACATGTCTATTTATGACAAAACGCTTCGAATGGTCTTACAACGACTAGAAGCCTGCTTTTCTTAGGTCATACTGTTTCAGCAGAGGGCCTTCTTCCTGATGAATCACGTGTACAGAGCTGATTATCTGTCATGTTTCCCCTTACCTGCTTCTGCTGCAGATAATGCTGTTGCTCCAGCTCCTGTTGATGTTGATGAGGAGTTTGTTGCTTTTCTGTCTGCTGCTGTTGATGCTGCATGCGCTTCTTGCAAATTTGGGATGTACTCAATGTTAAAAAGTATTAAGCACAATAAGCCGTGAAAAAGCAGACTGACACAGCATAAGCACATGCACAGAAAGCTGTGTCTTTCAGCGTGTGATTGCTAATTCAGTTCTCTTTCACGTCTTGTTGTGCTTAAATGGAAGAATACAAACGCAATTATGTCAGAATGTCCATCGCATGGAGTATTCATGCAAACACAGCCGGTTATGTCTCAAATGAAAGTAAACAGTTGGGTGTAAACCTGATGTGTAGTAGTATAATAGATCAATGCATTTAGTCTTAAAGTGACAGCAGCTCTGTGTCATTAATGTGAATCAAACAAAAGAGAAACTAAGGGCCTGTTTACACCTGGTCACTTCATGTGTTTTCTCTGATTGGATAGCTATCCGATCGTGAAAAGACTAGGTCTAAATGCCCTCCGAAACGCATTCGAGACGGATTTAAATCTGATCGCTCAAACCACTTCAGGAGGTGGTCTGGGATGCATTCCAGATGAAACTGGACAAGTCTAAATGCATCTGGTTGTTGAAACCACATATTTAAATATTACTCCTTCCAAAAATGCTAAAAAATAAATGCGTGAGAGCGTGTTATAGGCTATATGTCATGTTATAGCCAGATATGACAGCGCTACTGCAGCACACATCACCGCAGCTGAGTATTTCCTCAGCAATCCAACGCGCAAACTGCTGCAAATGAAAGCGAAAGTAAGTCGCAGATGTTCAATACACAGTTATTATCATTAAAACTAAAAGTAAAGAAACTAAATAATCTTACCGGGGCTGTTGCCACGCTCTCTCCTGTTGCGGTCTTTGATTTTTTTTAATTAGCTGATGATCAATAATGCAGCCCATATTTCTTGCTTTCGGTGATATGAACTCCAACAAATCTGCATATATAGCGCGGGAATTGAAGATCGGATTTATATCCGTTTTGCGGAGACATATATATGTGATTCAGTGTAAATGCAATCATTTTGATAAATCAGATCAGTAAAAACGCATGAAGTGACTAGGTGTAAACAGGCCCTAACTTACTGCACTTAATTGAATCACTTCGATACTGGACAACTAAGCAGAACACAGGCAGGAACTTAAATACACAGCGTTGATTAACTAAAAGACGAACAGCTGTGATGATGAGTGTTAGTGTCCATGGTAACTGATGAGTGGTGGGAAACTAGAATAAAGGAACACGTGATGAATTAATACAAACTGAAAGTCCATGAAAACCAAAACAAACGGAACGTGACTGTGACATGTACCTGAAAAATTTGTTTAATTTTTATTTTTTTTGTTAGATTGTATTTGTCGTATTGTTTGTAATTTGCTTATTTTTAATAACAGAAATTCGATAAAATAACACAAAATAACTAAATTGTGATATATATTATCGTGAAATAAAATTTCTCATATCGTGAAATAAGAATCATATCGCCCACCCCTGCAGTAGAGATTCTCAAGGGAACTCATGATGAATTAGCCCTCTGAGTTGGCCTACAAATGGACGTCACAACCAAACAGCTCCATTACCTCAGAAATTCAGTGCTAAAATTAGCTAAAACATGTAACTAAATAGCATCCATGTAGTTTAGAAGAACAGTTAGCATTAGCACTAGAATGGTGACAACTTGTTTATGAGTAGTGCAACACACCCCGATCTCCAGTGAGATTGAATGCCATGGGAGTGAGTTGTTCTTCCAGTTGAGTGGCTTTACTGTGCCATGTAAAACACAAGTTAGGCCTTATGACTCTGCACACATAAGAACATTGAAACCTAAATCTGAGGCTAAACCACCTTATGAAAGAAAGCATTGCTCTTGCAGTGTGTTGCAGGCAGGAAACAATATTTTTCATGGTTTTGGGAGGGAAATTTTCTCTGTTTGATCTATGCACATGCATAGGCAAATCTATGTCCTATTTACTTTAGGCATCAAGAGTTTCCTCAAAAATAAATATAGTTTTTCTTTCTTGTCTTCTGTTTGCACTATACAAGAACTTATTATTTAATATAAGTACATGCACTAAACCCTAGTGCAAATAACCCACCTGGAACCTGCAAACAAAGCCAAATTGTTTGTGCCTTATTCTTCAGTTTCATAGCTCAAAAAGTGCATACTTAGTGTATCCCCCCCCCCCCCCCACACACACACACCTTTTCTATATTTCTACTGTATGAGAGGTGTATGGAAACTCAAACCTTACAGTTTTTCTGAATTGGTAAGACACATTTCTCGAAACCATCACCCACTCTCTCAAAACCTTAAACACAAAACCAAATCTTCAAACGACATTCAGAAAACATCTGACTCTTCTGGCAAAATCAAACAATTGCCTAAAAACCATTATATCTGTGCTCAAAATCAAACAATGCTTTCAGATCAAACACACAGCCAGTCAATATTATAAACGCTACAGATCATTCATTAGATACTACATCAAAAATGGAGAACACAGAATCCAAAGCATGCAGTTACAGAAAAAAGTATATTGTAACAAAGTAAACAAATTTTGCAATTGTGTAAAAAAAGTGTAGTAATCACAACTTACAGTAGTAAGGTGAATAAATTGTATACTGTATGCACTGCAAGTAAAGTATTGTACTGAATGTTGTATAGTAGGCCTATTGAATGTCTGTATATTCAGCACTTGCATACAGTGAAAAAACCAGTAACCCAACTGCAAAAGCCAAAAAGGTTAAAAAAAAAAAAAAAAAAACTCTAAATGAAAAGCATGTCACAGTACACTCAAAAGAGTTGTGTAACTGCAAACTCATTCTCATGAGAATCATTCTGCCTCAGTATCACGTCTTCATGTTGGGTCCGGCCTGAGGACTTTGTCAACATCACAGGCAGTGTTGTCTCTTACCAGGCAAAGGGGAAATCCCCTCTAGTGTGCCGGATCCAGCCTTGACAACACTGTCCACACCTTGCTCTTTCTTGTCCTCATCCTCTTCCTCCTTTCTCACCACCTCTTACGCATACTCTTCCACCTCTCCCTCTTATATTGTTTCCATCCATTGTTGGTCAACATTCAGTGCAACATTTTAGTCAATTTTTGCTCTCTGAACTGACTTCTATTATGTACAGTTGGTTTGGTCACGTCATTAGAAACAAGTGTGAAATTTTTTAGCAGTTGTGTAAACGATGACAACTGTGTTTTGGTTGTGTTTTATCTTTTGCCTGACTGTGCTTAGCGTTTTGAAACATACGGCATTACAGTGCAAAATGTGTTTTAGTGAATGAGAATGTTTAGAGTTTTGCAAAAAGAGTGCATGAGATTTGCAAATGGTGTCTTAACTACCTGAACTTGTTTAATGTTTTACAGAAAGAGTGATTTATTCGACAAATTGGTTCAGGCTATTGAGAATTTGGTGAGAATGGGATTTAGTGTTTTAACAATTCAGAAAAACTGTAAAATAGCATGGAGTTTGTACAATTCATGCTGTAGTTTAAACAGCATTTCTTTTCCAGTCCCACACACAACTGTATTATATACTGGAAGTAAATTAAACTGGATGAAGAAACTTTAATTTTGAGCTTAGAAAGAGAATGAGGAAGTGTGATTGGGTATTGCTCTCCCCCCTGTGCGGCGGAAACAGCGTGCAAAGTTGCTGTTTCCTGTCTCACAAATTGCTTCCACTGGATAGAAGTGCATGCCAGTGTGTAACAATCTACCACAAACACATGATAAGCTGTGTGTTCACGTGCAAACCCTGATCAGTAATCAGTAACACAGACCATGCACATATACTCCACATCAATGTTCACTTCCAGTACAGAGTGTGTTTTATAACTGTGAATATTGTCTGCAGATGTAAATACTGGCACTATGATGACAACCTCCTCACCTCCAGCGTGATCATTGTCTTCCATAATGAGGGCTGGTCCACCCTGATGAGGACGGTGCACAGCGTCATCAAAAGAACCCCAAGGAGATACCTGGCTGAGATTGTCATGATTGATGACTTCAGTAACAAAGGTAGTGTGAGCGTTGTTTTAATTTCTTCATCAAATACTCTAAATAGCATATATGTGTACTCTGTGGTTGACACTTTTTTAAACTCATCACAGCAAAAAAACAAATGAAGGTTTGACAAGTCATATTTACACTGCAAACATGGCAAAGAAAAGGTGCATTGATACTGATGGTTTTTAAATTAATAATCACAAAGGAACTAAATTATAACTACATTTGTCAGTAGTGTGACAGTAGCTCTCGTCTGTTTTCAAATCAATGTAGATATTTCAGTAACTGGAAGTAGTATTGCTGGTTTGCATGTACCTTGCACATTTTATTGTGATGTATCAGCCAAGCAAACAGAGGCAAAAATCAAACACACTTTCCTGTCCTCCTCCTCAAATACCAATATGAAATCTGAATCATATTAGTGTATTGGTTATGTCGTACGTTTGGTAAATTCAAAGAAACTGTTTAAAAAAAGATTCACCAATTAATTTAAGTGAAGTGTTCATCACTGTTATATGCTTAGTTAGTTAAGTAGACTTTGTTAGAGACTTTTCTAGATTTAGTGTATTTAGTGTGAATTAATCTGTAAATTAGATACAGAATATATATAAATAATCAGATGCCCCCACTGATGCTGATTCTCATTGACTTAGTCGCGATGAAATGGAAGTAGCTACAGATCTTTTTTCCATATTGTGGTGAGTGATTGTCAGGCCAAAGTTCCTTTTCAAGGACAGTCGTTCACTTGGCGGCCATATTTGCAACGCCTCTCGGCAGCTATTTTGGGTATCCAAAACCAAGTCCTTTCTACTTGAAGGGGGGAATACTGGAATCTCAAAAACTGCTTGCCACACTCATATTTAAATAACACAACAACAAAATCTGACATGAACTGTCCTATAAATGTTTCTTATGGTCAAATAGCTGGAAAAAAGCTTTTATGTGCAGTCTAACAGCTGCTGCAGTGACGTGATGACTTTACCAATTGGAAGCATTATGGGGTTAAAAATATTTAACCCCTTAAGCCTGAAGTGTCCCGCCGGCAGGACACCACCCCCCTCGAAAAAATTCATGATCAAATTACTAAGCAACCACTGACAGGAATAACACAAAATAGGTATCATTTTAAAGCTTAGAAACACATTTTGTTCAACTCTTAACGAGTGGTGAGTCATCACTCTAAAACAGAGTGTACCGCCCGTGGGCACCACCTAGCTATAAAATAATAATCATATTGTTCAAAACTCCTGCCTAGATAATCACAAAATAGGTGTCATTTGAAAGCTAAGAGTCTGAACTTTACAATGAATGTAACCAATTTGATTAACTCCTAAGTACTGCTGAGTTATTTGCTGAAAAATAATTAAAATAAAATCATAATTTAGGGAAATTTTTTTTTTTTTACTATGTGTCAAAAGCATCATACAGCTCAGATAATCATGTGTTATATGTCATTTGAAAGGTCTCACAGAGTAGAATACAACGAGTATAATTGTTTTGGGCTTTGACTAAACTTGAGTGAGTTTTTGTACATTTAGCCCCGCAAGACCCATATGTAAATAATAAACTGATGCAGCACTTATGTCACGTTTTCGCTCGTAACATCAAGAAACATGCTCTGATTGTGGGAAAATTGTTTATTTACATAATTATTTACAGCAGATTTTCACAATTAAAATGAGTCCAACATCAGCATAATCCAATAAGCCGATCATGAGATATTGATCACGCAATTACAACACATAAAACCCCACAGGCGCACAGATGCTAACTAAAACTAAAATGTAGCTATCACTTGGCATTTTAGCTTATAACTTCATGAAACATGCATTGATTGTAGAAAATGGCACATCATTACTTACAGTGGATTCTACCGATTGAAATGAGTCCAAGATCAACATAATCCCATGTGCCGATCACGAGTTTCTCCACGTGAAGGAATGATTTTAAAAATGTCCATCAGGGGGCGCCAAAGGATAAACAAAAAGGCTACCTTGGTTCCAAATGCTGTAACTTTTGATTTCTTTATGGGATCAACACGAAATTTGATCCAGATACAGCTCCCATATAGAGGAACATCACCAAAAAAGAATTGTCCTCCTAACTTATTTCCTCTCTAAGTTATTGCATGTCAAATATGAAATGTATGTAAAATTTCCCTTGAGCAAACTTTTATTTTTTCTTTATCAGCAGTTTCTCAGCATGAGAATGTCCAAATTTAATTTCTTTTTTTTTTTTATTATTATTATTATTTAAAAATGTAAAAAGTTTTCTTTCAAACGATACCAACCTTTTGACTCTCCTTGCTAGAGATTTGAAGTCACGAGTCTTTATTTTTTTGTGTCACTCTGAACTCTGAAAATACCCTCAGGGCTTAAAGGTGTAATATGTAAGAATTTTGCAGTAAAATATCCAAAAACCACTAGGCCAGCGTTATATATTTTGTTCACTTGAGTACTTACAATATCCCAAATGTTTCCAACTATTTGTAAATCGTGAGAAAATTGCAATTTTAACCAAGGCTCCGGGACATGTGAGGAGTCGCCTGTCAATTGCGTCATACCCGCATTACCCTCGGTTTCCGGTTTTATTTTGTAGAAACCATGGAAACACCAAAGACGCTTTAATATATTACATGTTTTAATAGACAAGGGAACAACTGTTTGGTTACATTTATAGACAGAAAACTAATTGTTATATAGCTCAACACGTTTAGTCTTATTGTTTAAATCTAATTTTCTTGATGTTTTGCGAGTACCATGCTTTAACATGCCTCAGAGAAAAACACTATTTTGTCAAGTGGCTAACATAGCATAATCAGATGCAGCTTTATTTTTAGTAACAGTAATACAGCATTTTCTCCATCATACAATATGTTTTAAAATTAATTGCATGCCATTTATCAACACAGCCCATCCAGCATTTAATATGATATTCTAAAATCGATCTAGCTTACTGCAGTGTGCAACAAGTGTCTCACAGCAGCCGCCGAGCGAACGCACAGAGTAACATTATAACATAATTTTCAACACACTTGCGCAATCGCTCCAGCGGCCTCGTTCACCTCCCACAACACTCGGTCCTGCTCTGCTTCATACTACAGTAACGTTAATAATCGCATCCATGAACATGATTTCTTCCCGAGTCCTATCCTGATTATTTCCACCGACTATGATGTGAAGACCACATGTCCCAAGATTCCGCGCTCAAACTTGGCGTCATCAAGCTACGCCTTTGTTTTGAATAGGCCTCTAGCGACCTCTAGCGGACAGAAAATCTTACATATTGCACCTTTAAGGGGTTAAACATATGCAAGGATGAATTGTTCACAATAAGATCAATAACATGCATTTAGACAATAGATAGTAAATCAGTTTAATATATCACTGATTTAAATTGTGCAGTTAGCTCATAATTTTAATGTACAGAAGCTGTAGTGCTCCATTCTACATCTTCATTCTGCGTTTTGATGCCCCTCAGTCTTCTAAATGCTCCGTGATTTGCATGTTCTGGCTGTTTCAGGTTATGACTGTCTTTCAGCAGTTACTGGTTTTTCAGGTTAAAGGAAGTGATGAATAGCTTTAGTTTTGTGATATCTCTCTCCTGAGAGTCTATTCTGCACTCATAAGTGAAAGAGACATATCTTTGCCACAACCTGTAGGCAGTCTGCCTGAAAACTAATGCTGAGTGCTTGTTCATTAATATGTGGCAAGCAGACTGTTACTGAATGGAGATCATTACTCTTTAAGAGATCGCTCGCATGGGGAACTATGAATGAATGCAGTGCTGCAGACTTAGCCGATAAGAATCAATAAAGGGCGTATAGGCTCAGAATGTTTTATGCATTTAGTAGTAAAGGTCAGTAAAACTTTGTTCATGCCGCACACAGTTTCGATTGGTTTTTCAAACGCAATCTTTAGGGCTGACTGTCTGCACTGTTATTTTGCAAGTGGTCAAATTGGATCCACTTGCTCAGACGTAATCGATGTCTGCTATGTCTATGCTGGCTGTTATAGTAATGATGTAGGTTTGAACAATATGCCAATAACTTTCTTTTACAACTGAGTAGCAGGGTATAATTAATAAGTGCAGACAAAAAGCTGGAAATTTTGCCTTTTGCTCATGTTATGTCCCCATGGAGCTCATGAGGTAAATTGGACAACATAAAAAACATTAGATGACATTTTCGATTGTGTCTGTCAGTGTAGACAAAGCCTGAAAGTGTTTGTATGTGTTCTGTTTAGTTCATCTTAAAGAGAGGCTGGAGGAGTATATAAAACAATGGAATGGGTTGGTCAAACTGTTCCGCAATGAGAAGAGAGAGGGTCTGATCCAGGCCAGGAGCATAGGAGCCCGCAAAGCCACTCTGGGACAGGTTTGAGGCCCCATTATCAACATACTGTTTAATGATACTACATAAATGTATTTGTTTGTCTCATGCTGTGGTTCTGTACTCAGGTGCTGATCTACCTGGATGCTCATTGTGAAGTTGGGGTGAACTGGTACGCACCACTGGTGGCCCCCATTTCAAAAGACAGGTATGACTTAAGCTCTAGGCTGCTTTTGTGCTCACTGAAAGAGACTTTGAATATACATTTATCTTTATATAAAAATTGTTTAAAATGCACGTGACGGCTTTCTAGAAATGTACTCTTCCTATTCGTGTTGTTTTCATTTTTTTTTTTTAAAGAACCCTTTTTTTAAAGAAAGGTTTAAATTTAATGACTCAAAAAAGGTCATGTGGTATAACCTAAGTGAAACGTAGCATTTACCTTGCACCTCGAAAACATGTGAGTGCACACATCTTATTTAGGGCTGGAACGACATGTTAACATAATCAATTACGTTGATTACTACCGTTTATGTTCATTCCTAATCCCCTGTCATGTTTCACACAAAACTCTAGAGCATATGCTAATGGCTAATATGGTAGCGCTGCTTAATATGAGCCTGCACATTTTCAGGACTCACAAACGCAATCAGTGCCGGTATCAAAAATGTCGATGTCCATAAGATTGGGTAGTTTTATCACAATTGATAGCGTGTTATTAAATAAACAAGTTCATCCATCAGATGTTTTAAACAACCAACAAGGACTTTAAATGCTTAGTAAACAAATGTAGAGAGAACGTTTGAGCCACCCCCCTCACATCTCACACCCACTGCAGCTCTGGTGGATCTGCGGATGAACGCAAATCATTTCTCCGTCTTCTTGAGTAAACTAAACCCATCATGATTATACAGTTCACTGTGGCTCTCACATTATATGACGTGGCAGACAACTAGTTGTCCAATGCGGTTCCGTTCATTTAGCGTGAGTTTGTCAAGAATGGTTGTGAGTCCTGAAAATGTGCAGGTGTCAGTTCGGTTATAGAATGGGGTTGTCACACTCGTAAAAAACACTGTATGAACACAACCGTATTAAGCGGCTCTGCCATACTAGCCATTAACATCTGCTCTAGAGTTTTGTTTTGTGTGAAATATGACAGAAGATTAGGGATGAACATAAACAGCATGTAGTTGACATAATTGATTACGTAGACACGTCATTCTAGCCCTAATCTTAATCATTTTTTTCAAAATAAATTTTAAAATATATTTTTAGGTGAACACATTTTTAATATAAATATCATGACTTTATAAGTATCATTAAACTTTTTTTTTAAACACTCAGTCTGAACTAATCTTGCCTTGTCATAAAATGTCAAAATATTTAAAAGATTTTTAAGGTCTACAGGGGTCCCCTCTATGATATAATGGGTTTTTTCTTTTTCTTTTTTTTTTCTGCATATTGGTTGAACCACATGACTGGTATTGTGGACAAGTTATTCAAATATTAATATAAAATATTTGTTTTACATTTTATTTCAAATCCACTACACAGGTGTGGTATTTTTTTTATTTTTATTTTTTTTATCTTAACCTAAATGTATTGTTAATACTATTGTTGTGTTAATGTTGCAGAACGGTCTGCACAGTACCGTTGATAGATTACATAGACGGCAATGATTATACCATAGAGCCACAGCAGGGTGGGGACGAGGACGGTCTGGCGCGAGGCGCCTGGGACTGGAGCCTCCTGTGGAAAAGGGTCCCTCTTAGCAGCAGGGAGAAGGCTAAGAGAAAGCATAAGACCGAGCCTTATCGGTAAACTTCCACCCTCCAATAAGCATGATCATTAAATTCATTCTGTCTCTCTCTTGTTTTGTTTCCCCCACCCCCTTGTGTGTGTATGTGTGTTTATGTTTGCTTGCATCGACCTCCCCCTTGCCTCTCCTTCATCCTCCGTGGCCATGTTCAGAACGGTGTGCACAGTGCCTCTCATTGATTCTATTAACGGCAAGACTTACAACATCGAGGCCCAAGGGGGCGGGGACGAGGATGGCTTTGCCAGAGGAGCATGGGACTGGAGCATGCTTTGGAAACGCGTGCCGCTGGGTAGCAAGGAGAAGCAGATGAGACTAACTAGAACTGAGCCCTATCGGTAATTTAGAGCTATAATCCTGAGCTGATTAGGGCTGACCACAACACACATAAATGGAGAGACTGCGTCTCTCTTTTGTAAAGATTGGTGGTGGTCTGCTTGTCTCTGCTTCTTTAACAGTTCAGCTCTTTTGACGCTCATTAAAGGGATAGTTCACCCAAAAATGAAAATTCTGTCATCATTTACTCACCCTCAAGTTGTTCCAAACCTGTATGCGGTTTCTTTTTTTTTACTTCTGTTGAACACAAAAGAAGATATTTTAAAGAATGTTGGTAATCATACAGTTGACGGTAGCCATTGACTTCTGTAGTAGGAAAAAAAAATACTATGGAAGTCAATGGCTACCATCAACTGTCTGGTTATCCTCATTGTTTAAAATAACTTCTTTTGTGTTCAACAGAAGAAAGAAACTCATACAGGTTTGGAACAACATGAGGGTGAGTAAATGATGACAGAATTTTTATTTTTGGGTGAACTCTATTCCTTTAAATTCTTCCCACAAAGTGCTAAAGCTGTATACTAACTGCTATAAAGTGGTCATAATACAATGAAGTGATTTTAATAAAATACTTCATATATTATGAATCCAATATGGCTGATCTGGCCGAGTCTACTAGAATTTAGAAACTAATGACTCGCAGACCTCGTTTCTGCTTCTCTTTGCATGCAGTCTCCATTCTCTTTTGTCTACCATCTAATATCTTCTGTGGTTGTGACTTGGCTTAAATCTACCCAAGTGTACATAAGTGTCACCAAACAAGGGAAAGTGTATATGCTGCTTGAATTTTAACTAGAACTTCGTCTTTACACTATGATGTTTTTTTTTTTGTGCACTTCTCTGCAATAAATTCTTGCTGATGTTTGATTCTATGGGCAATATAATCTAAAAACAGACACCAATTTTGCAGAATTATGTAGGTGCTGAGACAAAAAATGGGCAATTTGGAGAAAAAAAAAAAAAAAAAAGGCTCATCCTGATAGTATGTCAGCATTTTACTGCTTGTTTTGGTGTCTCTGGCTTTGTTCACACTGCAGGGGAAATCTTTTTTTTTTTTTTTTCTTTTTTTTTTTTAATTAAAAAAATTTTGTTCAAATATAATTTTTTCCCCAAAGAGGAATAAATTAATTGTAGTCAACAGCCGTGACATGTGCATGTTTTGCAGTTTGTTGTCACTATGACATCACTCAATTTTTCATTTTTAGACTACAAAAAACTCAATTGATTTTTAGATTTGTACTGCCTGTCTGAACAAGGCCTCATCTCTTAATGTTGTAATATAGCATCTTGTATGTATGTGAAAAGTAAGGGGGGAACATTGCTGAAAGGTAAATTTGTGTGTCAGGTCTCCTGCCATGGCTGGAGGACTCTTCGCAATAGAAAGAGATTTCTTCTTCGAGCTGGGCCTCTATGATCCAGGTCTTCAGATCTGGGGAGGAGAAAACTTTGAGATCTCTTACAAGGTAAACTTTTAGTTTAAATTGGTTGTGGGGTTTTTTTCACCGAAATGTGCATAAAGGTTAATTCTATGTTCCTCAGTTTGTTTTCAAGTCGGCATGAAATGGAGGAGTCTTTTCTTCCCTATTTTGACTCATTTTGGCAAGTGAAACGAAATGTAGGGTGGGACTTGATTTTGTTCAATGGGAATTGATTGGATGGTTGTGGTTTTCTATTACTGTGATCTCATGTGAGTGACAGGTTGCCCTCATGTTGGTAAACACATTATCAGAGAAGAGAAGAGATGACATAGCAAGAGGGAGGGGAAGTTTTTTGATTTAAAAATTTGTAATGAATTAAAAAATAATAATAATAATAATAATGTGCACAGATAAATCCTTTATAATAACTACTGCAAATTTCCATAAAATATTCCACATGTTGATTTAATGGCGACTTAAAGATTGATTTTTTTTTTTTTTTTTTTTTTTTAATTTTTTTTTTTTTTTTATTGTTTTCAATGACATGGAAGTGACCAATCAGAATCAGTATTGGAAACAGTCAGTTATTTCTGAATAATGATCTTTGTCCAGTGCAACACTTTATAACTGACTGCACAAACGTTTTTCTTTCATAGCCGTGCTTATGTCTTATCAGCTGGCTCTACAAGTAGAATAATAAAATAATTTCTACGCAAATCAATACTTCATGTTGATGTTTTTAAATAACAAAAATAATTAAAAAACAATAATATTATGTTTAATGTACAGTCAGATATACAGTCATTATCACAAAATGATAACTTCTTCAGGGTGATACTACTTCTGTGTTAATTGGACAGGGCAACATAGTTAGCCAACTTCAGCAGTTTATTTGTACGTGGACACTTTCTGAATCCCTGCCATGTGTGTGTCCTGTGTAGATATGGCAATGTGGTGGGCAGCTTCTGTTCGTGCCATGTTCACGGGTGGGGCACATCTACCGTCTGCAGGGCTGGCAAGGAAACCCACCTCCTGCTCATGTAGGCTCATCCCCCACACTTAAGGTCAGTTTTGCTCTTTTTATTCTATAATCACTAGGGGTGTGACGGGACACTTAGCTCACGAGACAAGACACAAGATTGGGTTAACGAAAATGAGACGAGACCAGACTTTTGCACAGTATTTTTTAAGAAATCCTCAATGGCAAAATTCATAACTGGAAAAATAGTTTGCAGGTGCATTTTGAAATGTTTTAACTAATCATCTTGTAATGAATGTCATTTCAGTTCTACTTTCTGAGTATGAATTATATCAATTGAAAGACAACAATATACAAGCACTGTAAAAGGTTTTGCCGCAAACTCAACTGACTGGCTTCTCTCCTGTATGATTTCACACGAGTCTCTTCAGACCTTACTGTACATGAATTATGAGCTTCCAGAACTTCTGATTGAGGCTGTGTTGAACTCCTTTCCACAAATTGAACATAGAAATAAAAACAGTATACAGGCTATTGTATGTAGCCTAATTTGTGCGCATCAGGGAGCTCGCGTTTTACTTTCGCTTTCGAATCCACGATTGCACATACTCTGTGTATAGGGAGCAGTGGTGCTGAGCATGCATTCTACAAGATAAGACATTTATCAGATGCTAAGGCTCTGTTGCGCAACGAATCCTCCCCCGTGGTCTTGTCAGTCATCTCGCCTTACTCTCGTAATGTGATCAACTGTGATTCCTGCTGCACTGTGTGTGACTCTGCAGCTCGTGTTGGATGAGCAGAGCAGATGTTTAACAATAGTTTACAATTGAAGTGACCGTTATCCAACTGAAATAAAGGGGTTTTATTTCTATAAAAAAAGCCAAGCGACAGTGGAGGTGGTGCCACCGTGGGCACCGTAATCTAAATGTAGCTGTATGCTACATTTAGATTAGTTTCACTCTCACGCTCCGTCATGGCGATATCGCAAGACAGCTTTTCACCTCAACGAGAAATCTTGTCACATTTTATTATCGCAAGATCTCGACACACCCCTAATATTCACACTTTTCTGAATCTGAAAACAAAACTGGGTCAAAGCTATACTTTAATGATACACTTTAATCCAGTCTGTACCCTCCATCATTCTCCTTATTGGCTGCATGTAGAACTATGTGCGGGTGGTGGAGGTGTGGTGGGATGAGTATAAGGACTATTTCTACGCCAGTCGGCCTGAGACTCTCACGCTGGCCTACGGGGACATCAGCAGCTTGAAAAAGTTCAGAGAGGAGCATCGCTGCAAGAGCTTCAAGTGGTTCATGGAAGAGATTGCCTATGACATCCCTCTACATTACCCACTGCCTCCAAAGAATGTCGAATGGGGAGAGGTGCATATATGTAGTAAATCAGAAAATTCAGTTGATTAAAGTGATAGACAGTGTATGTTGTGGAATTTGTCATTATTCAGTCGCTTTTTCTTTCAATAGATCCGTGGGTATGAGACCAGTTACTGCATCGACAGCATGGGCCACACCAATGGTGGCAATGTCGAGATTGGGCCTTGTCACAGAATGGGTGGGAATCAGGTATAGGGAAATGTTTTAGGAACAGTACTTTGCTTTGACAGTTTTTAGAGCATATTTTTGATCTCATTTCAATTTTGCCTTTCTCCAGCTGTTCAGAATTAATGAAGCAAACCAGCTCATGCAGTACGACCAGTGCCTGACAAAGGGGGTAGATGGATCTGCCGTCATCATAACACACTGCAACTTGAACGAGCACACGGAGTGGAGATATTTTAAGGTATGTCACAACAGGTATCAAGCCTCTTTTGAAATGCAGTCTGGGTCCCTAATCAACAAAACCACCATTTTTACCACAAATCAGTCATGTTGATTGCATCAAAACATTTTGGAATATTATTAGTACCTTTAATGATGTCCTATTCACAAATTAAACTGTAGATGACACTTTACAATAAGGTTCAACACTAGTTTATGTAATGGCTAGCAAGAACTAACAATAGCCCTATTCACATGTACAGTCTTTACTGGTAAATTACTGGTAAGAGATCATGTGTGAACAGGACCTTTTCAAAAATACAGGTAAATCGGTTCTGGCAATTTACCATTAAGGGAAGCTATAACATTACCAGTAAATTACCGGTATGATGCTGTTTGTGAACGCAGAATTAAGATTTACCGGTATGAGCACGTACAAAGTCAGAACGCGCTTACATAAGAAGTCTGCTTTGGGCCAGTCATAAAGTTATCATGGAGATGACGTGATTACTCTGTACTGTTTACATTAAGCTCCGCTGCTTTTTAATAGTTTTTCTATGTAAATACGCGCTAGATGGACATCTTTGACCGTTGCGCCACGTCTCAGCTTTTTTAACATGTTGTGCTCGAGACCCTGCTCTCTTTTCCATTCATCAGCACTGTGGCTTTGCATTTGGATACTATTATACGCATCTCGTGTTTTTAAGAGCAAAAACGCATTCTGTGTAATCATCCCTTATGCCTGTCACAAAATGTTGTCAAATTGAACAGATAGTGAAACTGAAGTGCTTCTCCACATGCGGGCGAATGAAGACAACGGTGCAGCGTTTAAAGATCATTTCCGATGACTGACATCACAGAATTTACCGGTATTTTGGTGCTGATGTGTGAATGGTCTCTTACTGGTAAAAAGCCAGAACACCATTGCATGTGTGAACAGCATATTTGTGTATTTACCGGTCAAGTAATTCTGGTAATTTTACGGTAATTTACCGAGATTGCTGTGTGAAAGGGGCTAATGAAAAATACTTTTAAATTTATTATTGTTGTTTGATGTTAAAAATGTATTATTATCTGTCGAAATTAGCTTTTCAGGTTCAAGGCTCATATTCTCCCCAAAGCTGCATTTATTTGATCAAAAATACAGTAAAAACAGTAATGTTGTTAAATATTATTACAATTCAAAATAACTGTTTTCTATTTTAATATATTTTAAAATGTATTTTATTCCTGTGATGGCAAAGCTGAATTTGCAGCATCATTACTCCAGTCTTCTGTGTCACCTGATCTTTCAGAAATCATTCTATGCTGAATTGGTGCTTTTTCTGATTTCTCATAGGATCTGCATCGATTCACACATATACCTACAGGGAAATGCTTGGATCGCTCTGATGTGTTGCACAAGGTTTACATAGCTGACTGTGACAACAATAAGAGCTCACAGAAGTGGGAAATGAACAACATTGTGGCAGTTTGAGAGCTGGCTTTACTGTCTCAAATGTGCTTCAAGGATAAACACTGACTACAGCAACAGGTTTTACCTGTATACATGTGACTAATGAAGTTTTAGTCATCACCACAATAACTCTGAACTCTGATCATAAACTTTTTTTTTTTTTTTCTCCATTGAGGACAATGTTTACATTGGTTCGTCCCCAGTGTCCGTCGCATGGGTTTTTCTTTGGAATCTGTGGATTGGAGGGGTCTGCCTAACAGAATGTTTTTCCTCTTCTGTAGAATGTGCACAGTGTGTGCTGAGATAAATTATCTAATACCACTTCTGTTGCTGCTCCATTATAAAGTAAAGGTTGGCCATCATGTACTGGGATGCATATATTTTTTTAACACTGGAACTTCATTATGTTTGAGATGACAACCTGCCACTTGAACTATTTTTGTCTTTGGCACAATGGCACATTTTTTTTTTTTTTTTTTTTTTGCCATATTCTATGGGTAAAGAATGGGAGTGGAAAGAAAAGGGAAATGGGACAATGAGTCAACAATGAAAAAAAAAAAAAGTGATACAATTATTTTTGTCTACTGCATAAATGTTTGCTTGGTTGGGGGAATAGATGTTTACTTGTTTGTGTAAATCAATGATTGATTATACTATTCATGGCCAAAAATGACCAATCTCAAGCAAGTGGAGCAAATCTGTTTTAAGGGCGAGAATGATTGCAATGTGTACATTTTTGTTTTGTACAATGTAAATATGATTATTTCTAAATTAACATTTTGAGATACAGTGGGGTTCTGAATGAAGGTGTAAATATCTAACTTATGACTGTTTTCTCAAGAAAATAAATGGAACATTTTTACCAATCTGTTATATTAAAGTTTTGTTTTTGCAGGTTATAACACTGACATTTCAACCATTTAGATGACGTGGGGATTAAACTTAAACTTTTTGTTGGTTGCCATTTTTTTTACATTAACTACATAAATCACAACTTTTTCTGTATCAAACTAGTATTTTACATAATTTCTTAATATAAAATTTAAACAAGTTTTAAATGGCTGCAGTCATGAAAGTATAACAGATCATGGTTTCTGTATTTTAATTTTGGTAACAGGGTTGCAAACCTTAAATTTAAAACTCTGAAAAAAAGTTGTCAACTAATAACTTGTTTAGAGTTTCTGACAGTTAACCTTTTTTTGCACCCGGTTCTTGGAAAGCGCTTGCTAATGTGGAAGTGATCACAAGCATTTGAATAACTACAATAGTCTGTTCATGTGCTAGTTTAAGGCAGTAGACTGAGTTTGTGCAGAAAAAGCATCAGCTGTGCAGCTGTCTTTTGGATGCAGGTGAGCAGATGTCAAATATACCATAATCTATTGTCACTGCATAGAACAACAGATCCAACCCATGTTTACAGAACCGTGTGTCACATGACCAAGCAAAAGGACATCTCAGCCCAAACATAAATGATTATTGCACTTAAACATAACTCTGGTTATAGATGAAGCTACATGTGCATTTATGCCTCTTATTTTTTAGATCAAGTTATTTACTGGTGAGATTAGGTTGACTTGCCTGAAAAAAGGAAATGCTAATGACCAAACAAAGTCCAAGTAGAAACAAACCGCAGTTTAAGATAACAACACTCAGTTCTTATTATCTCACATTTACTTCATGGCCAGTTCACAGGAAACTAAGCCTAATTTAAAAAGGCAAAAAAAAAAAATTTTTTTAAATTGCCTGCTTTTTAAATGTAAAATTGCACCTGTTTGTAAAACAGTCACAGCAGAACTTGGTTTCAATGTAAACTATAAGATATTTAGTTCTAAATATTGTTTGCTTAGGCAATCATTAAATTATTCTTCATACCTCAATTATGTAGTTGATTAGCACCTGTTGCTATGAACAAATGCGGTCTGACAATATGGAACAAATTCTGCAAAAATCTTTAATAAAGTCAAATGAAGTCAAAATTGCACACAGTGGAAAGGGGAATTGGTCATAATATACAAAATTTAATAATAAAAAAAAAAAAAAAAAAAAAAAAAAAATTTCAGTCTACACAACTTTTAAAGCTCATTTTAAAAATTGAGACACTACACAAATTGTTCCTCATTTGTCTTAAAATGGCAGTAGAAATAATATGAAACAGGGAAAGAAACCAAGCAACCACAGCTATCAGACAAAAAGCAGTGCTTTAAAAAAAAAAAAAAAGAAAAAAAAAAGAAAGCTGTTACATTTACAAAACAGCACATGACCTCAATATGTATTCAATTATACACATTTCTGTACATGTCTTGAAAATTTAAATGCTATAAAATGCATTCACATTGTTTTGCAAACAACTCAGCTCAAGTTTTCCTGATAGTTTAATCGTCATCATCATCCTCATCCTCCTCGTCCTCTTCTTCCTCATCCTCCTCCTCTTCATCATCGTCATCATCGTCGTCAGCTTCCACCTTCTTTCCTGCTGGCCGGCCAGGTCCACCCTTCTTGCCACCATCTACTTTTGCTCCTTTGGCGCGATATGCAGCAACATCCTGGTACACAAATACTTGTTAACACGAGCAAGAGAGCAAACTGCTATCAGAAGTACCTAAAGTGGACCAACCGTTACCTTTTCATACTTCTCCTTGAGCTTCATGGCCTTCTGTTCATATGGAGCCTTTTCCTTTGGTGAAAGCTTGGACCACATTTCTCCAAGCTTCTTTGCAATGTCACCAATAGAGATGCCAGGGTTGTCATTCTTCACCTTCGGGCGATGGTCAGAGCAGAAGACAAAGAAAGCAGATCTGATAGTAGAGAACGAAAAAGTTAGACTAAATATTCACATTTAAAAAATAAATAATAATAATATTATAATTCTCAGGGATATTTGTGCACTACTTACGGTGGTCTCTTAGGAGCATTTGGGTCTTTCTTCTTTTTTCCTCCTTTTGCACCTTTAGGGGGGACATAATTTTTCATCTCCCGGTCATAGCGGACCTTGTCGGTTTTGGCCATTTCCTCAAATTTGCCCTTCTCCTTAGAGGACATGGTCTGAAAAACATGAGACCATGATTAATTCTGCCAGGCGCAGCGTGCGGCTCTTTATCCTCCCGCCCTACATTTGCCTCAGTCACTTGAGTAACAGATGCATCGTGTAATTCTGCCCCACCCCCTCCCTAACAACAACCACCCCCCGGAAAAACATTGCAGCCCTTCTGTTCAACTCACCTTCCATCTTTCAGAACACTTCTTGGAGAACTCTGCAAAGTTCACCGCGGTCCCTGGATTTTTCTTTTTATGTTCCTCCCGGCAGGTTTGCACAAAGAAGGCATAAGAGGACGTCTTTCCTCTGGGCTTATTAGGATCCTTACCCATGGCTGTATAACGCTAAAAGTGATAAAAAGCCAAAACTGTTGAAAAAAAAAAACTCCTAAAAAATAAAAGCAGCATGTATTGTTTAGTCAAAACCCATGTATTATTGCTTTGTGCGCTAGTAAAGCGACGGAGAAATGATCGCTCACTAAACGCTAGTTAATCCGATCAAGTTCCTGCTTCGTTTCCACCAGATCACTCAACTAGAACAATAAGCGTCCCTCCATTTTGTTTTCCCGCCTAAAACTGCAGGAAATATGCAGTAGAATGCATGTTGAAGGCAATTGCTTCAGATTCTGGTCGCTGAAAGTAAATAAACCGATTAAGTTTGTACGGCATACTACTTTAGAGCACTTTTAGTCGCTTCGGTCACTGTACACGAGTGCTGCGCTCCATTACGACCTCAAACTCCAAGCCAGTCATGGCTGCTTACGCTCTTAACTTTACAAGATAACTAAGCTTGTAAAATCCTTTAAATCTACGCGTTTACAAAAACAAAAAGCTACAGCTGAGATGGGAACACCATTTTTTAAAAAAAAAAATAAATAAATAACACTTTCCTTGGTTTCAACTGCAGTAATGGTGTTTTAAGTATTAAAAGTTTCATACAAAAATCTAACGCGACCCTGTAACGTTATCTTTAGATATACTCCATAAAAGCACAGTTTAAAAGATATATCAGATACATTAAGACATGCTTACCTCTAATCAGCCTCGACTGCTCGACAAAACGTACGTACTCTTGTTGTAAACTGTTTTGTCACTGTGCTACAGGGCGCACAAACTTGATTAAATGCCCATAGACTCCACCCATAGAGCTGTCGTCTGATTGGTTGGGACACGTTCAAATTTGAATCAGCAACGTTCTACACGCGGTATTGAATTCTTATTGGCTGTCTCTGACCGCAGTCAAGTTTCTTCGTGAAAATTAGATCCAGATGACGACGCCACTGATCTCGCCAGCTATTGGTTGAATTGGGGATTTAAAATAATGAGCGGTAAGTCTTTGAATCAAGGAAATGTGACACAGTTTTCACTTTATGTAAAAAAAATATGAATAGGTTGCACAATCTGAGTGAATTTTTTTGGGTGATGATCACAATGTGAAACAGAATCACGTTTGAAAGTTTTAGGTTTTAAAGTTTTAATTGGCATAAACAACGTCGCGCCATATGGACAAAAGCTGACGTCTGAGTTTTAAAGGCACACCTTGGGTCTCGACTCTCGAGGCTGATGGCTGTGCAGCTTGCAGCTCATAGCTCATTCGTTAGGGTATTAAAACCAAGCCATGGCTATTTTACTTTACTATTATCTACTTTTTTGTCTGTTAAATGATGATAGATTATTTCTATCATTTTCTCTTTTTTCTGTAAGTATATATTTTAATGGGTTACTATGATTTTTTCCCCCATTTAAAAATCTTTTTTTAAACGTACCCCCATGATACCACCGCAGATTTTTTTTTTTTTTACACTACGTGTGTGCAAGTATTGCAGCAGTGTAATCTACACATTTGGTGACGTGATTGTTGCGTTCGTAAACACATGATCACGTGATACTTTAACCTTTTGTGAGGTAAAGGGCGTTTGCTTGTAGCATATATACATACATACATACATACATACATATATATATATATATATATATATATATATATATGTATATGTGTGTGTGTGTTTGTGTGTGTGAATTAGAAAACACAAATTCTAATCTAAAATCTAATCTGAAGTGTTTGTCTGGGCAGTTCAAGTCAGTTCAGTGAAATGTGTGCCATCAAGATTCATTGTGGAAAACACTCTCAGCTGTTCAGGCAACTGAAAGGCCAAGGGGGGGGGATGGACAACTGGAACTCTGCTAAAATGTATAGCATGAATTACCATGACACTGTTACCACCTGTATTTGAGCCTAAAACAACACCTCACATTCTCCTGAATCAAATCTCTCTACATTTTGCCATTGGATTTCAATAGATTAGGACAATAGAGGTGTAAAACAGTTCTGGAGAATTAGCCAAATGGCTGTCTAAGTACCCTTTAAGTACAGTTTGAGCACAAAAGGCATGATCAGGGAGATGATTCAAGTCTGAAATGTGGTCAAAAAAGAGAACTGACTGGGTAGACCGATTTTATTTCACTTTTCAGGTTTTGTCAAATTTAAGAAAAAAATATTGTTTGAGAAAAATCAGTTAAGTATTGATGTTATATTATACCCCAAATGTAATTTAGAAACTAGCACAACAACTAAAACTATAGGTTTTTTGGTCTTTGTTTTTCAGTGTTCCTCTGTTGTCAGACTTACCTTGTCATTGTGGACAAATTTAACTTAGAAAATGTGTCATCCTTTAGACTCTATAGGTATAGAAAAATTTACAGGTGAAACAATGCCCCATTTATTTTGCAACATGCCTGTTCAGATTTCTGCACGAAACACATCCTGTATCTCTAGTGTGGTGCTACAAGAGTAGATATGTTGATACAAACCAAAACATCTTATCACAAATGTGAAAAGTGCTAGAATTAGTTTAAGATCACTGTACAGCAACACAGTAGCAGTGCATCGAGATAAACAGACCAAATTAAAGACTGCAAATAGTAATTAGACTACACAAAATCTAGACTTTATTGTTTTCATTATTTAAAATTTCCACAGCTGAATTCAGGTTAAATTGTTTTGCATTTGGTAAATCACAATGGCCCCCTTTAAATCTTGTTACATTTCAATGTACTGCCCCCTAATGGAGGCTTTGTTCAAAACAGTGCCTCACACTTTGTACTGCTATCGCCCTCAGAGCCTCTGCCGAAACGCTGTAAAATGAAATTGAGGTAAACAGAATGAAACTTGATAAACATTATTTATTGTAGTGCTGACAAAAGAGGTGGGATGAGAGACAGTTTGTTTGTCTATCTATCTATCTATCTATCTATCTATCTATCTATCTATCTATATTTATCCTTTTCCGCTCACTGATTTCCACCAAACCATTTCCTTGTGCTGTTGTACTTTTCTCACCTCAGAGAAAAAGCTCAGAAGTTCTTGCATGGACTTACAAAAGAGATCCTCGTCCCAAAGAAGATATGCTTGTAACAGTTAGCTGTCGATTAAAAGAAAGTGTCCAGTCCCATTATTCAGTCTCAGTCAACTAATCAGTACATCGAACAAAAAAAGCAACTCTATATAGTCTATCAGTCTATACCACGCTGAGGAAAAAAAAAATAAATAAATAAAAAAACAACAACAAAAAAGCCCTGTAGGTCATGTGCATATATTAATAGATAGTTCAAAATAGCTACAAAGAAGCCTCTGTTCAGTGACCGCCGCTGACCGGATCTGGTGTGCCTGTATAAATTTAACTGGGCGCCCTCTTGCGAAATTACTAAAGCCTACAATGGCGATCGAGTCTGAGCTCATGACTTTTAATTACGCAAAGCTGACCTTGCTTCGTAACCTTCCAATGATAAATGCTGGGGTACTGAATATTAATTAGGTCTTCACGTTGCCAAAGGACGTTGCGTTTGCACGGAGAAAGCTTGGCTCATGAATTATTAACCTCATAAATATTCAGAAAAAGTCCTTCACGTCGTCAAGCCCTTCTCTACCAGATCTCTAGCAAACCAGATCTTCGCTGCGCTCTAGCGGCCAGATCGTGTAATTACCGTGGACAGCACAGCAGATCACTACAGTTGCAGAAACAGACAGAAGACGTCGCACTCGTTGCCCTCCCAAAAATGGTTCTGTAAGGTGTCAGTTTGTCGCATCTTATTCACTCCTTTTGTAATGCTATGGCAGTCTCGATCCTTGAAGACTTTTTTGTAGCATGAGTCGAGGGGATTGTTGAGTAGCCTACTATTCCAAGCAGGAAAGAAAGAGATAACAATACCTGCATTTTACAGAGAGAGAGAAAAAAAAAAGAGAGAGAGCGAGAGAGAGAGAAATGGAGAATTTAGGTGTGTTGTTGGATGCTTACCTTTATATTTGCTCTGGCGAGAACAGGATGTTGTTGGTTGTGTCTTAAGTTGAGACAAATTTGTTACTCTCTCTCTCTCTCTCTCTCTCTCTCTCTCTCTCTCTCTCTCTCTTTCTCTCTCTCTCTCTCTCTCTCTCTAAAGCTGCTGCCTTGGACATATGCCTGTAAAAGGCACAAAGCTTCCACAAAGAATGATGCCAATAAAGAACCTTTATTTTTGAGGTGGTGTCATATCATAGAACCTGATGATGGCTTTTGGAACAAAAGATTGACTGTAGGCCTACGTGTTACTAAATAACTGTAATTGCTAATGGTAAATGTGGGATGGGTTAACAAATAAATATTAGTAATAATAATTCACATGTTGTTGTTTTCCCCCCTAAAGCGACAGGGCTGTCAAGCAATTCCACATAATGCATTTTTTTTTTCACCTTTTTTTTCCAGCTTAAGCCCTATTTTTAAGTTAGTTTCTTTTTATTCAATTATAAGTTTAAAAAAAAAAAAAAAAATGGTTCCCTTCGTCTCAGTGGAATAAGATTTTGTGACTTTTTCTAAATTATCTATCTGTACACAAAAAACCCTGGGCTTGATTTGGTTGTTCTGAATGTATGTATAAAAAAAAAGAAAAAAAAGTCACTCCTCGTCACGAAAATGCGAGGAAACTGTAAAAAAAATTATATATATATTTGTAAAACAATAAATAAATAAATAAATCCAGCATAAATCTGAAAATTTCCACACAGAAATGAAGGCCTGGTACTACAGCACAAATGCAATGTAGAAAAGACATGCTCACTCACACACACACACACACACAGACACAGGTAGACTGCCACAGAGAGCATTTGTATAGAATTTGGCAAATAAAATCAGCCACAAATGCAGAACAAAGATATAAAGGGATGAGACCTAATGGACACACACACATGGGCACACACAGACACACACACTCTCTCACACACAGATAGTCTTGTCCTTTAGATGTTTCTTATGTGGCATTTTTCTCTCAAATTTCTGTGGTATTTTGTAAAAACAGATATTTCAAAACGCATCAAAAACTACAAAAATTCAACTATTTGAAAGAATATTTATTTGTCTTTTATAATGTTTATATATATATATATATATATATATATATATATATATATATATATAT
The DNA here is from genome assembly GCA_039654765.1 of Mylopharyngodon piceus. Classification (NCBI taxonomy): domain Eukaryota; kingdom Metazoa; phylum Chordata; class Actinopteri; order Cypriniformes; family Xenocyprididae; genus Mylopharyngodon; species Mylopharyngodon piceus. The sequence continues at coordinate 26,868,504 of CM077440.1, forward strand.
ATATATATATATATATATATATATATTTCACAAAATGTATCACAAAAGTTATGATTTGAGCAGTTGGCCACATCCAGTAAAATGAATGGATATCAATGGCCCTCTGCTGGGCAAAACAATTTCTTTCTTAAACTGTAATTCTTTTAGGTTAATCTCTAACCAGCAGATGGCAGAATTCTACACCTAGATCAATATCCAGAAGCAACTTATATTTAATTTAGATCATCATTTAAGTGATTTTTTTTTTTTTTTTTTTTCTCATAAAATGTTCTCATAGGAATTTTGTGGTAAATAGGTACAAAAGTACTTCGTATCTCCATGTAGGCTATAGCTAGATGAGAAGTAAAAAATAAAAAAATAAATAAAAAAATATATATATATGTATGTATGTATGTATATTTGACCCCAGATACACTGAGTGTAAACCGGAAACTAGGAGCATATGTGGGTTAAGCTTTTGAGAACAGTGCTGTACCTTATGTAGGCCTGTAGGCCTAGCCAATTTTACGTAGGCTACTTGTGCAGACAAAACCCAATAGACTTGCACTATAACTAGCAATGACCACAAGGTGGCGCTCTTACCCTATGTTCTTATCCTATTTTCCAAAAGGTCTGGATCATCAACAGCTATGGATAAAAGAAATGTATTCTACAAAAATAATCAATAATTTAGAAATATTTATGCCGACTGTTATTCATATGATCTGTTACTACTTTTTAAACTATAGAAATAAAATAAAGGCAAGTAGCCAATATTTTACTTTTGGAGGCTGTAGCCAGTAAAAGACCGTTTTTTGTTTGTTTTTTTTTTTTGTTTGTTTTGTTTGTTTTTTTGTTCCCCCTACAGATGTCTGGTTACACGATGTGCAGTGTTTTCAGCATCAGACAACAACTTATGCACTTATGAAATCCTTTCAGTTTCCTTCACTTCACGCATGGATGTGAATAATTGTATATTTAGCCTAGCCTTCCTTCTCCAATAAAGTGTTAAAGTAGCTAATAATTTTCTACAGAACAGAAGACTATTTTGGGGGAAATAAATGTGCTACTACATCATGAGCATGGTTTTTAGTGCAACCTTAATTGATCGTTGTTGTGGAAAGAAAATTGACGATGCTGTTCACTGCTAGTGATTGTGAACAGTGACAGTTTCAGTAGTGGCTATTTGACAGCTCTAATCACACAAGGTTTGTGCTCTCATCGCTCTGAGATCAGTGTCATAACAGCAATCATTTTTAAAGCTCCCGCTGAATCACAGAGACTGAAACAGCGCTTCTAGATCACCATATAGGTTTGTGCAGTATTCAGTCCTTTTGAGTTTTTTCTTCTTATTAATAGGCTACTAGTCTGGCAGTGCATATTCATTTCGTTATTGATATTTAACATTTTATTAATTTAGTGTCACAATTTAGCAGAAATTGGCTTGCATTTTACTGCCTACCAGTATCATACATGGCTGCGTTTCCCAAAATCATCGTAAGCCTAAAATGATCGCAAAGACCATTGGTGCCAATTGTTCAACTTAGGCTTACGATGCTTTTGGGAAACGCAGCCCTGGTTTCTTAAAACAATATTTAGTCGTCTTCATAGCATTATTATGATCGAATGGTTGGGAATCTTATTTTTCCAAAATTGAAACCCCAAGCAGATTGTAAAAAACGATCGAACGAATCATCGAAGTATAGGCTACATAGCAAGGAGAATCACCTGCAGGGCCACCGCAAAATTACACTTAATATAGTTCATTTATGTAGGCTATGCAGTGACTTTTATATTTTTCATATAGGCCTATAGTGTGAATTCAGTTTGATTGCACTTTTCCCCAGTCATCTCAATGGCAAAAAGTGTCCCATTCAGTGTCCCATACAGTCCCATTCATTTATTCACGAGTTTGTTATTAGTAATTGTGTAATGCATGTACGTTATGTGCTTTTATTTTATTTTTTTTTATTATTATTAAATAGCCTATATGAAATAAAAAACAGAATAGGCTAACAATTAAATGATGTACCCTGAGCAGTAGACCATGTAGTTGATTCAAACAAAGTGCTAAACAATGCTGCCATTGCCAGTATAGTCACAGGGCTTCAGCGACCCTGGAGACTTGCACCTCGACCTACAAATCTGAGAAAATTAAACATTCAGAATTAAACATTCAGACCAATGGAGCAGTGGCTGTGTAAAAGTAGGGTAAGATCGTTCTGCACAAAACAATCGCAGTAATATTTAGGAAGAAAATAAGTTGAATACTTAAGAAAATTGGTTTAGCCTAAAACTTTGCCATCCAGGTAATTTACAAGCTATTTTAACATGCCGCAAAACGTGAAAAACGCAATAGGATACAAATAAAAATTACTTTACATTTTAGTATTTCATAAACAAACAGTGACTCTTGTTGCACTGTTCGCACCTTCGCGTGAGTAGGCCTATTAGGGAAACCCACATAAGTTACGAATAGCCTATGTGAGCTACCACTCACGTAGAAAATGAAGTGGCAAAATCAATCGGGAATCGTGTGCCTATAGCTACACGAATTTGCGCTGCAATCACAGCACAGTTTTGGATTATCGAATTCACTTTTTTTTTGTGCAGTGTCCTAAAATTGTGCCAACAAAATGACCACTCCTCTCACGTGGAATCAAGGTGTTACGTTTTCCTTTGACCATGATCAAAACCATTCTGCGGCAAGCAATGAAAGCAGTGGGGTGTGGTGTATCACAGTGGCCTGGCCACCCGTGAGAAGTCCTAATACCCTCAGACCTGTGGACTTGTGTGCCCAATAAACATGGGGCCACTGCAGTCCCAAATCAATCTGCCACCCACTTCCTAAATCAATAAGTGTACGTTAGTGGGACAAGCAATGAAAAAGGGCAAACAATTTAGTTGCACTTTTTTTTTTTTTTTTATAATTACATTTTTTTAATTGAGTTTTTCAGTATTAATTCCAGCTCATTCAACCATGACAAAACAAATTGTAAGAAACATTCAAATGTGCCGTAGTATCGTTTATGTTTTAACTTCTATAATGAGGTCTAAATGTTTAGATCAAGCTAGCTACAGGCCTGAAAACATTTTTCTTTCTTTCTTTCTTTCTTTCTTTCTTTCTTTCTTTCTTTCTTTTAATAATCAGACATTTAAATAGCCTATGCATGAATAAATTATCGGTGTGGAAGAAACAAATAGTGTCCCGTGCCCGGCTCTTTTATATGGGCAAATAGCAGTCATATTATTTTTATTATAATGGTTAGAATTGTGGGCTGTTTCCCAAAGCACGTACCCGAAAGTGCTCTGGAGCAAGAGCTGAGAGCATCGTAGACCTATGAAATCATTTGCAGGACAAACACAAAATTACACATAAACTTTATATCAGAATCAGAATGAGATTTATTGCCAAGTATGTTTACACAAACAAGGAATTTGTCTTGGTGACAGAAGAAGCTTGCAGTGCACAGAACAATAGTAACACGCAATAGAAATAAAAACAAAGATTAGTGAATAAAGAAACATAACACAAAATAAATCACGTAGAACAACATGACAATGTACAGTCAAACCAAAATTTATTCAGACACCTTGAACATTTCATTCATTAATACAGTTTATTCACTATAGTTTAAAAAATGGTAATAAAATATGACAAGATCTCAGAGTTAAACTGTGTCAGAAAAAAATAATCTTAATTATGTCAGGTAACACTTAAGCAAAACATGGTCAGGTCAAAGTGTCTGAATAATTTTTGGTTCCAAATTTTTATCAATTTTACTGGTAGTCCACTGTATGAAGAATTTTTGGGTATAATATGTCACAGTTTACTTTATTTTGCTATCCTCACTTACATAAATGGACTATAGTGTCCTGCACCCCCTAGTAAAAAATATATCAAAAATATCAAAAATGTCTGAATAATTTTTGGTTTGACTGTATGTAAATAAACACATATGTAGGCTAAATACGCAAATATAGATGCAGTCTAGTCGGTACAATGTGACTTTAATATCAGTAGTTTTAATTTTACCAGTGACCGTTATGTTATAGGCTACATGCAGAAAAAAGAGAATGGTCAGATAATAAATGGAACAAAAGAATAAAGAGGTAAATAAATGAAATACACCGATTTGGGTACAGTCAAAGAAGTGGTATGATTGTTGTAAACAGCTGTAAATTTAGAGAAACTGAATATGTTTAACGGGGAATGATCTGAGCTTTGCATGGTAATGAAAATATGAATTTGGCGAATGTCCCAAAAGCGCAGCTTCCCGATATGGAGCTCCACAGTACTGGCAACACGGTGAATGTCGTACTCAATATCCTTGTCATTGTCCCTTGGTCTCAGAATCCTCGAAGCTTGCACCTCAACCAGCCACATATTTGTGAAAATTAAACATTGCAAACGAAGCAGTGCTTGTGTTAGAGAAATAAATCATTCTGCAAAAATTAGTTAGGGCTACATTAAACATTTTACATTAAACATTTTCCGGCCATGAAAATTGCTAATATATTTAACATCATGCAAAAATCTATAAGCCCTAATTAAGTTAGAAAAAGAAAGAATGTTCGTAACCACACATTTTAATTGACTGATATTCTAGCATATTGATTGCTTAAAGGAAATGTATCATTCAGTTATAGAAAGCATTCTCGGTGTAAATTTAATTTAGAACGCGTTTTTATAAAAGAAAAAGTTGGAGTTTTGTTTTATTAAAAGCTTCTGGCTTTTTTCTCAAGAAACTAAATTTTAAAAAAAAGTGCTAGGCTATAGTATGATAGTGACGTATTCATTAATAGAGAGGCATTTACTTTTTAGGCCGCTGTCTTTCCTGTATATCCATTAATCATTCAACAGATTCATATATGTCATCTGGACATCTTATGTTTGTTCCATAGAAAGACTGATACAAACCGGGAAATTCTTTGAATGTGAAGGGGAACACAAACTGAAAAAATCCAATGTGATCCATGCTGGGAAGGCTTTGCGGTGTAAAATAGAGGGCACCCTTTGTAAATTGGAATGCCTGATGAGACGTGAGAGAGAAACAGAAAGAGAGAGAAAAATAAATGTGATAGTAAACGTAAAGAGAGCTCAGAACTGGAGAGCAGATAGCTGTCATCGCTGTGGTTTAACACAGTCAGCCACAGACTGCTCCAGAAACTCTCCATTACTGCCCATGATGGATGGGAGAGGAACCTATCCCCGGATATACTGGCCTGAGGGGCCCCTGAGTGACAGGAGAACCTGGGGTTGCCATGGTATCACTGTTTCCATGGTTACACCCTGATCTGCTCTTCATTAATGATTCATGAGTTTGCTGTCCTTCCTTCGAAGCCACTCTTCCCAAAAGTCGTAGGTATAGCACGTTTTAATTGGACACCGGCACCATACTCTCAACCCCATAATTCACAGTATAGCCACAAGCAGTGACTGAACGTTTGTATTTTACCACATGCCACATGAGGTTATTTTTACAGTCTGTTGTTGCATATGCAATTTCTGTGGAGTGCAAAGTAACAGATGTTTTCATGATTGGAAAACTGACCGGCCATATTGCAGATGCATAAAGAGCTCCGAGAATTGGTTCACCAGTGATAATGCTAGAATGCTAGTTTTAGCTCTTTGGCTCATCTTCTTGCGTGAGATTATTCATGAATGAATTTTCAGACACTGCAATGACTGAAGACATGATTTTTGTGAGTTTCTTCATTTCAAATCCTTTCATATCATGTCATTACACGATTTGCGACAAATCAACATTTTATACTTCCAATTAATTATACCTTATCTAAAGACTAAATGCCATTCAGTCAGTGAAACACAACCATTATTTTGTGCTTGCATTTTGCACAGTGCACACTGGGTTAAATATAAAGAGCACACAACACGCAGTTAATTCATTTGATTTGTTCAATTAAAAAGTCCAATAGCCTATTGCTGCATTTGCGTGGATTCATGTGGTTTCTTTGAACGTCGCTTCGCTATTTCCTCCTTCGATAGTTGGTTAGAACCATGAGAGTATCAGAGGGAGATTAAGATATCTTTATAGACCATCAGCAGCATCGCGGGCCCCCCTGGGCAATAACGTAGGTGTCCTCTGACTGGCGTCTATACTTGAATGCTTCTCTTTGTGCTCGACGGTAGATTTTGACTTCTAAATGCATGCTATGATTGGCGATACTGAGAAAAGACGTTTACGTCTATGTTGTAGGCCAAACCAAAAGCAATATTTCCAAGAGTTAGGCTATTAAAAAACTGTTAAAACTGGTATCCAATATTTGCTTTATATATTGGTATCCAATATTACCCTTTACAGATTATTATTATTATTATTATTATTATTATTATTATACATGTTAAAGAATTACAGGCGTGATTGTATCGATTGAATTGAAACGTCAACAGGCCACAGGTTTAGTGAACGGTTGGCTCCAACAACAAACGTACAAAATTGCCAAGACAAGTTCAAGGTCATAGACCTAGCTATTTTGTAATATCGTCTTCGCTCTGTCCACATTTTTAATATAGAATCACAATCAGAAATCACATCCACATTGTAATAAAAGATTGAGAAGAAATTGCAGTAGCTTGTGTGTAATTAGGCTACTGAACTAAGCTCAGAAGCTTTGATGTAGATGAAATCTAAAAACCTAAAAACATAATAAGCTATACGAGCTTGAGTATTAAGCGAGGAGAGTCCATTCCAGATAGGCCAATGTTTCGAATAGACCGGTATTCAGTTTGTTTAATTGGTCAGTTTAAAAGGTTAACACTGTGAATAATTTGTGTCTGTGATGAACGAAGTCTGTTTATTATTCACTGAAGATGTATTGCACTACCACTCCTATGGGTTCCATTTAAATAAATGGGATAAAGAAAGCGCGAATTTGGTGAGGGTCAGGCAATGTCAATCCTGGACGTTTAGCTGAAAAAACATTACTATTAGGCTTAATAGATGGTAATATGAGGCCTAACGTTAATGATTTGATCGCCATCTCCTCACACAACCGTGCATTAGAAGATGAACATAGGACATTTTCACCGTTGGAGCGCTATGAAATTCACAACCACGATGTGCATGTGCTGTAAATAAGTCTTGAACAGTAACATTTGCCATTACAGTATCCCCACACTGCATATTACACGAATAATAATTGCATCTCCACAACGATAACTGCCTATAGGCCTATGTCAAGTATGTTATATTAGAATTACTCTTATATAGCCTACAGCAACATTGTATATCACTGAACATTAGGCTATAATGTAAATTGTTTGACATATAAGCATTTCTACTGGGCATTATTTTTTTAAAGGCCGTGCGTACTTTTTCGAAGACTGTACCCGCATTTATTTGAATATTTCAGGCTGGCTCAATTTTAACATATGCTATTGTAAAAGAGGCAAGTAATAAACAATTATTTACGTAATAAACGTCTTCTGTAAAAATCTATTCGAAGAGCATTTCAGTATTTTCACGTTATCAGGTCGGTTTCTGAAAATGTAGCCGTTTTCATGTGATTTTCCCCCATCTGGATTTATGCTCTCGTTTAAAGGTTTTAAATGTTTATCACCGACAAAACAGAGCAGTCGCCTCATGCTCGCAGGGATAAATGGAGTGTTAGAGGACTCGCTTGAAATGACACGCATGCCCTGACCACTTGGGAGGTCTTTTCCTCTCCTCTCACAGGCTCAAAAGGCTACGTGACGGTTTTTATGCAGTATAAGCTTTTTTAATGTATCTTAAGGAGTCCTTGTGCTCATTGCTGAGCTGTGATGCCAGCTGTTCAGCACGCATATTAATTTTTCTGAGCTGATTTGAATATTTTTATTTAGTGGGATATTATATTTAGTAACACTTTATATTTAAATATTTTATGGTCTTAAATTAAGTTTAAACCTTGAAGAATATACAATAGTACATGCAACACCTCATACAATATGCAATATTTCTTCAATGGCAATATATAGCCTATATTTTACTGTGCAATACATGCATTTAATATGTTTATTTATTTTTTAATGTGTGTAATATATATTTAAATATATAACTATATATTTAAATGTCGTTTTGCTCTCTGAGAGTTGCCACTCTAAATTTCGCTGTACCGTGTACAATGACAACAAAGCATCTTACATCAGCTTTTTGTTGTGTAAGATGTTCTTTAAAATGATCTTGTAACTGAACTGCCAAAATGTAATAACATTTTACATTACATTTTTATGTTACAACCATATTTTTTTTAATACACTGAATACAATTATAAATATAATTTTATATTTATTATAAAATATAAAACATATCAAATATAGCCTATGCAATATGCCAAGAGTAGCCTACTGTGCAAATTGAGAAACGGCACATATTTTTGTAATTACAAAATTAAAAAACTGTTATCATTGTTAAAGGACCATCCTTGTAGACGCTTTTACTGATATCTGTCCCCCCGCCAAGTTTTTTTTTTTTTTAAAGGAAAAAAAAAAGTTCGTTAATGTGTAGGTAAACAAATTTCAACTTAATTTGTTCACCGCGATACAGTACAAAACCAATATAAGTAGCTATAGTACAATTCTAATAAAACTAACAGAAACGACAAAAAAAGCACATCAACCATAATAATTATTTCAAATGGCTGATTTTCTGTCTACTGACCTAAAAAGTAGGCTATATGCTCTTGATCTTGATATTCCAAGGATCAAAAAATAAAGCTCTTAGTTTAAGAAGTTTTGTGCCAGTTGTTAATAAACCAACAAATCACTTTACACATTCAAGGTAAATCCAGTTTACCGTAGTAACCATCAGTGATCCTGCCACTAGCTCGTCACGCACAAGATGTAGCCTATTGCCATCTCTTCTCGTCAACCATACCCTGATGGAGCGAAGCGTCTTTATTCCTTCAAAACTCCGCTCATTCTTTCCGCGTTACCGATGTTTGAGGCGTCGGGGCGCAAGAGTGCCTGAAGAACTTTTGGAGGACGGTTTGGAAGAAGAGGGAGTTGTTTCTGTGAGAAACTCAATCTCGCATACAGTAGCGGCCTCCATCTGGGAACTGTCACAACTGACAGCACCACGGGCACTGGCCTGATCTTCCGCGCAACATTCAGAAAGACACAGTACAGTCTCTCAGAATGGCACATTGTCTGGTTGTTTAACTTTCGGTGGAAAACAGCTGACAATTTATAACCTGATACAGTGGTGCCAACATACGCAGTATTTGGGAAGTTTAGCAGATCGATATAGCTGTCCTGTCAATAAACTCATGGAAAACGTGTTGGGTCAGTGAGAATCCACTCAGATTCAACAATGAAAGCGACTGTGGTAGTGGTAGTTATGGTAGTAAATTACACATTTATGTGTAAATGTACATTAAGATTACACGTTTACATATGAAAAAGGTAAGAACACATAATGGCGTGTCAATTTTTAAATTAATTCAAGAACAAAAGAGGAATTCATAACTTCAGTTTTCGTAGGCTATATTTTATTCGAAACACACTTCTTCGGCTTCTTAGAACATTACGGTTAGGCTACTCTTTAATTAGCCTACTCCTATTAATGAAAATAATATAACGTGTTTAATTAGCCTATATAATTCAGTCAATATCAGACGTAGCCTATATTTTCCCCCTAAACTTGCCGATCAACATGGCTGTAAATTTCGGCGAAACGCAAGCAAAATCTTAAGTTAGAATGCTATCTCTGTTAGCTATATCGGAACACATTGAGGATGTGGGACAAAATGTAGCCTAAATTACATCTAATTATACTGAGGTGATCCAGTCTAATCTTCCATAATAAAATATGATATTATTATGGTTCCACGAATAATCTTTAACATCCATGGAACCTTGGCATTGCACAAAAGTTTCTTTATAGTAGAACAAAAAAAAATCTCTTAGATTAGACTATTAGAATGTTACTAAGAAAAGAAAATAGTTATTTAAAGAATAGTTTGTTTTTAAGAGAGTGTGTGCTACTGGTCGGAAAACGATGCCAATAGCTCATATCACGAACCGAACATACAAGACAGTGTCCTTATAGCTAGGCTATATGAATTTCATTTTAAATTCGCTATAAAGACTGCGACATTTTTAAAGCACAAACAGACTAAAACCATATCTAAATGCTGTAGGCCCTATGTGAGATCGTGGCACTTCTAAAAGCCATCGACTATATTTTTTCGAAAGATTAGATTGTCTTTATTGTAAGTTATTTCCACTGAACGGGTTTGATGCAAGGCTTTTTGTTGGGATAGAATCACAGGCCTAGTACGTGATTACGTTTACCATATAGGCGCAGGATGGCTCTGTTCTGACGTCAACATGTCTACTACCCACTGCCGCAGACAGAAAAAAATGGAGGAGGGCCTTATGAGCTAATGGTTTACAGATGTCTGTAATACCAAGAAAAGGATGCTGTTTGGTCCATGCTTTAAAATATAATACGACATTATTCGAGAACTGTAGTATCAAGTTTTGGAAAATGCCACAGATAAGAGACAAAATCAATTTGTTATTAGGCTGATAAGTGGCTTATGCCATTGGCGAAGCAAGTTGGAATTACACTAGACATATAGCCCACTGAAAATGTATGTGTTTTTTGTTGGTCAGGATTCGTAAGCTTTAGAAATAAATATATTTATTCATATGGGACATGAGGTGAGGGGAAGTGAGAGATAAGAGCTCTGTACCAACGAAATTGTAGGCTATATTCCAGGATTAGACGACTTCGTTTGCTTTAGTGCCAGAGGAAATAAGGGCTCCTGACTATACTTTGGGCCTTCAGAAATCATGGTGTCGAATGTAAGATATGTGTTCTTTTCCATTTGGAGAGCCATTCATGTTACAGCAGCAGCAGGTCACAGTGAGGTCACAGTATTATCTGTATTCTTAATCAAGGGAATACGGACGGTTAATTTTATCTGAGACGCCATCTTGACACTCTCAACAAATTATCTACAATTATTAGCGCATAGGACCTGAATCAGACAATACAATGTAAAGTAAGCGGTAATTTAAAGCAATTGGATAGGTATTAAATTGTCTGTGTGTCTTCCTATCTGAGGAGATTTACTCTCCCGGAGATGTCAGTTTAATTGCATGCCTTTACGTAAAAAAAGAAAAAAAAGAAAAAGATGAACACTATGAGGCCTGAGCCGAATAGCATAACACGTTAGATCCGCGCACACACACACACACACACACACACACACACACACACACACACAAATCACTAAAAAGCTATAACGTTAAAGAAAAACGGAGGGGAAAAAAAAACAAAAACAAAAAAACTGGTCTTTAAATAAAACAATGTGTAAAAATGAAGAATCTATAAAAATCACTAATGTTGTATTACGCCATAATTCCAGCTGATAGCCTACTACTGACTCTTGGCATCAGAGCCAAAATTCGGTTCGATGAATCGTGGTGCTAACCCCCTCCACCCCAGTGGGAAGTTTCAGCTGCGCGTTTTGATCGGCACATTATCAATCAATTGCACATCCAAACTGGCCGTTTCTCCGGCAAAGTCTGGCCCTCCTCCGTATTTTGTTTTTAACGTCGTTTGAGCATTTTCCACTGGCTCCAGTAAGTCTACTCATCAGTCAGTTATGGAATTAAGCTTTTTGCGCTAAGTCTAAGCGACATGCAGTTTCCGTGTTAGAATTTGGTTTATTAAAAATACTGTCAAGGGCTACCTAATTACATTAGCTACATCTCGGGATTCAATTTTTTTTCTCTTAATCGGTAGACTATTGTGATGTGTGTTTTTTATTTATTTATTTATTTTTTATTATTATATGAGCAGTGTAGCAGGCCTATATCCTTATGTTACAGGCATTGAGGCAAATCATCATTTGATTAATTAAATTAGTCTATCATTTTTCTTTGTTTGGCACCTGCTGCAGAAACCGTATCACCTGTTCAACAAACGTGTTCATTTAATTCTATAATTAATTCACTGCAAATTTCATTTTTACACTGGCAAATATATTACAAGTTTAAGTAAATGAAATACAAATCTCATTTTAAGATGATAATGATATTTATCGCTTACTTTTTATTGTAACACGAGACAGTGCTGTTACCTGAAGTAGCTTATCTAACTCGAATTGTAGGCCTGCTTGTAAAAATGAATTACATGTACACTAGGCCGATAGCTGCTAGCAAGAGCAGTAATTATTTGTAGGCTAACTATATTTTTTGGAGTATCCAAGTGTTGCAAGTATCAAAAGGCAAACTGTGCACAACAGCCACATTGCTGACACTTGCAGCAGTTTTGTCAAATGTAAACACTCGTCTTTAAATCTCTAGATTACCTTTTAAAAAAGCCAAAATGTCTCGAAGCGGGACAGTTTGGGCTGCGTGTGGGAATCATTCTGTTTGTGCTCGAGGAGCTGCTGGGTATCGAGTGAGTGCTGTTTGATTTGACTGTCAAGTTAATGTAAGTATAATTGAAAATACGTTCAACAGCCTCTCTAGGCTCTGAAACGTATCATTAATTTCTATACTGTAGTCTATGTTCTGCTTACGAACAGCACATATCTTCTCTGAATAATTATTAAGTATGCAATTTACTAAGTGGCACCTTTGAGTTAAATTACATTTCAATACAACAAAAGGTCTAAGATCGTTAAAAACACAGTGGTTTATTGAATTAATTACATTGTTTACATCTCCAATATTATTTAAATTTTGTGTCTCTGGACGGAAGTGCACTGGGTGGACTCAACAGTTGTTTCAGACACCAGCATTGTACGACCACAAAATGACATTTTAACACTTCATGACATTTTCAAATAAAACATTTACTATATCATAACATCGACTAATCTTCCTCATAATTAAAGGAGAGAGAGAGAGAGAGACAGAGATAGATACTGAAAGTGATAGAGAGGCAGAAAGAGACAGAACTTCACGTACTCCTTAGTGGCAGATATCTCATTTTGATTCACAATGGGACAAGAAAACAAACAATGATAAACCAATATCAGACAGCAACATACAATTTCTTACCAAGAGAGTATCCTCCTTCTAAAATGGAATGGTTTTTCCTCAAATATCCACTGTCCGTAGCGGGAAATTGCACATAAATATTCCATTAAATAAAGTGAGAGAACAACTAAAATGAGTTCAGAGGGCCTCATTTCGTGTCTTTTGCATTGGTCTCATTGTTTCAGTTCCAATGCCCATACATGCTGCGGCCAACCAGTTCTCCCTTTAGTTTTCTTGTCATTGCTGCTCCCTGAACTTTTCAAAACGTCATTCTGTGAAGAAAGAACAGAAAAGAGATTATTTATATAGCTACCTATTGCACACTACCAAACTTCATCAATCTACAGGCCACGGTAAAAACAGCAAATGTAGTAGGCTAATTGTTTTTATGCAACAAAGATACAGGCACAACAACATTCACAAAATAGATTTTTTTTTTTTTTTTTTCCCCCACATAATATTTAGGATTTTATATAAAAGTCAAAGCAAGTGTCCATTATATTTATGTCTAATATATCGTAGTGCTACTTACCTTTTAACTTACATGTTTACGTAATGCATTGTAAGTCCTATATTTCTATAAACTATATTATGTAGGCCTACTCCACGAAGTTTATGGAGATCTATTTACTCTATTTAGATCTTACCGTTTCCTTCTTTCGCCTTTCTTCTTTGGCGTCTGTCTTTTTGAATTCCGCTTTGAAGGCCTCTGCTTCCCCGTTCTGTTCGTCTTTGTCCAGAATGTCCATAAGGTAAGCAATATAACTGGTAGCCAAACGAAGGGTTTTGATTTTGGACAGCTTCGTATCCGCGGGCACGTTGGGAATGCATTCCCTGAGTTCTGCAAAGGCGCTGTTGATGCTCTGAGTCCTGCGCCTCTCCTTTCGGTTTGCCGTGGGTCTGCGTTTCACTGGTCGGGGTCCCATTCCAACGGCGCCGGCGCCCGGTACTCCTCCGTAGTGCGAGTGGTCGAGCCCGGGGGCTCCTGTTGAGTATTCGGGACTATATGAGGGTGCCATCGTGTAGTCTGGAGGAGACATCTCCGGATGGCTGATAAGCCACCCATGAAAATAGGGGGGTTCTTCATGACAGCGACTGGCAGCAGCTGCAGCAGCGAAGGAATAGCCGTCATGATGCATCACCGGGTGGTGGGGAAACCCTCCAACTAAACTCATGGCGACAGATTTGTGTACCCTACGTCGAACCACAGACGGAGTACGCTTTGGCTCTCAGATTGTGCGTACTTTGACTTGACGATTTAGACACTGGCTGTCTCCCCATAAAAAGTATTCATTTATTGCTTTCTAACAGAATGTAAAAATGCAGTCCTACTTATTTGTCCATAACAAAGATATCGCTGAAAATATAGCAGATCATTAACGGAAGAACAAAACAGGCTTCGGCTGTAACTGCACTCGAGTTATTAGGCTACTGAAAAATCATTTACTTACACTTATATTCTCCACTGCAAATATCCATCATGAGAAAGTTCCATTGCTAATGGTTATTAATGTTTTAGCGGAGTTCAGAGCCTTTTTCTGAATTTCACACCCGTTGTGGAATCAATAAGCGTTGGATGGAAAAAGTTCCAATCCCAGTCGATGGTGTGCACGCAATTCGCAGCCCTGATTCACTCTGTAGATGCAGGCGAATTCCGCCGTTTGATCTCCATGTCAGCTACATCTTTAGAGCTGCTTGGCTTCATATATGTCGTCAAAACTGTTCTCAGCCAATAACGTTGAAGAGGAGGAGGGACATGAACTGCTTCGTTAGGGTGTTTACGCTCACAAATTGCACGAACCCTTGCAAAGATAGCATAGCCTATATGTATAAAATGTAGAACAAAATATGAAATACATGCGAAAAGGGGCTGGTAACATATGCTGCCATGCCATGTTTATATTATATATATTTTATATAGGCCTATGTGTGTGTCAAGGCTGACAATGACATTTTAGGCCTATTTTTATTTTTAAATTCATTTTAAATATAGTATAGTCCTATTTATGTGTGTGTGCCACATGCAATACCGCCAGTCTTTTGCACATTTAATTTAAAGCCTTAATGTAGTAATAACTAGGTGAAAAAAAAAAATGCTTTTTGAGATAAGTTATTAAACATTTTTTTTTTTTTTTTTTTTTTTTTTTTAACAAATATGATTCAAAGAGATAGATCGTAACTTTTTGAACTTTTCTGTTTTTTTTTTTTTTTTTTTTTTTTTTTTTGGTTTGTTTGTTTGTTTTATCACTGCCTCTTGAAAAAAGGAAGGAAAAGCAAAGTGCAGAGCATCAGATTTGCCATTTAAATAGACGTTAAAACTAATACTATTCATTCTCTCGTAGCCACTGTGTTGCTACTATGCATATAGACCTAATAATCTGTACTACTTCAGGTCGTCTATAAAATAACATTTAACATATAGCCTATTTTATCGCGTTTTAGGGAATAAAAATACAAACAGATTCATTTAACATATGCACAGCGTAATTTTTTTAAAAGTTAATTATAAGGCCAATATGCTGAATTTTAAATCTCGAAATACCTTTAACATAAAACTAAATATTTAATCTATATTGGCTACACATTCAGTAGGCTATATGAAACGAGAAATGTTTTTCATTTGGTAAGTTGATTGGATGTCTTTTCCTTCCCGTATTAAGCTTAACTTAAGTGTTTTGCATGAAAATGTTTAATGAACATTTTAATGTTTAATAAAAACACACGCAATATACACAATATACAAATGATAATAATAATAAAAATGTAGGCCTAAATGTAACATAAAATGCATACAATAATATTGTTAAATCATTTAATCGTTTTGACGGCATTTGAAATTTCTGACAAAAATGATCACACGCCATCGTCAGCTTAATTGATTTTTATTATTATATTTGATAAATCAGTAGGCCTATTAACACCGTTTCATCGTGTGAAGTCCAATTGAAGGCGTAGCTGAAAAATGATTGGCGCCATTAAAATTTAGAACAGGCCAATGATTTTGACTGTAATATATGTTTATGTCGTATGTTTGTATACGAAACACTTTACAAGAATTATGTTTCCTGGATCTGTTAATCCTCAATTGGAGGTTCATTTTTCCATGTTTGAACACATAATTTGAAATGTGGTGTAGTTCGAACTGAATCCAAAAGACTTTGCAATTCTGAACAGGATTGGTTGTAATGCCTCTTGCACCGTTCAATTATCAGTGTTGACTGCATGCAGTGAGCCGTTTCAGGGGACTTGGAGCTGACATTTGAGTCGTTTTATTTTGACAGTTCACAGTGTATTCCTCCAGGTGCCAAGTATAACAGCTATTCTAAACAATGTGTGAATATCTATGGGCATAGCTATTCTTGTGTGTGTGTCAGAGTGTGAATGAGAGAGAAAGAGAGAGAGAGAGAGAGAGAGAGAGAGAGAAGAAAAAGGGAGTGGAATAAGTGTGTGTGTGTGTGTGTGTGTGTGTGTGTGTGTAAAATTTCACGAATTTCACAAAAGAAGGCTCATGATTTATTCGTGTTTAAGTGTTGTTGTGTGGGGTTCAGGCGTAATTCATCTGTCTGAATGGAAGTTCTCGAGTAATTTAAATAGGCCGAGTCTCCAGTTAATGACATATAATCAGCCTGTAGGTCACTTGGTCAGACTCCTGGTACAGACCCCTCCTCCTCCTCCTGATCTCCTTTCAAACTGAATTTTGTAAAAATAAATAAAGTTATGCAGAACCAAATATTTGAGCATGAGAGAAGTGCTTAATAATCGTCGAATGAATCAAAACTAGATGATCTGAATTTATGTATAGGTTATGCCATTAACAGGACTAAAGGTAAATGATGAATGGTAAATGGTAAATGAAGGTAAATTATGAATTATTATAAAACAATAATAATTATAGCAAATAACAATAAAGGCCTGCATTTCACTGTAACTATATCATGGACAAAAAGCATTAATATATCAATTAAATAAAATAAAATGTCACCATGAAGAAGAAATTCTTAAAACCGAAATGTCGTTTTAAACCTCCCCTTTTGCAAGCGCCCTGTCCATATGAAATAGGCTGCGTTTTTAATGCATCTTTGTCCAAATTTTAAAAGTATATATTTGATGATTATATCCCATCTCCCCCTTCAGGTTTCCTGTTCAAATCTGAATGTTCATTGTTGTTGTTTCGTGATTAAAGTAACCAACGGAACTATTATATGATTTCCGTTCTATTAGACAGTCTGTGAATTTAAAGTTTTTTTTTTAAAATGAACATTTCCTTTATTCACATACCTGATCCTGCAGTGGGTAGAATAATGTCCCATCCCCCAGTCAGTCCAGTGACCGGTGGGCTCCTTCTTTCCTCTGGAGGTCTCATTAAGAGAGTCGTGTGCTATTTTCAACATTTCCTCAATCCAGTGACTTTAAATAAAGCCGCCCAGTCACACCGGCGGAAAATCCACCCAAATCACGTTACCCAACTTCTCTGCCAGACGTTTGTTCTCTTTGTCGTTGTAGTTGTGATAATTAACTGTCTCTGAAAACCGACATGTTTTCCCACCTTGCCTCTCCACTAATATGCCGACAGGTAAGCCGTAACAAGCGACTCAGCTTAATTTATATCAGCATTAAGCCCATCTGATATGTCAACTGATATGGAACAGGCAAACGGCCAGATTTAGGGGACATTTACGAGATTTTAATACAATTCATCTGCCCCCATGAATCACAGTCATTATAAACAGGTTATTCCAAACATACGGTGAACTTACTTGCGGTGGCACCTTTCTTTCTTTCTTTCTTTCTTTCTTTCTTTCTTTCAGAGAAAGAAAGAATTAAACTACAACATAGTTTTAAAATTCTTGTTAATATTGAATGATTTAATTACTTACATTTATTTTCCTTATTTCCCTTTTATTATTTTAATGGATCATTGATAGACTAGTTTTGATTAAAAAGCGCATGTTTGAAAAAAAAAAGAGGGGGGAAATAGTTTTTATTATTGTATTCATGCATTCCATTGTAATATGTAAGTTGCTAATTAATTCTCCATATATAGTTTTTTATTACTATACAAAACTGTATTTTATGCGAACAGTTATTTATTTTAATAGCCTTAATTATTTCTTAATTTGTTAGTCAAATAACCGTAATGATTAATGTAACGTTGAATTTAGCTAAATATTTAAAAATGAAATGACACAGGCAGTCATTGAAAATAGTTTTTACAAGAGAAAAACATTAAGTGCTCTATTTAGCACTTTGTAAAAAGTGATTATCGATTGTAAAAGTAAAAAAGAACCCTGCATATTATTATAAACAAAACTGCTATCAGAAATAGTAATTTTACACGTTTCCATTTATTTTATTGCTATTTTATATATTTTATATTTTAAAACAAACAGCTTAATTTACAAACTATTTACATTTATACAGGTCTTAAGATCACACTAATTAATAAATAAAAAAATAGATAAAATAAATATATTAAGTGGATGTAATTTTAATGGAAATTTAAATATAAACTTTAATGAATATGTACATGTAGAGTATTTGAAGAAATTTGATGAGCAGGTACAACTCAAAGGTAATAGTGTAAACTTTCTGGTGCACAATTGCTGAAGGGTTATTATAACACCAAATATAACATGCAGCAGTGTTTGTCACCAGGATAAATTTTGATATATTTCCAAATCATGAATGCTGTGTTCACAGTTACATCCATGTGCACCACGGATGCCTAAACACATCACTTTTGTCAGCAGCTGTAGCTCCTGTGAATTCTTGCAATCAATTTTCAAACATTCATCCTTGAGAACCCTCCTCTCTCTTTCCTGTCACTCTTTTCCTTCTCTCCAACCCATCCATAATTCATATCTATACTAATCATCACTCAGAAGCCCATGTCTTATAACACCTGTTCACCCCCTAACACATAATATCTCATCCTCACTTTCAGAGCCAGCCTGAATAATGCACTCGGGAGTACCCAGAATGACCATTGATTCTGAAGCAATTTGTGGAAAAGCTAGGTTTTACTGGTTTCCAATGATGGTTAACTCTCTGTCTGATCAGAACCAATGCCACTATCTCCATTCGTCTCCAAGTTATCTTCATTCTTTCCGTATGTTTTTGCAGACTTCCCCACTGACCGCAGACTTTTTTTCCCTCCTCCTCTTCATCTTTTCATCACCACCCACTTCTGTTTTCATCCCCCCTTTCTTCTTGAACTGTTTTTGATGGTTCAAAGTCTCCTCACCTCTCCTTCAACAACACTCACTTCCTTTCACCACACACACATACACAGAAACGCAGGGTCAGCCCATCCATTGTTTCTTGCCCTACTGAGTTACTCTCTGATTACGTAAAGCAGAAACGTGTGAGAAAAAGGGCGGATCTGAATAGAGGGTTAATCTCCATGTGCCTCTTGATCAGGCTGCTGTCCGTTTCATACCATTGAGGTCAATGTTGAAGCCCTACAGACAGTAATACGAGCAGCACACCTGACACATGTGGGAAAAACAGGCCTCAGAGCCAAAGCGTCAGACAAGCCCTAGTGTAACAGACACGTACAACTCATCCGTTCACACACCAGACTCAAGTTCATATTCGCTCGCCATGCAGTCATTTCCTCCTGATGTCCATTTGCAACCACATTAAGTGTTATCACCAATCAGTCTCTACCCAAATAAAATGAGAGTGAAAAATCATTACACTAATGAGGACAGCTTGTTTTCAGTCAAACTCACTTTTCCAATCATCATCATCATCATCATCATCATCAGTCTGCCCTCCGGTGTTTCTGCTGTATGTTGCTCTAATGCGGCTACACCTTCTAAAGCAATTTCACCCCCTAGAGTCTCTGCATTTACAGACCAGCCTTTTTTTTTCCGGAGCTCGGAGTAATATCAGAGACAAATGAGATTCATAATTCACATTCTTTGGCCCTAACACAATACTACTAACCAGTTTATGCAATACATCCCAAATCCAATAAAAAAAAAGAGAATCTGGGCTTTAATCAGAGCCACATGTGGCATGCTTGCGGTGCACATCGTATGCACAACAACATGACATCTTATGCCAATTGGTAGACAACACAATATGCTGTAAATACCGCTTCCTCAGTTTATGTCACAGTCTCTGAGACAATAAAATTTTTCTGAAGTGGTTGTGGCATTGTTCCTTCATTTAAATTTAAAGGGATAGTTCACCCCAAAATTAAAATTCTCATGTTTCTCCAATCCTATATGACAATTCTTTCTTCTGTGCAACACAAAATAATTTTTTTTGAAAAATATGACAGAATCTTCACTTTCGGGTGAACTGTCCCTTTAACTAGGCTACATTATATTTTTTAAAGGATTAGTTCACTTTAAAATGAAAATTACCCCAGGCTTTACTCACCCTCAAGCCATCCTAGGTGTATATGACTTTCTTCTTTCTGATGAACATAGTCGGAGTTATATTAAAAAATATCCTGACGCATCCAAGCTTTATAATGTCAGTGAACAGGACCAACATGTATGAAGCTCAAGAAAGTGCATCCATCCACATCCATCCATTATAAACGTACTCCACACGGCTCCGGGGGGTTAATAAAGGCCTTCTGAAGCGAAGCGATGCGTTTGTGTAAGAATATCCATATTTAACAAGTTATGAAGTAAAATATCTAGCTTCCACCTGACCGCCTTCTGTATTCAACTTAGGAAGAAAGCGTAACGCCTCTCGCAGTTCAAAATGCTTATGCTACGTCCTACGCCTTCTGTATTCAACATACGAAAAAAGCTTAACTGACGCGACACTTTTTTCAGAAGTAGAATACGGAAGGCGGTCGGGCGAAAGCTAGATATTTTACTTTGTACCTTGTTAAGTATGGATATTTTTCTTACACAAATGCATCGCTTCACTTCAGAAGGCCTTTATTAACCACCCAGAGCTGTGTGGAGTACGTTTATGATGGATTGAAGCACTTTCTTGAGCTTCATACTCGTTGGTCCCGTTCACTGCCATTATAAAGCTTGGATGCGTCAGGATATTTATTAATATAACTCCGACTGTGTTCATCAGAAAGAAGAAAGTCATATACATCTAGGATGGCTTGAGGGTGAGTAATAATTTTCATTTTAAAGTGAATTAATCTTTTAAGGGTAAGAAGCCAAACGAAAACCCACAAAGTCATGGATGTTTGAGGTTGAACATCAGGGAATCTCCTTTCTCAGTTCCCCATAATATTGCTAGCTATTAACAAGCTTTGGTTTATTGTGTCCCTCAATCAATCACACACTTGTGGATTACTCTGCTCTACATCACATTCTCCTGGACTCTGAGCCACACATGTCTGAAAGCCCTACTTATCCAATCATGCCACACGGATGAGAGGAACTGTGTGATGATCAGCTCATTTCTGTAGTGTTACTACAGCTGGTGTATTCCCTAGAAGATTATGGACTGTTGCACGTCTGATTATTATCAAAACATTCAGAAATGAATTGTGAGGCCATGAATCACTTTATCTAATGCAGATGTTTAAAACCTTTCAAAATCTGACACTCTGTTTGTACAGCCAAGTTGTTGTAATTTTTAATTTATCCATTGTGTTTGAATGCCAATAGACCAGCTCCCTCTATAAGATTGATGGGAATTGCCAAGCAAAAGCGTGGCCTTTTACCAATTGACTCCATCATTTTGCAATGGCTCTGATGTGCCAAGCAAAACTGGGCTTTTACCTTGCTTGTCATTGGCTGTTCTCTTAACAGGTGCTTACGTGGCTTGCTATGTGTTGGCTGCTAAGCCCGCAGGCCAGCTTTTTGTTTTCCTTATGGCTTGGATTTGTGTATGTCTTTGCACTAGGATTTCCATAATGTCTTCTTTGAGTCCTATTTGGTATTTGGCAATGCCTGTGTTTGCGAAGCTTAAAAAAAGAAAGAAAAAAGCATAGCTAAGCTTTGAATGGAATATATTACAGTTAGTGTCTAGACTGAGTCTTCTGCAATTAGGGTCATCGCTAACAAGCGATTGTTTTTCTTTTGGATAAGTGTGGAAACCAGTTGTTGCTCTTTTAGTGCAGTGGAAAAGTCTTCCTATTGCTGTCTTCTCAGACTGTTCTTGTTCCAGCTCTTTTCTCTCCATTTCCTTCTCCTCTGTTTTCATGGAAGAATAAAAACAAACAGGAATTAGCCTGTTATTACACACTTTCACAGCTCATTAATAGAAGTATATGTTTTAATGCAGTTATTGCAAGACAACAGCAACTCAATTCGAGTATTTATTTGGCTAAACAATGGACGTGTGTCAGACCCTGTATTTTCCTTCCCTCTGAGTGGAGCCATTAGGCTTCGTGAGACTTCAATGCTGGGTCATCAAATCAAACCCTAGTGGACAGACACCAGGCACACCAAACATCCAGTCCATTATTAATTCAGTGAGGGTAGACTGTCACAGCGGCTATGATGGAGAGCTTTTCTTGACTCTGCAGTATTTCACCTTAGTCCATCCGTGCCTCCACCAATAATGAAGTGTGTCTAGGTTTACACGACATGGTCTTTATTCACCAGAGAAAGTGGGTGGGTCTTTCACTGTGTATGTGTAGGAAAGAGAGACAAAGAGGGCTGCCAGAGAATTCCAAAGAGATAAATACCTAGATATGAGTCAAATCCCAGGCATCCAGTGACATCTTTACCGGACTGTTTGGGCATTACTTGCCCTGCGTTTGTGGTCCAGGCCGATTTATAGTAGTGCCGCTCGCGTCAAAACCGACGTATATCATGGCGGGGCTCTCTTGGCGGCCATTATCCCCCCCAACAATGTAATCCATGCACACAAGTGTGCCTAGCGTTAATTTATGGCATACTGATGGATTTACACCACTTGTCCCATTAGTGTGTACATTACCTTGGGCATGTTATGTAACAGTGTTAGGGAGATTTGGAGAAAGGATAACAAGTAATAAATTTGAGTTCTTCTGCAGTGAGAATGAAAAGTCTGGGATCAGACTGGTCAGAGCCAAAGTCTCGCTGGACCTTAGCTCATTGACAGTGTTATTTTCATTGTGTATTGTGATGAATTCTACACCATGAAGGTATTGGTACTTGAAGTAGAGAGGCATTGTATTGAAAGTGCTGAAACTAAAAATTATCCAGTCAGCTCAGTTGGAAGCACTTGGCATATTGGTAATTTCAAATGGTCCCTCTTTTTCTTTAATAAAAGCAAAAATCTGGGTTACTATGAGGCATTAACAATGGTTCAAACTGTTAACATAAAATACTAACTTTTTCAATAGTATTGCCACAAGATGTAAACAATATCTGTGTTAACATGATTTTAGTGTGAATAAATCGCCGACCTTTTCTGTGTAAATTTATATCTAATTTTACAACTTCATGGCCATGACATCACAACACCTAAAACTTTAATATGTCTATAAAAAATATGATTTAAACAGCTATACAGCTCAATTAATACACAAACAAAAGAATTAATGTAAGTGCCTTTATAAAATGATAGACTTGATACTCTTTTAAATCCTCTAAAAATTATGTCCATTGTATGTTTATCACCATAACTTCATTTTTTTCCTTTTTTTTCAATGAAAACGAGGAACAATTTATTATTTATTTATTTATTGTAGTAATCAACATTATTCTACAAATGATGTTGATTTAAGCTTAACTTCTATTGAACCCAGAATATTCCTTTAATTACTATTGGATGAAAAAAGTGTAGTTGCCTTAACAATAGTGTTTAAAATAGCATGGTTAAAGAGCATGGTTTAAGAATTGTTACTTTTCCAGACATGTCTTTGAACACTTTTTACTGGTGCTAACAAGCTATGGCATTATTTTGATACATTTTTTAAAGAGCAAGAGGACACAATCATTATATATTTTGTTATGTTTACTGTTTGAGCTGCATGTAATTTGTCTCTTTTTTTTCTTCTCGTTGTTCTCCACCCCTATAAAGCTATAACATAAAAAGTGAGAGATGATGTTGAATTAGCGAAACAACTGTGAATACCGACTTCATTTGTCTCATTCACCAAATTTAGATGGTATCTAATTTAGATGGTCCAACACAGTTGAGGCACCTTCCAGACTATTTAATTATAGGCCATTCTTTTGTATGCCGTCACTGCTCTTGTGGAAATTCTCAATGACATACTTTCCTGCACATTAGTGAGTCATTATGACTGAAAAAGGAAAGATAGGAGAGAAGAGATGTATGAATTCCCATTCATCCAACACTAAGCCCATATCTGAGCAAATAAACACTAAAACAATTTACTGAAAGAGTACACAGTAGAAGTGCCAACATTAACACTTCTCTGTTGAACCACAGCCAAGTCATTTTTTTTGACAGCAATATTTAATGTGAACTAAGATGTCCTGTTCATTTGAAGAGTAATAACGGCTTTTTCTATATTTGGCCAGGGACTTTAGGCCTTGAGGTTGATGTCCATGATACCTAGTTTCTCATATGCATGATGAATTGCCTTCATTTATTTGTGTACACCTGGCAGTTTTAGTGTTTCTCTGATAAATTTCGCCACTATTGGCATACTTGCGATGCCAAGCAGACACAAATTACACATACCCATTGATTCATATTTTCTAATTAGCCAAAACTGTCAGAAACACAACGGCAAGAGTGAGCGCCCCGGAAAGTTCAGTAATGGGACTCATGGCAGCCGTCCAGGTTGCTTGAACTGGTAAGGTATCAATCTGAGTTCTAAATGAGAACCTGAAACACCCTGCTTCGAGATCCAGTTATAGAAGACAGAGATATTTGTCAATAAAACAGTGAATTTTAAAAGTAACAATTGGCATGGACCTTAGAGCTAATTTGGCAGAGATAATTTTAAGAGGGAAAAAAAAGTGATAAATGAAGCTGGGAAACTCTTTGGCACTGTGTTAATGGTACAAATAGGAACAAGTCTTTGAAACTCTGTTAACTAGTGGATGGCATTGGCTTCTGCAGTGAGGAGTGGTGAATAATTCTTATTCTTGTAAGGGGAGTGTTTTAATTTGTGAAGATGAACAAGATAAATAATTTACGATACAGTCCTACGCATTTTAGAGAACACAAATCTGGCTCCAGTGATTTACAGCCATGGCCATAACTTTAACCAATGTGCTAAAATCTTTTGCGGTGAGGAAGTGTGCATATTTATGTCGACATCTCCCCAAAGATATGGTGACAGAAAATAATCCGTTCCGGTATTAGGAGACATATTTTCTCAGGATATAGAACTCAACCGAAGGTCATGTGCATGCTAAAATATTGTTAACAGGAACACATACATCAGTTCAGTGGAGCAACACCCAGGAAAGTGTTTTTGGGCATGCTGGACATTCTTTCTCAGGGCTTTACACCGAGATCTTTTTTTTTCTTTTCTTTTTTTTCTTTTTTTTCATGAGGGCCTTAAAAGCTGCACTTTTAGGAGTGTGAGCATATCATGGAGTGAACTCTTACGTGTCAGAAAATAGTAGGGAGAGGATACAGATAACCGCTGGGATTGAAGAGGAGTAACTGTGGGAATTATGACCAGCTCACATGGATGGTGTTTGCATGAACCACACTGACACGGTGTTGCCTAAGTTGGAGATGCCAGACCCCTGTGATCACACCATGTGTGCTTTTGTAATATTTAGAAGGTGCTTGCATTTATTTTCCCCCATTCTGTTTTGAAAATGGTGCTAATACACTTTCATGTTTTCTTGGCAAGTTTTTGGCAAGTTTTCTTGGAAATTTTGAATTCAAGCATAAACTACATTTTAATGAGAGATGTGATAATTGATAGATAGCAGTGTAAAGTTGTATCTCAGTATTTTTTTGTATTTCAATGTTTCATATCCACAGTTACATGGCCAGTATTGTAGTTGCTCACATCTCTGTAAATGTACAAAGGCAAGGTCACATGGTTCTTTTTGAGATGATATAATCAGTCATTGTGAATTATTTGAAATTGTTGCACTCATGATTTTGAAAATGCGTTTGATGTTTAGGTTTTATGAATCCCACTTATCTTTCAGACCACTTCAATGTCCCACATCCAAACGTTTGCTGTGTTTACATCTGAATCCCTTTTTCCAGGATTTGATCCAACTACATGTACAGGGACTGCTTGCTCAAAGCCGAAAAGGGGAAAGATATATTTTTTTGTTTTGCCACAAATCATAAAAGTTTGAGAAGGCTCAGGATGTGGAACTGTAAAGACAAGCAGACTCTGATTATTTTATGTGTTGTCACCACAATGAAGGAATGTGCCGCTGAACTCTTAACATAAAAATAGCTGTCTCATAAATAAGTGTTTTAACAGGTTAGTGGAATGTAAAATCCTTTTCATTTCAGAAAGAAATAAAAGCGCTTTCATAGATGCATAAAAATCGATACACTGCATAACTATTCTGATATTAATACAAAATGATAGATAGAAACTTTTAATGTAAAATTATTTGAACATGAACCAAGGGCACATAATACCCCTATTATTGCAACTGTAAATATGTTTAATACAGTCCACAATGCTAACAAAGTATGTAAATTATAGGTGTAAGTGAACTTCACAAGCAATTTCACAGGCTTTAATTAGCTCTTGTACTATAACAGACAGAGACCTTTATCAATGGCACATGTGGTAAATATAGAGTTAGGACTTTGTGTTCCTTGAACACAATTTTGTTTTATTTCCTTCGTTTTGTCTGGAATTTAAGAGCGTCTTAGATCTGAAGTTCTGGAGAATCAGAAAACATGACTGGCCTTTTTAAGAATGTAGTAAAGTTTTATCACAGCATAGACCTCTTCCAGTTGAAACAATGCCTGAAATTTACCAATATCCCATCAGCGTTATTGGACATTGCTGACTATGCACCTATGAGCATTTTTAAGTAGTTATTTACACACAAACACACACACATATATATATATATACCCACTACAATTTGAGCCAGTTTTATATATATAGGGGTGTACACCCCTCACATTTTTGTAAATATTTTATTATATCTTTTCATGTGACAACACTGAATAAATGACACTTTGTTACAATGTAAAGTAGTGAGTGTACAGCTTGTATAACAGTGTAAATTTGCTGTCCCCTCAAAATAACTCAACACACAGCCATTAATGTCTAAACCGCTGGCCACAAAAGTGAGTACACCCCTAAGTAAAAATGTCCAAATTGGGCCCAATTAGCCATTTTCTCTCCCCGGTGTCATGTGACTCGTTAGTGTTACAAGGTCTCAGGTGTGAATGGGGAGCAGGTGTGTTAAATTTGGTGTTATCGCTCTCACTCTCTCATACTGGTCACTGGAAGTTCAACATGGCACCTCATGGCAAAGAACTCTCTGAGGATCTGAAAAAAAAGAATTGTTGCTCTACATAAAGATGGCGTAGGCTATAAGAAGATTGCCAAGACCCTGAAACTGAGCTGCAGCACGGTGGCCAAGACCATATAGCAGTTTAACAGGACAGGTTCCACTCAGAACAGGCCTCGCCATGGTCGACCAAAGAAGTTGAGTGCACGTGCTCAGCGTCATATCCAGAGGTTGTGTTTGGGAAATAGACGTATGAGTGCTGCCAGCATTGCTGCAGAGGTCGAAGGGGTGGGGGGTCAGCCTGTCAGTGCTCAGACCATACGCCGCACACTGCATCAAATTGGTCTGCATGGCTGTCGTCCCAGAAGGAAGCCTCTTCTAAAGAGGATGCACAAGAAAGCCCGCAAACAGTTTGCTGAAGACAAGCAGACTAAGGACATGGATTACTGGAACCATGTCCTGTGGTCTGATGAGACCAAGATAAACTTATTTGGTTCAGATGGTGTCAAGCGTGTGTGGCGGCAACCAGGTGAGGAGTACAAAGACAAGTGTGTCTTGCCTACAGTCAAGCATGGTGGTGGGAGTGTCATGGTCTGGGGCTGCATGAGTGCTGCCGGCACTGGGGAGCTACAGTTCATTGAGGGAACCATGAATGCCAACATGTACTGTGACATACTGAA
Organism: Mylopharyngodon piceus; assembly: GCA_039654765.1. Taxonomy (NCBI): domain Eukaryota; kingdom Metazoa; phylum Chordata; class Actinopteri; order Cypriniformes; family Xenocyprididae; genus Mylopharyngodon; species Mylopharyngodon piceus. Next base: position 26,896,466 of record CM077440.1, read on the forward strand.
GCAGAGCATGATCCCCTCCCTTCGGAGACTGGGCCGCAGGGCAGTATTCCAACATGATAACGACCCCAAACACACCTCCAAGATGACCACTGCCTTGCTAAAGAAGCTGAGGGTACCTAAACTCTATTGAGCATCTGTGGGACATCCTCAAACGGAAGGTGGAGGAGCACAAGGTCTCTAACATCCACCAGCTCCATGATGTCGTTATGGAGGAGTGGAAGAGGACTCCAGTGGCAACCTGTGAAGCTCTGGTGAACTCCATGCCCAAGAGGGTTAAGGCAGTGCTGGAAAATAATGGTGGCCACACAAAATATTGACACTTTGGGCCCAATTTGGACATTTTTACTTAGGGGTGTACTCACTTTTATGGCCAGTGGTTTAGACATTAATGGCTGTGTGTTGAGTTATTTTGAGGGGACAGCAAATTTACACTGTTATACAAGCTAGCAAAGTGTCATTTCCTCAGTGTTGTCACATGAAAAGATATAATAAAATATTTACAAAAATGTGAGGGGTGTGAGATGTGAGATACTGTGAGATACTGTGTGTGTGTGTGTGTATATATATATATATATATATATAGTTCAGTCATGAAACTCTAGATGGTGCAGGCTGTTGGGTCCCTAACGGAAGCTGTTGATAATTAAGGCATTAACTACTTGGCACAAGCTGATTGGTCCATGTCACATCTGCAGCCAGTGAGTTTGTTGCTCACACTTTTAAATGGCTGGTTACATTCAGTATAGCAGTTTGCAGCGTGCTTCAGAGTTCCTCTAAAACCCTCCACCTTCCCCAGCTCCACCTGTATAGATCTGCTATGGGTTATTGATATATGTTATTTGTGTAGCAGCACTATGTCTTATTCACAGCAGCGTATCGGCGTATGTATTGGCAGTAGCAAGTTCCTGTACTTGCTCCGCAGCAGCAGCAGCAATAATCTACAACAATAGCAATAATCTACAGATCTATTCCGCCAAGACCAAATACATTAACACTGTCATATCCATTACCATGCTAGAGAGTTGTCATGATTGAAAAAAAAAAAGAAAAAAAGAAATATATACAGTATATGTATAAAATTGGCTCAGCTCAGTGCAGCAAGCCATGATGGGAATTTTCCTAGCTCCCCCACTTCCCCACCTCCACCTGCCTAGATCTGCTAGGGGTTCTCTCTACTTTCCTTGCAGCAGCTTGTATCCTATCCACTGTATTTATGTGCATGTTTTGGCAGTAGCATTTACTCATGCCATGCAGCAGCAGTGTGGCAGATCTAGTCTGCTAAAACAAAGCCTATGTACATTCCATTTTTATTAATAAAATGCTGTTTAATTATATTCAAAAAATTGTCATGCAAATAATTTTAATGTATTTTTGAAATAATGTAATTCCAAAACATTTTCATTGTTTATTCAATCATTTATAGCCAGCATTATTTTACATGGATTGTAAAATTTTCTGTCAAATTTTAAAATCCATTTAAAAAAAAAAAAAAAAAAAAAAAAAAAAAATCTGAATTAAAAATAAAAAATTAAAAAGCTATAGAGAAATTAATTTGTTATCCTTTTACCCCATTATTTGTTTCTTCTAGTGGGTACTTCAGGGATCTGTAATATTATATACAATTTGTAGAACCATATTTAGATTATTTGAAAATTATAACTTTTAATAACGACTTTAACCAGTTATTGTGGGAAGTTTGATGTTTTTGATAGTGGTGATAACTGAAACTGAAAAATATTTTGTCATAAAATCATGTTATCTGTAAGTGATAACTGTAACAGCAAAAATGTACTGGCTCTTGTTATGCAGAGATGTCCTGTTGGAACCACTCAAATAAGAATTCTCTCTTTGGCTGAGATCAGATTATTCCTTTTGCTGATGATGCCTTAGGATGTTACTATTAAGGATGTTCACAGTTCAATTACCAGAGCCTCTCCCCTGTACATGTTTACGTTCACATGGAAGTTCAGGGAGCCATTTGAAGAATGTCCGACAGATAAACCAGCGTGCTACATTCTGGCATAGTATGATAGCTGTAGCCAACATGTCCAACTTGTAAACAAAGCGGCCCATCGTTTGAGGATGAAGAGGGAGTACATCTCCCTCTCTCTTTGTCTCGCTCTCTGCATGAACTTTTCTCCTTTCCCTGGAGGCCTGGAACAAGCCTCTGTATGTAAAGTTCTTTTTTATCCGGGAGATGGATGATCATGTTATAATTCACTATAACTGATAAGCTCTTATTTGTTTGGCAGTTTTAAAGGTTAGGGAGGAAAACATGACCTCTCGAATCACAAAAACATTTGTAGTACTTGAAATGACTAGTTCCATAGAGATCCACATATAGGGACATCAAAGATGGTAAATATGATTTGATGCCACACGTCATGGTGTATTCCTCTCACCATTAATTCAGCTGCAGCAGGAGGTTGTCGCTAGTGAGTCTTTTATTTGGCTGCCAAAAGATGAAATGAAGCATTTTGCAACTCTGATCCAGGCAGGATGTATTGCTCATCTGTAGCAAGAGCAAGAAATAAACTCGGGCACTTTCCAAATGCTGCTTGGCGCCCCTTGATTTATTAAAACTTCTGTTCTTAGAACACAGTCCAATGTGAGCCAAGAGGCCCATATAGATACATATATAATATGCTGGTTATATACAGCAGTGATTCATATCATGGTATATACAGTACTCTAGGTGAATGTACATCAACCTCATTGAGTGAATGGCGAAATATGGTATGGAAAGATCCAAGCCGGAAAAATCAAAGACTCATTCAAGGAACAGGCCTACTGCCACCAAAGCATCTCTCTTTCTCTGGCACAGGTCAATCTCTCTGTGAGTGCAGGGCTCCCATGATGTTTAAGTGTTGTTGTTCGCCCAGGCCGAGTGGCAGTCGTGTTCATCTTGCTCGAGCAGTTTTATGATGACTTTATTTCTAATGACTTATTTGGTGGGGGTTTATAGAGAAGCGGTCGGCAGAGAGAGGAAATGAATTAGCCTCTGCACAGATGGCTTTTAAGGCAAAAGACTGCATGACAAATGTTCCCTGCCCTCCAGACCCTGAGCCTCAGTATAACAAATTGAAAACGACTATGAAAAAACAGTAACAGGACACTGACTTCACAGTGCCATTGTATCTCGCATCTCGTTACACAACATAAAAATATATAGTAAAAACAGGAGCCTTTAATCTTTTAATATCCCAGCCCCCCACCCCCTACCGCCTTTGTGCATTTGTGTGTATGTATATGTGTCAAGTCTAGCTCATGCTGAGGGAAATAGTGAGCAAGCTCAGGAAGTTACATAGTTACATGATGCTTGTATGGTGCTTTCGACCTGTTTTGTATAGAATGAGCTCTTGCCCTGTTACATATATTCAATGATAGGGTTTCATGTGATGTGGATGTGATCACTGCAGGGGCACCTAGACATATAATTCATGCGTTTCTGTGAAGCTTCCACTTGGAGGAGAGGTTTTAGTTTGGAGCTGTGTCTGCCACTTGCACCCTCTGAAATTGTACACCGGCTGGTTCTCATTTATAATAATGATGGAATCCTCAAACTTTAAAGAAAGATGTAGAAAGATCTCAAGATTCTCATGTGTGTTCTAGGAACAGATTACTAGATGTCAGTCCATTCACTACCAGGTGCAGTAACCATTTACATGCACTTAAAAAGTTCAATTTCAGTAATAACTGTTTTTTTTTAAAAGCAAGTGTATCTAATCCTGCTCCTTTAGTGCCAAGGTCCTGCAGAGTTTAGCTCCAACCTGCCCAAACACACTTGCCTGGAAGTTTCTAGAAATCCTGAAGACCTTGATTAGCTGGTACAAGTGTGTTTGATCAGGATTTGTGTTAAACTCTGCAGGCCTTCCAGGAGCAGGATTGGACACCCCCTGTTTTAAAGTGTCATGCAAATAATCAGTTTAGTCCAACTGAAATGGTACCAATATTATATAGTCCAATATTTGTGAAGTGGGATTAATGTGGTACTCTAGGTGAATGTACGTCAACCTCATTGGGTGAATGGCGAAATATGGTATGGAAAGATCCAAGCCAGAAAAATCAAAGACTTATTCAAGGAACAGGCCTACTGCCACCAAAGCATCTCTCTTTCTATGGCGCCGGTCAATCTCTGTGAGTGCAGGGCTCCCATGATGTTTAAGTGTTGTTGTTCGCCCAGGCCGAGTGGCAGTCGTGTTTTGTACAGAATGGCAGTCGTGTTTTGTACATATCAATATTATATAGTCCAATATTTGTGAAGTGGGATTAACAGACCCGGATAACACCGGACTGTAGCTCGGTATCATCCAACATGTAAACATCTTAATCAAACTACAATTGAGGATCATTGTTGTGCACTTGCTGTGAAAAACAATGTGTCTTTTAATCCTTCATTATTCAATCATGTAGAACGATGAAGAAATCCCATTGTAGCTTGATTATAACTACACATACTTATAAACATACTTATTGACTGATAATTCTGGGACTGTCCTTCCCTGTCTGTGCGGTCTAAACCCACAGGCCAATTCATGGAAACATTCAAACACTGCATAGTAAACTTTTATTAATCTGGTCCTTCATTCAGAAGTTTCTAAAGGAATGTTCTTCAGCTCTGATGTTGAGGTTCATCTCCCTCCTGCTGGTCTCTGGTGGTGGTCCCAACAGGGTTGAGAGAGTGCTGGATCTGTTCAGGACTTTAATGCTCCACTGCCCAGGAAGAGTCTCTGATAATGGCTCTTGATCTGTGAGGCTGTCTCTGCCTTGTTATCTGGATGAGAGGCCGACTGGAGGCCGTAGACTTATCCTAACGACCCAGTCGCTCCGGAGGGGCCACCCCCTCGCCTTCTCTCTCCCTCTCCCTTTGTGGACTCTTTCAAACTCAGATTGAGGCTCTTTCCACTTCCAAATTCACTCTAACCAAGCAAATGATGCAATTAGTTCCTGAACAGCTTGTTGTTTCTTTAATCTGGTTGTTTTCTGATTTATGGAACCCATAGTATCAATCTTTAGCTTCTGTGGTCATTTTAGTATGTTGGTCTCCATTTGAAAGGGAAGGAAGAAGCAGGTTAAAGACACAACATATCTTTGCTCTGGAAGAGATTTGATGGCTCTTATTATTGTGTCACTGGGCTATCCTCCGGTGCTCAGCAGGGCTACACTGGGGTCTCTAACCCCTGCTGGGTCTGTTAGCAGAGTCCTGCTGTTCTGCCACATGCCAGGAAAGCATTGTAAACCCATAAACAGACTTTCAAAGGCATTGCTATGCCCATGACACAGACTCAACCTCAAAAAGGGGACAGTGATGGACGAGAAGAGCATAGAGAGGGATTGAGGAGGGAGAGGAAGGGTTGAGGTATTCATTTTGACACGTTGTGATGTGTTAAATAGGCTCCAGTGCTCCTGCTAACTGCTGCACAAACACAAGGTGTAATTTTTAACACAGATGCTGTCAAATTAGCCACTTTGTCCACATTAGCACTATAGGTAGCATTGATTAAGCAATGCTGATTGCGACCTGTCTAAAGCATCAGTGGTCTCATTTACACCTAGTATTAACATCCATCAGTCTGATCACAAGTGGACAAAAAGGTGTAAACAGAATCAAAAACAAATCGTGATCTGAGCACTAAGAAGTGTGTGTAAATTGCATTTGTAGTGTAAACACTAAAGCTTCCTGAAGGTGCTTCTCACCTGTCAGTCATCCATTGCAGGTTTAAACAAAAATAACCTGCATATCAAAACATTTTGGAAAAGTCCAGATTTCACAGAACATCAGTATTGACATAAACAGGCCTAATTTGCTTTAGATTAACATGTTTTATAAGAGAAAAATGAGAAGAGAAAAAAAAAAAAAAATGTATGTAGTCACATAATTACAGACCCCCTTTGCAAAAGTGGTCACATAAGTGTCAAGTAATACCATGAATTAGGTACAAATGTTGTTAGTCTTTAAGTCTTTATTTTTTAAAATATTATTTAAAGAAATAGACAAAATGTTTTCTATTCATTCAGGATTATCTTGAATGCTAAAGGTCACTTTGTTGAAAAGTACTGCTATAAGTTTCAAAAGAAAAGCATGAACTCACATGTGTAGTTGGACACATGTACTCTATAACTCACAGTGGGGCATTTCAGCAGGAGTCTAAGGACACTGAAGGCCTTGATTAAATTACCACATCTGACTCTACAGGGTTCCATGTTCAAGCTCGTAGAAGACTGTTTTCCAACGAACCACAGGTTTTACTATAATTATTGCCTAGTCTTTTTGTTAAACGTGTTCTCTATTAACTGGTAGAATAATTTAAATAAAAGTTTTGTTGGTTTATTGAACTTTATTTTGGATTTACTTTTCCATCTTATGTTCTTGTAATATTAATTGTTCATAAAAATGCAAAGAAAGCACTACTGAATTATAGAGAAACTATAATCAGAAGAGACACTATGTTTGGTCTGCTGGTCTTAGCTTGTTAAGTGCACTGATGGGAACCCATAAAATCGCTCTTGACTTAAACAGCTGCTTTACAATTTTACGAGATTGTTCTCATATATATAATACCACGTTAAACATGGTTGAGATTCAATAAACTTTTTTTTTTTTTTTTAACTTGCACATCATATATTATTCATACATTATTCACACATAGAGGCCTCTTTCTGTCTGAGATAAAGGAATGTGATCAATTCACTTGAGTAATTTTCTATAAAAAAATATAGGCTAATATATATATATATATATATATATATATATATATATATATATAATTTAAGTCCTGACAGCTAAAAGAATCAGCACTATATTAAGGTTAAACTCTCCAGTAATATTAATATGTGCTACAGCAATGGTATTTTTTGAGTTCTTATGTGAGATACAGTTATATATATATATATATATATATATATATATATATTTTTTTTTTTTTTTTTACTCTCCTCCTCAGATTGTAACACTCTGGAATCTTCTATTAAAATCTAAATTATAATCTATTCTTTATCATTATAGTTCTATCAGTGGCACAGTTAATTTTGGCACATATAATTCATTTTTATACCAAGATGGCAGATAATTTCGTAGTAGTCTGTAATTTATAGGTTAATTCTGATTCATGGAGATTTCTGCAGAATGCAACATTGCAAACACATTGTGAGTAAAAAAAATACTTCAGTTGCAACTTGATTCATGTTCCACTGAACAAATGGCAAGTCAGCAAAAACACATTAAAGTCGCCATATGAGATATGTCAGATTCAACAAGGCCATGAGCCAAAAATGTCCAAAGAGTCTTAAGAGAGACATTAGATTATTAATTTGAAATTCAAAAGATTATTTATCTAAGTGTCTGGCTAAGTATACAGACCATAAATTAAAGTGAATTTATCTTAAAGTAAATTGTCAGCAAAGTTCTTTAACTACATTTATGATCTACTAGTTGTATGTTTGCCACTATAGTAAATCTATCATAACTGCGAATGGGGGCTGTATAATTAAATAATTGTTCGTTACTTTGCAGTGTCTAGTGCTGTGAGGAATCATACTCGGTTACATTCTCCTTTAAAGTTGATGCTCAGACCTTGGTTCTCACCTTTGACTAGTCTGGAACGTGTGAAGTGTTTCCAGATGTGTACCTTTGCCAGCAATCCTAGACCCGGAAGGTTCTATGCTGACATATTGTGTTAGTCTTTTTTTATTTTAGGCACAAAAACAAGTTTCATTTTTACTAAGTATGGGAAAAGGAAAATGCTGTCCTGCGTCGGAGTGTCATTGTAGTGTCACTCACAGGAACAAAGCAATTTTAGCATTTCATTAATAAGTTTCATTTTTAGTGTTTAATGTGCATTACCTTATACACTACAGAGCATGAAACATCATTTAATATAGCTCACTGCTTTATTAGATTTTCATGTACAATTAATTATATAAACAAATGCATCTTTTAGATGATGGCTAGATACTGTCTCCTTATGAACATCCTGTGAAAAAACAGTCCATAACAGTATATTTTATTAGCAGCCCGATTCATGAACTTGGTTTATGACAGATCTTGTCCTGATTAGCATCAATCTGAAACATCTGACTATAAGAAAAGCTAGAAGCGAAACTAACAATGTTTAATACACATTTTCTTTCTTCAGAAATGTTGTTTTTACCATTTTAACCATCTAGATTAATCAGATTTAATCATTTTTTTAATGTCTTATCCCGATATTATTCCATACTGTGCATCCATTTGCTTAAATAGACTTTTTCTGTGAGAGTAAAGAAGTCTTTCAGCGAGGTGCAACATCAACAACATTCCTATAAGTTGGCCTGCTCCACATAGTTCAACATCTCACGATAAATCACAGGCAAGACAGTTCAAGTTAAACTGAGGTGAAAGTTTGGGGTAAATAATCCAAGTGAGACACCCTTAAACCCTCCCTTTTTAACTCTCTGTTGACTTGGCAGCCGAGGTTTCTGGGCTAAAACATAATTAAAATGAAAAGTTTTCACCTTTTCCTCCTTTGACTTCTGTTGATATATTGAAAAGCATTGCTTTGCGTCCTTCTTGAGTCAGAACAAGAGGGTCCAGCAGCAGAAGGATACTTTTAGAGTGAGAAATAAATTTCTTTTTATGGCACAAATGTGTGATTTTTGTATGATACAGGAAAACTACTGCAAACATGATTTGGTACCAGGATGTCTTCTCTGAAATGCTCTGTCCCCCTTGAGGGCCCCCTAAGGGCAAACTGCGTTGTGCTGGTTGATAGTTAGTCCAACACTCATACATAGCCTTTCATAAACACTACACCAATACCTGTCATGCGCACCCATCATTTTTCCTCTGGCTGCTCCATTGTTTATACTACACAATTCTTACATCTATTCAAACATTTGCTTTTCAATAAACACACATGAATAGGCAGAGACCTGAGCAGATTCATTTATAATTTGTCACCTGATATATATGAGTCCATTCAAGTTTTACTTTCCTTCTCCTTCTCTCTCTCGTTCTTCTTTCTTTTTTTTTTCTCTCTCCATATTTTTCCCTGCGTTTTTAAACTCAACAGCCCCATGAGGGGCCTGTAAGCTTCAATTCACTGGTCACATTCAGCCATGCAGTCAGTGAATCAGTGAATGCTGCCATTTGTGGGATTGCACCCAAACCGAAATTAGCTTTAAAAGCAGTTCAACAAGAAGTAACTACTTATCTGTGTTTAACATGCATTCAGTTTAATCTATTGGGGGCATAAACATCCCATTGATAAAAAGTGCTCAGTGGACAGATTGCAAAATAATTAAAGGGAGAGTTTGGTACGGAATGTAAACTTTACAAGGGTCTACATTTCTGTTTATTTTGAAACAGCTGCGAAGAGCCAGCCCGCCTGCCAAGTGTAAGCAGCTGTTTGTCACTTTCATTTTACCAAAGAGCCACTAGAAACAGAAAATCCACTTCAGCTGTCTGCCGCTCTTTCTTTTTCACTCCTGTCTTGCTCCAACGCTTTCTTTCTGTCACTCCCTCCACCCTTTGATACAATGGAGAGCTTCTTGCTTGATGCCACTGAATGATTCGTTCTTGTGCATGACATATGTGACTCTATTCTGAATGGCTGTGAAAGTCATTCACTGGGTTTCTTCTCTAGTTTTGAAAAATGATAATACCATTATTACACTACAGAGTGTGCACCAGCAATGGAAGATTTGTAAGCTTTTGGCTCAAAGTCTCAATAAGAAATTAAAATGGATTGAGGGAGAAGTAGAAAACGACTGAGAAAGAGCAAGAGAAAGAAAAAAAAGGGTTGTAGATCAAATTATTTCCCTTTCATTTGTAGATGTATCTGGTGCTGCATGATTCCACAAACTCTTTCTCACTATAATCCCCTAAATTTACTTCTCCACTTGCAGTTTTCAACTGAAATGGACTGTGCCAGCAAGCTATAAATCAGCCCTGCCAAGACAACACGGAACATAGGGGCTCAAATCTGCCATAACGAGTTATAACTACAGTTAACTAGATTAATCTTGTGGGTGATACAATCTAATCGTTGAGTGTCAGAGGAAACAACCTGGTCCAAAGGGAAGTCAGTCTATAATCTGCAAAGCTCAACGTGGAACAAAACCGTCCGAGACTGTTTACATACCTGCCTGCTGATTTATTTTTGTATATGACGAGCGGTCCTGTGACTATCACCCGCACATTTTATTACAGCTCTGGAATGTTCAATCTCGGAGGGAACAAGGTTACCGTTTTATCTATTTGTCTCCAAATATGGTGATCGCTTTCTTTCAACCCTGTCATCCATCATAACCTTGTTCTAATGGCTTTAGGGATGGCTTTTACCAGACAGCGCACTACAGCTCTCAAGGCGACCAAGAGCCGTTTGGATATAATTTTCTTTTTAGTGTTCTTAATTTTTTCACATTTCGTTGAAATAAATCTCTTATGCTCACCAAGGCTGCATTTATCTGATGAAAAATACAGTAAAAATAGCTATATTGTGAAATAATATAACAATTTAAAACAACCATTTTCTATTTTAATACATTTTTTGAAATGTAATTTATTCCTGTGATGGCAAAGTTGAATTTTCAGCAGCCATTACTCCAGTCTTCAATGCTGATTTGGTGCTCAAGCAATTTTTGTGTAAACCATGATGCACTACCATTCAAAAGTTTGGGGGTAAGTAAAATAAAGAAAGAAAAAAAAGAAAAAAAAAAAGAAAATGTATACTTTTATTCAGCAAGGACACATTACATTGTTCAAAAGTGACAGTAAAGACATTTATAATGTTCCAAAAAAATAAACTTTTTAAAATAAATGCTGTTCTTTTGAACTTCATGATTTTCACAAAAAAAAAAAAAAAAAAAGGCTATAGGCTACTTTCTTGAAAACAACAAATAATGTTACCCAGAATGCACTGTAGTATACAGAATGCATTGTAATATACAGAAGTAATATATCATAAAAACAATGCATTCTCTGTAATATTTGTCATTTTCAAGAAAGTAGCCTATAAGTTACTTTCTCGAAAGCAACAAATAAAATTACCCAGAATGCATTGTTTTACGGTATACTGCTGTTTCAAGAGAAAGCGGTATTTTACTGTGTAGATTTGTTTCGTTTTTTACAGCTATTTTTTAGAGTGCAGCATATTACAATAATTTCTGAAGGATGTGATACTGAGTAGTAATGTCATCACAGGAATAAATTACATTTACAATATATTAAAATAGAAAACCATTCTTTTAAATTGTAACAATAAATAATAATTCACAATATTACTGTATTTACTGTATTTGTGATTAAATAAATGCAGCCTTGGTGAGTAAGAGACTTCTTTTAAAAACTCTTAATTTTTATAAACTTTTGACCAGTAGTGTAGATTATTAGCATCCTTGGCATTCTCATTAAACAATCTAAGATCTTATGATTATCCATTTACGTTGTGCTTGTGCACATATTAGTATCATCCTTCAGATTGTCAGAAAGCAGTATCCTTATCTGCTTTAATTCTCTGCATGTCCCAAATGTCAATGCTAGTGCTAACGTAAAAACACGAGGCATGTGTACTGTATATGTAGTGCGTTCCAGAGGTCAATCTGTGGTCCTCTAGCTCACTGGAGCCTTTTAGCCCTCTGCCCTGTCTGAGCACTGAACCCTCCGCTGGGTTGGGTCACAGCGGAGCCAGAGCGCTAGCCATCGATCAGCTCTTATCAGCTCACAACTGACAGTTCAGAAGCGCAGCGGAGGAGCTGAGTGAAAGAGCCCTGAGAGAGAGAGGAAGAGAAAAAGAGGGAAGAGAAAGAAAGATTATGCCCTATGCTGTCTGCACTGTCAGCTGCCGGACTGAGCTGTACTGTCAGGCCAGGGCCTAAGTTATGGGTGCCTCAGGGCTCCCTGATAAGTCTGTAGGGGTCTGAGTAAGACAGAAAGAGGGAGAGATAAGCACTGAGGTAGAGCTCTTTGAGAACAGATGACAGGCTCTATGCAGTCTATGATTTTATGTCTATTTCCATGATCTGGAGTGTGAGAGCCCTGCAGAATTTTCTGTTATAGCATTTATACCTACAACATTGTACCTAAAAACCGTATTTGCAGACACTGTGTTGTTTTAGTTAGTTGAGTGCTAAGCTGTGGAAACTACCACATTATGGCTTAGTTTACCAGGACTTTGCAGCGTCACTCCACGACTGTGATCCTGAATCGGCTCTTTTAAATGAATAAATTATGTTTAACTACACCACACATCTGGATGTAGACCAGATTTCTTTATAAAAAAAAAAAAAAAAAAAAAAAAAAAAAAAAAAGAAAAAGTGTGTGTATATATACACATGCGATATGGCTGTATATCAGCACGGCTGTGATTCAGCCGTAGCCACGAGGCCACAGGCCGAGAATTGTAGCTTTAATAGTTTTTTAGGTGAGAATGTAGTTGTTTAGACCTGAAATATGTGACTCATATTTAATCATAGCGCCTATTTTACAATTTGTTTAGACATTTTCAGAGATGCGAGCTCCAGGCCGTCAGCGGCCGTTCAGTGCTCGTTTACCCGCCGAGAACAGCTTCATCTCGGCCAGTGCTTCAGGGATTTGCTGCTGTGAATAAACATGAGATATAATTCATTTTGTGTACATAAAATGGGCAATCTTTGGTCTTATTAATTTATTACTTGTTCCAGGGCAAATCGAATTATGCTATGTTAAATTTGATAATTTAATTAAGGCTATATTTAACTTACATCCTGTAGAGCACTGCTTTTGTACGTTTGACTGAATTGTACAATTGTGTTTATTTCCTATTGTCGTTTATAATGGCTATTGTTGTTAATTTAAATATTGTTGTTCAATAAATATTATTTTATATAATATGCTGTATTTGGTATTGAGAAAGGGTCCATTAGTGCATAATATGGATTGAGTGAAAGTTACATTAATATGCCATTAGACAGCCGTGCAATATGGATGTATATCAGCACGCTGTGATTACCTATGGCACTCGGCCTGTGGATTCTTTAATGAATACCAAAGTTAAAAAGAACAGCATTTATTTGAAATGTTTTGTAACATTCTTAGTGTCTTTACTTTCACTTTTGATCAATTTAATGCATCCTTGCTGAATTAAAGAATTCAAAATAAATAAATAAAAATACAGACCACAACATTTGGATCAATATGTTCAATCAAGATTTAAAAACATGCATACTCTGTTATCTGTTAAGAGTTTATTCAGCATTTAAAGAATAGGCTATATGCTGAGTGAATACAATGAATGCCCTCAAGTAATATGAATACTTCTTAATACTATTTTTGGGGTGCCTTTCCAGCAGTGACAAGTATTACCCTTGGTGGTCCTGTCCATCCCCGCCACTGATATACAGCTCAGTAACAAATCCAATTATTCTCTGACCCTCTCTCAGCAGCAGGCCTGTGCCAGCAGAGCTAGGACCCAGTGTCCACAATGGGCAGCTCAGACAATTATGAGTCAGTGGCCTCGCTAGAAGAGAATAAGTGATTTGTTTAATGTGCAGGCTTTTTGTGGCTCTTTGAATGAGAAGAGATTAGAGGGTTATAGGGGGTAGTGAGCTGGGTTAGTGCAGTTGTGATTTGCCTACTTGAATTGATGAATAGTTAAGTTATGTGTGGATTGATGGATGGACTTATCACAGGTCTGGTAAGGAGGGACTGATAGGCCCGTCTACTTTGGCTGCCCATGGACAAAATTTTAAGAAAATAATTATTTTGAATTTTCTCATATGATCCTTCAGAAATCATTACAATATGCTCAAGAAGCATTTCTTGTTGAAAACAGTTGAGCTATATATATATATATATATATATATATATATATATATATATATATAATACACACACATATATACTTCAGAATATCTAACCATCTATATTGGCTGCTCAGGGACATTAGTTTAATTTATTTTTAATTTATTAGTTATATCATATGTTTCTGAGCACTATTAGGTTCTAAACAAAAATGCACTAAACCATGTTTGCCTGCTAATTTATTTTTGGTTTGGTGTTTTATACTTTTGGTTCTCTGTTATTCATGCTGTTGAAATGTTGTTTTAATGGAAAGCACTTTGGCCAACTCGAGTTGTTTTTAAATGTGCTATACAAATTTAAAAAAAATAAATAGAAATAGGTACACAAATAAGAAAAAGAATTTAAACTGTAGCATATTTTGTAGAGGCTTATTCAAAGACAAGTCATGTAGATCTTGTCAAAGCTGTTTGTCCTTAATGGATAACACTGAATTCTACTGTTTATAGAGACAACCCCAGAACAACAAGTGGGATGAAGAACAAAGTGAAACATAATAAGATCAATCTTCCATAGAGAGTCCATTGCAAATCCAAGTACCTCATTATTCTCTGCCATTCTTAGCCTAGCTTGCTGCTTTGTAGCCCAAGGCTAACTGTAAATCCTACCTTGTGTATAGACAAGTACATGTGTCAGTAGACAGATGAGAGAGCTAATCTGCGCTTGAACCTCTTTCCTGGCAGACAGACAGACAGAAACTAGAAAGGATGGCTCCCCTTTGTGAGCCTTGCTGTGATGTGTCAAGTGAAATTTGACCTTTATTCCTCAAATGAAAGCCTCCACCCTTCATGATTCCGCAGCCCACGTTACACTCTTTATGATGAAAATGAGACTTCAAACGCTACCACACTTAATTCATAATATAATTACTGCAGAATTTCATTTTTCTAATGTGACCATTTTATTTTCTTTTTACAGTGACATGACATTTTTTTCTAACTACTTTGCAAGATATAGATTATTATTGACTGTGAACTACTCCAGATTATCAAAGTGTCTGTGGTTCCCACAGTCGCGACTTTGCAAACCCCTGTCTCTCTCTCTCGCTCGCTCTATTCCTAGACGCCTTAGAGCCAAACAATGCTGAGACAAAGTCCTCAGTGGAGCCAGACTGATAAAGCTATCCACAACTGTCAATCAAATCACTAACAGAGTGATAATGAACACTTTAGCTCTG